>OZ025882.1:5369062-5644062 GCA_964019415.1 Ianthella basta
GTCTGTTAGCAGACAGTCCCAGCCCCTTCTCCCATTCTTCCTTCTTCTTTGTGTTGTTTTAGGAGATGGAGCAGCAGGAAGAGGGGCACCTAGACATTTTGAAGACTGAAGCTGTACCAGAATTACATTGAGCTTAGCATCTAAGTCAATGAAGACATAGCCTTGGTAAGTCAGTGCTATCCCAGTATATAGTTACTGGATGGGCTAGACAATACTGAGTGATGTGATGGGCCGATTACATGGAGCAGTTTCGGATTAGCTTATGATCTTGTTCATCCCATTAATATGTTTATACACACACACACACACACACACACACACACACACACACACACACACACACACACACACACACGCACACACACACAGCACTGGACAAGTGAGACTAGTGGACAGACAGAGCTCAGCCGAACAAGTCAGGAGATTATGAACACATTGTATGCGCACGAATGACTACAGCATTAATTTTTCAGCATAGGATGGCTATTAGTATATGTACATACGTAATTTGTCTTATATAATATACTTGATTCTATTCATTAATTGCATACATATTCTGACACAATTAGTCATGCAACTAGCTGTACATGTGGGCATGTATGGCATTGATCTGGGCTGCTAGGGCATGCACAGCATGGATTTACTATGTGATTCAGAGCAATGAAACATGCATGAATATAATACAATGGAGGAAGGAGCCTGTGGATTATTGACAGAAACATGCATTCATTTGTGTAGTCTCATATAGCCAAGGCTCTTTCCTCTGTTTAGGCTATTGCAAACCAATGACGTCAGAAATACGTAACAACTGAGGGGAGAAGCAGTTCTGGGCTACGAGAGACTAGCGATTGCAGTTGGTGAAGTGCATGCAGCATCATGCAATCTTGGAGACTGTGTAAAACACTTGGCAATGTACATGCAGGCATGCTTACAGTGGAAACACAACTGCTAACTGCCTGTAGCATGGGAAAGCTTAAATACTATGCATTCACAACTATATACCCTATAAAGTTGCCTTCAGTAATGTGCAGTATTCAGTAAACAGCCTATACTCATGCAAAGGTACCTATCGTAGTGTTGCAAGAACGCAATATTATCACCTATATATGCTAGATTTGTATTAGAATAGACTCACTATACACTGGCAACCAGTTGCAGTGAATGACCAGCAGTGGTTTTACATGTGTACTGAATATGAAAATGAAAAATTGCAAAATTGCAAAATATTGAGCATGTGACACTAAACACATGTATTTGTAACCTTGATCTGAGCAAGGATTAGTATGCTTTCCACTATAACACAAATATAGCACAATGATACGTATAATGTGAGGTGCGTACACAGCATTCAAATTGGTCTTAATAATGTTGTGAATTGAGTCAAACATGCAAGGGTGATCAATTAACTATGTTTCTGTCTCTGTCTCAGTTACAGTTTCATCATCCTCCAGCTCAGAGGTGGGCACTCCAGCACGAAGTTCAGTTATTAGAACTAAGTTACCAAGCCTCTCTGCTGGTGCTTCTAACAATGGCTCAACATATCCTGCCCCTTGATCTTCATCTTCCTGTTTCTGGCAGTATTTCCACTGCCTACACTTCAAGTATACCTTCTTCACCAGTAGAATGCCAGGATACAGGAGGGCTAGGTAGATGAGGATCATCTGGATGGAAGCATAGAACAGTCTTGCTCCAATGGGTGTGTTGAGATCAGTTATGTGAAGATTCAGGATGAGGATGAGGGCCAGGTTACCAAGGATGGCTGTGTCCAGAGTGTTGAGTTTGCGTGAGTTGTAGGGCTGGCAGGTGGCAATAAGCAGCAGCAAGGCCACAGTCAGGATGAGCTGGGTGCGGAGGGCATCTTCAACTTTAGGTATGAACACAGCCACAAGGAGGTGGACAATACGATGGAAGAGGTAGAGGGAAGAGAAACTTCTGAAACGCTCCTTGTAGCATCCTTGAAAGACATTGACAAAGTGGTAGACCCATCTGTCAGTGTAGACATTGCTGCAGAACGTCTGCATCCTCTGCAGCCCCCTCAATGGTGGCACAGCTATGAGGAGTCTGCCAAACAGCTGAGGTGCGATGGGAAGAGTGAGGAGAAGAAATGAGGGTAGAAGGACAAACACAAACAGTATGATAATGGCTGGTATGAAGTAGGCAATGTGTTGAATGGAGCCATAGTGCACAGAGCCCTGCCACCACACCACCATCTTCCTCTCCCCATCCTCTCCTGTGATGGTCTGGTTGACGAGGATGTAGAAGGAGCTAACTAGGAAGCGAGTGAAGCCAAGAATGACAAAGGCAGGAAGTGCTCTGTCATATGACATTCCATCTGAGTGCTTTGCCATCCATCGTCTCATCCTCCTGAGGCACTGGTCCACTCGGTGACAGCATATCCACTTCTCTGCTGACCTCTCCAAAACCACCAGTGTGATGGCCACTGTCAGTGGAAACAGTCCAATGGAGAAGTGAAGAAAGAGTGTCTGTAACAGGGTGAGGTGGGCATGTGGTGTGAGGCAGTATGGTGGGAGGAGCACACCGAAGAAGTCCAGGTTCCACATACCATACAGAAATCGATATATCTTGACAAATGCATTGTGTACTGGTCCTAGCTCAACATCAGCTCTGATAGTGGAGAAGGCCAGGAGTTGGGCAAACAGCAGAAATGAGTTGAACTTTCCTGACACCAGGTCTATGTTGAAGAGCATCAAGACAAACATGAAGATGAGCATGGGCACCCACTCACTAAGGATCCACACTAGAATACCCACTGTACTGAGTCCTTCCTCACAGCTGACACACACTGGTCTTATCCCATTGAAGTTCACTGCGATGCCTTTCCGTTCACTGCAGTCTCCACAGAGAATACCTTTACGGCTGGACTCACCACACACCACATCTTGGAGTTCCTGATGGGAGTAGTTTTCATGAAGGATAATCTTCTGTGTATGACAGTATCCTGGAGGGCAACGTCCAGTGAAGAATTTCAGTCCATTACAACTGTGGAGATCATTGGAAGCCAGGTATCCAGCCCAGTGGTTTCTCTCTAAAACTGCACCAATCATCTCAGGATGATTCTCATTACAGTCTATTATTCCTGTAACAGTGGTCATCCCACAGTGACAGGTTCCCTTGTATCCTGATCCATATCTAAAGATGTAACCAGGAGGACAGCACTGGAGCTCTATGTTCATCACCAGGAGTAGGTCTTTGTTGTCCAGTGACTGCAGAACCAGCTGAGGAGGACGAACTACTGCAGATCTGTTGCCTGTGCCTCTGGGAAATTTCATGGATTGGTAGGCCATGCCATGCTGCCGTGGAATACCATGGAGAATGACTGTAAAGTCATCAGTGAACTTGGAAAAGGAATCCAGCTCCACAGGCATTGAGTGGTCCACCTTGTTAATGAGTACTGTGAACACTGAGCTGATGGCACTACCAAGCTCATCATATGCAACAGTATAGGGCAGTCTCTTCTGTTTGCCAGGTGTAAAACACAAGGTCAATGGCTTGCTCCTGTCTACAGTGGTACTGCTGACATGATAGGGGCCAGACACTATCTCACTTTTCATGGCTTGTAGTCTGTATTCCCTGCTTGTTAACTGTGAAAGGTTTAAGGGTAAGTGATGTCTGTAAAATGTGTTGAAAAAAGCTCTATTAAAAATGAATTTAAAGTTCACTTGCCTCACAAATGTGCTACTAAAAACATACCTGCCCTCATGGGAATATTTTGCTAACTGTGTGGTAATATTTTTTGGTGTTCTACCAGTCTGAGAGAAGCAGTTTCGAATATCTGAGACATAAACTGACTGTCCTTCAGCTTTGGCTGTGTTGCCATAGAAGAATAGTTCACCTTTATTCTCTTCCCCTTGGTCATACTGGAGGAAGCAGTCTGATGCTGGCACCACCCCAGGTGCAGAGCTAACATAAATGGCACCTCCTCTTTGAAAGGCATGATTAATTTGGAATTCTAAACGTGAATGTTTGCCAACTCTGATATAGCTCTCTCCATACAGAGCAATGGCACCACCATATGTAGCAACACAGAGAAAAAATTTTGAAGATGCCTCCGCTTCGAGAACAATTTCTGAATCTAGTGCATACAATCCCTGTGATGAAGCTGCACAAAGGACGAGTATTCCTTCTGTTATCACAATTTGTACTGACTTTGCAAGTATCAAATTTGTGTTGGTTTTTGCTTGAAAAGAAGGAAAGATTGCTCGTGACAACTGCTCTGATATAGTTGCCTTGGACTGTATGTCTGCACTATCAAGGTGGCTGTCTACATCCTGTCTCTTGCCTAACATTGCATATTGCAGACCTTCACCATCTATTTTCTGAAATCCTGGAATGAAACGTGCAAGCACCCTTAATAGTATGATACCTCTGAACACTTTCTTCCCGTGAGTAGGATAAGACTGGAAGGAACATGCACTTCCACTTGATGCTGTGTTATGGAAAAACATTACAGTATTCACAATCACTCCATCCCCACTGTTTCCATGATAATGAGAGTGTTTGTAGAGCACAGATATACCACCACCAACTCCTTGCCCTGCTCTGTTAATGAAAAAGCTACACCCTGTAAAATTTACAGTGTTGTCTGTTCTGGAAGTGGCATTAACAGTAGAGAAGTCCACATGAACACCTCCACCCATCATGTCATATGACTTTAACGGAAGAAGCGTATTCTCCATAATGTTACTCAGGAACAAGCTAACAGTGCTTCCAACAGATGTACCTTGAAACTGAATGAGCATGCCTCCTCCACAGTGTGCTGTGTTGTTGGTAAGGTTCACTATTAGGTCTACAGTGTTATTGGCTGCAGAATCCTGAAAAGTGATATAAACACCACCTCCCAGCTCTGCAAAACTGTTCTCAATAATAGCCTCAAACTGGAATGTATTCTGATTAGCAAAGTCCCTGCAAACCACAGCAATACCTCCACCCCTGAGGGCACGATTATAATGGAATGAACTGTTTACAAATCTCATCAAATTCCCAGTGGCATGTTCACTGAACTCAACATACACCCCACCTCCCCAACATGCTTTGTGCCATAGAGAAATTAAGCCGTTACCTCCTATTATATTTCTCTGTGCCCATCCTGTGACAACTATTTGAAGCCCTCTCCTGTTTGAACCTGAGCTGTTAAACCGTAGCAGTTGTACCTCCTTTAATCTGATCGTGTTCTCCTTTGACTGATCTGCAACTTTAATAGACAGAAAATTACCTGAAACAGGTGTGTGCTCTTTTACAAGAACAGAGCCTATGTATATGCGATTCCTCATTGAATTGTCTCTGACTTCAATATTAATACTAGAGCTATGATATACTGTAGATTCATCACTCTCAGTACTACTTGAAGGGTGCTCATAGGTTTTACAGCTTTCTGCAGTGCTATTCTCCCTGTGATGGTTTTTCCAGCCCTCTATGATTTGACAGTCAATGAAGTATGCATCAAAACCATTCACTCTACCAAGTAGAGCTAGTGATATACCACTGCCTCTGGTGGTACTCTTGATAATAGTAACATTGAGGAGATCAACCTCACCACCTTGTTCTTCTCCCCCCACTGTGATGTTGATGCCTGTGAATGCCATAGTAGGATCACATTCAGGGTAGGCTCTCTTATTATAAACACGAATATTCTTCATTAGAATCTCTGTACATCCTGGGGAAGCATCTCTGGTCTTACCTGTTAGAACTTCAAAGTGTAGCCCACTGCCATGAATGCCAAGATGGAGTATTGAAACATACTCAATGAGTACATCCCCATGTGTGATTGAGGTGTCATGTCTAATGAAGGCAATGCCTCTTCCATAAGGGCCAGTTATGTTAATGAGAACATGTTGTATCATTATTGTTTTGCAGTTTTGAAAGTACAGGGTCGATGAATCTGGGACAGAATCACATGCACCGTGCTGCAGCTGTTCACCACAGCCTTGGAATGACAACATTTTAATCACAACACTTGGAATATTGTAAAATGCCAATTTTGCTCCATTTGTGCACAGAATTCGAGTCGTACCATTTGCACAAGTACCTACTATTATGAGATTTCCCACTGATGTCCCATGTGACAAATTGCCCACTGGCTCAAGTACATGGATGCCACATGCAATGCCAATGACAGTCTCACTGTGAATGTTCTTAAGAGCATAATTCAGCGACCTACACGGTTGCAGTGCATAGTGTGCTGGGTCACCTGCTGGTGAGTCAAGTATACACTGTGGGCTGTTCTCTCCTGTTGTACTAACCCACATGGTTCTTCTGTACTCCTTGCAAGCTGCTCCAGTGCAGCATGCCAGCAGCCAAAGTACACATATTAGGAGACTGTGTTTGCTCAGAAGGGGCTTCATTGTGATGATGTTCTCCACGGCTGTAAACCTGTTGGGAATTGGTAGAGAAATGGAAACATAGTGGTCAACCAAATTACTATTTAATGCATAATGGTGCACGTGAAACTCGAGTAGGGTGTTTGAGTGACAAGATAACAGAAACAAAGAGGAAGACTTATAATATGTGGTAGGTACCAGGAGAAACACAAGTTAACAAAAATAGTTTGTTAATCCGAACACTTACGTACTGGAAGTGGCTGTAGAAGTTCCTCTTTACTTAAACTCTTTGTACAGTACACCTGAAAGTGGCAGACCTCACATCCAGATCAGAGAAGGCCAAAACTCTCCTGACAAATTGCTGATGTAGATCCTGCTTGAGCTGTGAAGGGACCACACATGCATGACATACATCCACTGTCTGGTACATGATGCTTTATAGTGCTGTTCAGTTGATGGACATTGAAAGTGAAGTTTACTTCTTTTTGTAGTGTGTGTACATGTGTGTGTAGCTATTATATGTGTTTATGCATGCATGCATTAATGCCCACATCAACTATTCTATCAGAATCTGTGAATGGACATACAATATGTGACTTCAACATGGATACTGACAAGGCTCACAGCTGTGCCTTAAGCAATTGGCATTGTTACTGCATCTGGCTGCTGCAACCAGTGCAGATTGGTGCTGGTTCCTGGTCAGGTCCACCTGATCCTCGGCCACTTGTACTGACGTTTCTTATTCCATCAACTATAGAGCAGACACTCTACTTGCACTTGAGGTGGTAAATGGTTAGCTCTGCAACTTGTGCTGATGGTCTTTTTCTATAGTCTCCCTTAATCAACTTACAAGGAATGGTTGTAGCAACTCCTCTTCAATTAAGCTCTTTGTACAGTACAGCTGAAAGTGTCAGACCTCATGTACCAAAGAAGGCCACCGGGTAATGAGTCACTGATGTGTGGATCCAGAGCTGTAAAGGGACCATACATGCATGACATATATACACCCACTCCCTAGTAAATGATGTTAAATAGTGTTGCTGATGTGAATGGAGTCAATTTCAGGTTGCTTGTCCCGTAAACATAAAACTTGATATCTAACTGGCTAATCAATTATGAATATTATTTTTCCTGATGACGTATTGAGGTAAGACAATTTGATTGGTCAGTTTGATATCCCATTTTACGTACATGGGACACACAACCTGAAATCGATGGTGTTGAATGTGAAATTTGTTTAGCAATTTCAGTGTTTATAGCTCTATAATCATACAGTAGCTGTGTGTGTGTGTGTGCATGGTGCTGGCCATTGACAGCAGTAGTCTATATTACATGGTAGCTATAATGTATAGGTGTACACATGAGTGCAATATAATTAAATGTGTATGCATGCAATGTGTGTTGACATGGGTGTTTGTGATTGTATACGCATGCATTCGTGCCTCCAAGTGACGATTCTGCAAAATCTGTGGACATGCAATATGTAACTTATACCGCACGTGAACTAACAAGATACTACTGCTGTGTCTTTACAGCCTTGTGCAAGTCGCGTTGCTGCATCCTGGGCCAATCAGCTGGTGCCTGGACCTTCAGCAACTTGCACTGGTGATGTTATTCCTTCCATCAGCACAAACACAAACACCATTAGTGGCCGCCATTAGTGGTACACTGGTGGCGTTATTCCTTCCATCAAGTAGCACGAACAGTCTATGTCTAGTACCGGAGGTGTTTACCCTCTGCAACTTGTGCTGATGGTCCTTTCCTTATAGCACTAGTTCATATACTGCATACACATATGTACTGGAGCTTACAGTGTGTGGTAGCATATGTATAAACTATACACAGCCATGTTGCTTCCACTGACAACAGTAGGAATATCAATTCTAGCTACCAGTGCATAGTTCATAACATCATGTATATAGTGAAACTGTAGTCCATGAATACTCCATTCACACATGATTGATGTGATAGACAGATGTACAATTGTCCATTGTTAGGTTACACAAAGAAATGTCTCAGAAATTAAATGTGAAATCCAAAGTATTGTGTTATCTCCTTCAGGGTCAACAATACGATAATGACTGTCCACTATTGTTCTGTCTATATTTGGTCATCAGATAGTACATGTAGTTGTATGCATGAGACATGGGTGTATTACTCAAGCCGTACGCTCTCTCATGCCAATGAAACACCTGCATACACAATGCAATGTCGCGCACAGCTATACACTGTTTCTTCTTTGCTGTAAGTGATACCATAAATAGGCCAATTTGTATATATGAACATATGCACTCCATAATCTTGTTGTCAATGTTAAGGTGCAAGGTCAGTATTGTCCCTTTATGCCATTTCTCATAACTGTGATAAAGGACACGTATGGTTTTGACATAACATATAAATTATGTGAATAGTACTAGTGTCAACAAAAGGAATGCTGATCTTGTCCACAAAGTATGTATAACAAATGTCCACAAATGTATGTATAGGCTCTTTGTCCCTTCTGTGTATTTACATGCTCTTGGCTTCAAACTTAGACATTTCACTATTTACCCTGACATTTATTAGTGCTAGGGTTAATGTGATCACCAGCAAGCTCAGAAAAACTTCGGATGGGCTCTGTCCTTGGAATTATGGATACATCTCATTAGTCCAACTTCACATGTTGTGGTATGTCTCACAGACAAAGTTGATCTGCACACGCTATCATATGGCCATGATGGTTGGTTCATGCATCTTCAGATTTGTTTGTGCACTGTAGAAGTATCTATATGCATGAATTGCATATGAATGTAGTGAAAATACAAATTAGACTATTGTGATGAAAGTGATATGAAAGGCATATCATGAATACATGTACAATCAACCATTGGTAACCAATAAAGTTTCAAGTTCTCTATAATAAATCAAACAATATCATACATACATGTATGCATGATCTACTGTTGGATATACTATACGTAATTGTGTATGCATACATGTGTGCATACTCTGTGTGTACGTATGTATGACTGTGTATATGCCCATGCATTATATGCAGCACAGTGCAACAACAGGTGCAGTGCTGCAAGGAAAACGCACTGCAGTGCAGGTTGCATGCAGCAGAGCATTTGCACTATGTGACTAGGTGGTGGAAGAACAGGCCCACAACATGCAGGATGCTGAAGGCCAGAACCAGCAATGGAACACTATAGGTGTATGTGTGTAAATGTATGTATTATAGTGTGCATAATTAATGCAGTTCAACTATAAATATACATAGCTCAAATCAAGCTAACTATAGCTAGCTGCACTCCATGTATAATTCTTAGGTGGAGTCACACAGTTCTAAGGTGAAGTCAGGCCATGCACGCAGGGGAGGGGAGGAAGACGGGGGGAAGAGCATCAGTGGATGGAATGCACTTGATCAAGGGGAGGAGGATCCTGATTGTGTAATCTGGTACTACCTCCCTCAAAACAAAGGATGCCTAAGTGTGTACATAGACCCACACAACGAGAGGAGAGTCAATAGAGTGACATGTGGTTGTGCAGTAACAAAGCAGACAGTTTGTGCATGCATTTGTTGTAATGTGTATACCTCTGTTGTCACTGCCTCTCCTGTGGTAGTCTTGTTCACAACTGCTATTACAACACCCACAAACTCTGATGTCACTTGTGACCTGCAGAGCAAGCATATCGAGCTAATGAATATCTACCCACCTACCTAGCCGTCCCATACACACATGCCCTTGTAGCACACTTCAGCACACTCCTCATGAAAAGCCAGCGCTCACCTCAGGTCAAGAGGGCAGATGCTACCAGCAAAGAGCTCCAGAGTGGTCAACACATTGACCTCTAATGTTGCAAAGCCATGAACACTCTTGCTGCCCTCTCCCCTAGTGCTGAAGAGGATCTCTCTGCAGAGTGCAAGATCATCTCAGAAGCGGGTTGCTGAGCAGAGCATGTTGAGAGCAAACTAGCAGGAGAGAGGAAAGGGGCATAATATGATAGATACATACCACATCAGTTAGAAATGTCACATGCATACATAGATACACACCCACATACACCCACCCAACCACCCAACTACCCCCCCCCCCACACACACACCTCAGCACGGTCTCTCCATCCAAGCCCTGCAACAGGCTCAACACTGCCCAGCATTCTAGATCTTTCTCTGATCTCATCTTGAGGGCCTCCAGTAGGGGGGGGACAGCGATGGGAGCACCCCTTGCAACAACCTCACTGTACGAAAATGGAGCTGCAGGATGTGAACAGATCACTAATCGAGCAGCAGTAGCTACAATGGAGATTGCAGCTTGCAATTCGATGGAACCCTCTCCATCAGTCAGAGGCAGCTTCCCATCAGTGCCTATCAGTGACCTCTTCAACAAACTCAGTAGCTGTAGCAGACCTTCGCTATCAACACCATTGCCATGTGACAAGCACTCTGAAGCAAAGCAGATGCTAAAATCCAGTGGCTGCTTTTTGCCAAGGAAACTGTTATACTTCTGGCAAGCAACTTCACTGCATTGTGCATAAATCACTTGAGTTCCAACCACTGCCAGCCTGCTGGGAGAGGAGGTGTGGTTGAGGGTTTTCCACTTTGCACACAGAGCTGCTGTTGAAGAACAGTATGCAAGAGGTCTTCAGAAGTAGTCCAAGTCTGTCCTCGGGAGTCAAGAAGAAGGGTAGGTAAGATCAACAGTACTGACAAGAGTGGTTCATGTGTACACATAGCTCCGACACACATGTACATGAACTTCATAGAGCCTCACAGACATGCCTCACTTGTGTGAAGACATACTCACTCAGTCGTGATATTGTCTCCATACAGCACCCTTCGGAGAGCATGGCATTCAATAAAGGGTAAACTGGCCGAACACTCAAAGGCCCACGCCACATTCGCAGCTAATGTGAGTACCCAGTTCAATCATAGACACATGCAAAGTGGAGTGTACAGTGTACCATAACAAGAAATAACAATAACAACAACAACTATAACAGGGCAACAGCATACAGTGACCACACAGTATGCACCACTATGTGGATCACTGTACTTGCAATACCGCTCAGTCTCTCATCTGGTCATTGTTACCATCTCCTTCCCTCCACTCCTCTCCCCTCCCCTCTCTCTTGCTTCCCCTTCCCCTCCACTCCCCTCCTCTCCCCTCCTCTCCACTCTCTCTCCAGTCCTCCCCTCCCCTCCCCCCCCTTCCCTCCCCTCCCCTTCACTCCCTTCATTGTACATAGCTCCTGCAGGATGTGGAGAAGCCTATGTTGGAGTATAAGGATTTGCTGAAGCAAGCTGGAAGAGAGGTAGGTGGGGCAGGGTGGGTGTGGCACACCACACCCAGTACTGACTTCAAGATGCGCAGATGCATGTGTGTGTGTGTGTGTGTGTGTGTGTGTGTGTGTGTGTGTGTGTGTGTGTGTGTGTGTGTGTGTGTGTGTGTGTGTGTGTGTGTGTGTGTGTGTGTGTGTGTGTGTGTGTGTGTGTGTGTGTGTGTGTGTGTGTGTGTGTGTGTGTGTGTGTGTGCATGCTTGCATGCATGTGTGTACATAACTTCATCTCTAACTGTCCCAGCCCATTCATTTGTTTTTCTTTTGTTTGTGCCATTTCAGGAGATGGAGCAGCAAGAAGAGGGGCGCTTAGACTTCTTGAAGAAGCTGTACCAGAAGTACATTGGGCTCAACATCCAAGTGAATGAAGACATAGCCTTGGTAAGTCAGTGCTATCCCAGTAGTTACATACGTATTGGTGTGGCCTGGACAACACTGAGTGGTGTGCTGGGTCGTCACATACAGAGCAGTTTCAGACTAACCTACATATATGATCTTGCTCATCCCATTAATATGGTAATATACAAACACACACACACACACACACACACACACACACACACACACACACACACACACACACACACACACACACACACACACACACACACACACACACACACACACACACACACACACACACACACACACACCACAGGTACTACAGTGTGTCAATGATTCCGTAGACCACATCAATGCACAGGCCGACAGAGATCTCTTCATCCAGCGCTACAGCACTGGACAAGTGAGACCAGTGGACAGACAGAGCTCGGCCGAACAAGTCAGGAGATTATGAACACATTAGTATGTGCACGAATGACTACAGCATTAATTTTTTCAGCATAGGAATGGCTATTAGTATATGTACATACGTAATTTGTCTTATATAATATACTTGATTCTATTCATTAATTGCATACATATTCTGACACAATTAGTCATGCAACTAGCTGTACATGTGGGCATGTATGGCATTGATCTGGGTTGCCAGGGCATGCACAGCATGGATTTACTGTGTGATTCAGAGCAATGAAACATGCATGAATATAATAAAATGGAGGATCAGGAGTCTGTGGGTTATTGACAGAAACATGCATTCATTTTGTGTAGTCTCTAGTAGTAGGCCCTTTACTCTGTTTTGGCTATTGCACACTGATGACGTCAGAATAATATGTAAACTGAAGGGGAGAAGCAGGTCTGGGCTACGAGAGACTAGTGATTGCAGTTGGTGAAGTGCATGCAGCATCATGCAATCTGGAGACTATGTAAAACACTTGGCAATGTACATGCAGGCAAACCTACAGTAGAAACCCAACTGCTAACTGCCTGTAGCATGGGAAAGCTTAAAATACCATGCATTCACAACTATACCCTTAAAATTGCCTTCAGTATTGAGCAAACAGCTACCTATACATTTGCAAAGAAACATTATTATGTATCCCCTAGTGTTGCAATAAGGTATCCCCTAGTGTTGCAATAAGGTATCCCCTAGTGTTGCAATAAGGTATCCCCTAGTGTTGCAATAAGGTATCCCCTAGTGTTGCAATAAGGTATACCCTGTGTTGCTATAATATGAACATAGTATTATCATCTTTTGTAGATTTGTATTAAAATAAGCTCACTCTTCACTGGCAAGTAGTGAAAGAAGTTGATGTGTACTGAATATAATTATATAATTAATAATTGCAACTCACAATTATTGAGCACGTGACACTTGTAGCCTTGATCTGAGCAAGGATTAGTATGCTTTACAGAATAAATTTACAGAATAATAATATATAAAGCACTTTAATAGTATGTCAGGTGCATACACAGCATTGAAGTTGGTCCATTATGTAATAACATGTATGGATGATTAATGAACTATGTTTCTGTCTCTGTCTCAGTCACAGTTTCATCATCCTCCAGCTCAGAGGAGGGCACTCCAGCACGAAGTTCAGTTATTAGAACTAAGTTACCAAGCCTCTCTGCTGGTGCTTCTAACAATGGCTCAGCATATCCTTCCCTTTGATCTTCATCTTCCTGTTTCTGGCAATACCTCAACTGCCTACACTTCAAGTATACCTTCTTCACCAGTAGAATGACAGGATACAGGAGGGCTAGGTAGATGAGGATCATCTGAATGGAAGCATAGAACAGTCTTGTTCCAATGGGTGTGTTGAGATCAGTTATGTGAAGATTCAGGATGAGGATGAGGGCCAGGTTACCAAGGATGGCAGTATCCAGAGTGTTGAGTTTGCGTGAGTTGTAGGGCTGGCAGGTGGTAATAAGCAGCAGCAAGGCCACAGTCAGGATGAGCTGGGTGCGGAGGGCATCTTCAAGTTTAGGTATGAACACAGCCACAAGGAGGTGGACAATACGATGGAAGAGATAGAGGGAAGAGAAACTTCTGAAATGGTCCTTGTAGCATCCTTGAAGGACATTGACAAAGTGGTAGACCCATCTGTCAGTGTAGACATTGCTGCAGAATGTCTGCATCTTCTGCAGCCTCCTCAATGGTGGCACAGCTATGATGAGTCTACCAAACAGCTGAGGTGTGATGGGAAGTGTGAGAAGAAGAAATGAGGGTAGAAGGACAAACACAAGCAGCACAACAATGGCCGGTATGAAGTAGGCAATGTGTTGTATGGAGCCATAGGGCACAGAGCCCTGCCACCACACCACCACCTTCCTCTCCCCATCCTCCCCTGTGACGGTCTGGTTGACGAGGATGTAGAAGGAGCTGACTAGGAAGCGAGTGAAGCCAAGAATGACAAAGGCAGGAAGTGCTCTGTCATATGACATGCCATCTGAGTACTTTGCCATCCATCGTCTCATCCTCCTGAGGCACTGGTCCACTCGGTGACAGCATATCCACTTCTCAGCTGACCTCTCCAAAACCACAAGTGTGATGGCCACTGTCAGTGGAAACAGTCCAATAGAGAAGTGAAGAAAGAGCGTCTGTAACAGGGTGAGGTGGGCATGTGGTGTGAGGCAGTACGGTGGGAGGAGCACACCAAAGAATTCCAGGTTCCACATGCCATACAGAAATCGATATATCTTGACAAATGCATTGTGTACTGGTCCTAGCTCAACATCAGCTCTGATAGTGGAGAAGGCCAGGAGTTGGGCAAACAGCAGAAATGAGTTGAACTTTCCTGACACCAGGTCTATGTTGAAGAGCATCAAGACAAACATGAAGATGAGCATGGGCACCCACTCACTAAGGATCCACACTAGAATACCCACTGTACTGAGTCCTTCCTCAGCTGACACAAACTGGTCTTATCCCATTGAAGTTCACTGCGATGCCTTTACCTTCACTGCAGTCTCCACAGAGAAGACCTTTACGGCTAGACTCACCACACACCACAATTTGGAGTTCCTGATGAGAGTAGTTTTCATGTAGGATAATCTTCTGTGTATGACAGTATCCTGGAGGGCAACGTCCAGTGAAGAACTTCTGTCCAGCACAACTGTGGAGGTCATTGGAAGCCAGGTATCCAGCCCAGTGGTTTCTGTCCAAAACTGCACCAATCATTTCAGGATGGCTCTCATTACAGTCTATTATTCCTGTAACAGTGGTCATCCCACAGTGACAGGTTCCCTTGTCTCCTGATCCATATCTGAAGATGTAACCAGGAGGACAACACTGGAGCTCTATGTTCATCATCAGGAGTAGGTCTTTGTTGTCCAGTGACTGCAGAACCAGCTGAGGAGGACGGACTACTGCAGATCTTTTGCCTGTCCCTCTGGGAAATTTAAAGGATTGGTAGGCCATGCCATGTTGCTGTGGAATACCATGGAGAATGACTGTAAAGTCATCAGTGAACTTGGAAAAGGAATCCAGCTCCACAGGCATTGAGTGGTCCACCTTGTTAATGAGTACTGTGAACACTGAGCTGATGTTACTGCCAAGCTCATCATATGCAACAGTATAGGGCAGTCTCTTCTGTTTGCCAGGTGTAAAACACAAGGTCAATGGCTTGCTCCAGTCTACAGTGGTACCACTGACATGATAGGGGCCAGACACTATCTCACTTTTCATGACTTGTAGTCTGTATTCCTTGCTTGTTAACTGAGAAATGTTTAAGGGTAAGTGATGTCTGTAATATGTGTCATATAAAGTTCTGTTAAAAATGAATGTAAAGTTCATTTGCCTCACAAATGTGCTACTAACAAAATACATGTCCTCATTGGGGTAATTTATTAAGTGTGTGGTAATAATTTGTGTTCTACCAGAGAAGCAGTTTCGAATGTCTGAGACATAAACTGATTGTCCTTCAGCTTTGGCAGTGTTGCCATAGAAGATGAGTTCACCTCTCTTCTCTTCCCCTTGGTCATACTGGAGGAAGCAGTCTGATGCTGACACCACCCCAGGTGCAGAGCGAACATAAATGGCACCTCCTCTTTGAAAGGCATGATTTGCTTCAAACTCTAAACTTGCATTCTTGCCAACTCTGATGTAGCTCTCTCCATACAGGGCAATAGCACCACCATGTGTAGCAACACAGTGCTGAAACTCTGAATGTGCAACCGCCTCGAGCACAATTTCTGAATCTAGTGCATACAACCCCTGTGATGAAGCTACACATTGGATGACTAGTTGTCCTCTTACCACAACCTGTACTGACTTTGCAAATATCAGATTTGTGTTAGTTTTTGCTTGAAAAGAAGGAAAGATTGCTTGTGACAACTGCTCTGATATAGTTGACATGGACTGTTTGTCTGCACTAGACACGTGGCTTAGTAATACTAAATCCTCTATCTTACCTGACATTAAATTATGCAGACTGTCACTATCCATTTTCTGAAATTCTGGAATCAAACGTGCAAACACACTTCCTATTCTGATACCTCTGAACAACTTCTTCCCGTGAGTAGGATAAGACTGGAATGAACATGCACTTCCACTTGATGCTGTGTTATGGAAAAGCATTACACTATGCACATTCACTCCATCCCCACTGTTTCCATGATAGTGCGAGTGTTTGTAGAGCACAGATATACCACCACCAACTCCTTGCCCTGCATTGTTAAGATAAATGGTGCACCTTGTAAAAGTGACATTGTTGTCTGTCCTGTAAGTGGCATTAACAGTAGAGAAGTCCACGTGAACACCTCCACCCATCATGTCATATGTCTTTGAAGGAAGAAGTGTATTTTCCATAATAATAATATCCAATAATTCAACAGTGCTTCCAACAGATGTATCATGAAACTGAATGAATATACCTCCACCACAGTGTGCTGTGTTGTTGATAATGTCCACTATGAGGTGTATCGTGTTATTGGATGCTGAATTCTGAAAAGAGATATAAGCACCACCTCCCATCTCTGCAAAATTGTTCTCAATAGTAGAGTCAAACTGGAACGTATTCTGATTAGCAAAGTCCCTGCAAACAACAGCAATACCTCCACCCCTGAGGGCATGATTATAATGGAATAAACTCCTTTCCAAGGTCACCAAATTCCCAGTTGCATGTTCACTGAACTCAATATAGCCCCCACCTCCCCAATATGCTTTGTGCCATAGAGAAAATAAGACAATTCCTTGTATTCTATTTCTCCTTGCCCATCCTGTGACAGTTATTTGCAACCCTCTCCTGTTTGCACCTGAACTGTTCAACCGCAGCAGTGTTACCTCCTCCAGAGTGATCACATTCTTCTTTGATTGATCTGCAACTTTAATAAACAGAGAATTACCTGAAACAGGTGTGTGTTCTTTCACAAGAGCAGAGCCTATATGTATGTGATTTTTCATTGAATTTTCTCTGACTTCAATGTTAATACTAGTACTATGATATACTGTAGATTCATCACTCTCAGTACTACTTGAAGGGTGCTCATAAGTGTTACAACTCTCTGCAGTGCTATTCTTTCTGTGATTCTTCGTCCAGCCCTCTATGATTTGACAGTCAATGAAGTATGCATGAAAACCATTCACTCTACCAAGTAGAGCTAGTGATATACCACTGCCACTGGTTGTTTTCGTGACAGTGATATTGATAAGAGCAATCACACCACCTCCTTCATGACCATCTCCCCCCACTGTGATGTTGATGCCTGTGAATGCCATAGTAGGGTCACATTCAGGATAAGCTCTTTCATTATGAACATGAATTTTCTTCAGTCGAATCTTCTCACTTGCTGGGGAGGCATCTCTGGTCTTACCTGTTAGAACTTCAAAGTGTAGCCCACTGCCGTGAATGCCAAAATGGAGTATTGAAACATACTCAATGAGTACATCCCCATGTGTGATTGAGGTGTCATGTCTAAGAAAGGCAATGCCTCTTCCATAAGGGCCAGTTATATTAATGAGAACATGATGAATTGTTATTTTTCTGCAGTTTTGAAAGTACAGGGTCGATGAATCTGGGACAGAATCTCGTGCACTGTGCTGCAGCTGTTCGCCACAGCCATGGAATGACACCATTTTAATCACGGCATTCTGAATATTGTAAAATGCCAAGTTTGCTCCATTTGTGCACAGAATTTGAGTCGTACCATTTGCACAATCACCCACTATTGTGAGATTTACCATTGGTGTCCCATGTGACAAACTGCGCACTGGCTCAAGTACATGGATGCCACATGCAATGCCAATGACAGTCTCACTGCGAATGTTTGTAAGAGCATAATTCAGTGACCTACATGGTTGCAGTGTATAGTGTACTGGGTCACCTGCTGGTGAGTCGAGTATACACTGTGGGCTGTCCTCTCCTGTTGTACTAACCCACATGACTCTTCTGTAGTCCTTGCAGTCCTTGCAAGCTGCTCCAGTGCAGCATGCCAGCAGCCAAAGTGCACACAGTAGGAGTCTGTGTTTGCTCAGAAGGGGCTTCATTGTGTACATTGATGTCCTTTGCTGTAGCCCTGTTGGAAGTTGGTAGAGAAATGGAAGCAGAGTGGTCAAACAAACAATGATTTGTTGCATAAGGGTGTGAAACTAGAGTAGGGTGATAAAGGAGACTTATATATATGTTACACTATATATGCAATAGGTACCTGTAGAAACATAAGTAAGCAATAATAGTTTGTTAGCCCAACTTACAGGAAATGGTTGTAGCAACTCCTTTTCACTTAAGCTCTTTGTGCAGCTGAAAGTAACAGACTTCACAACCAAAGAAGGCCATGCAAATCACCTAGCAATCAAATCGCTGATGTGTGGATCCAGAGCTGTAAGGGTACCATACATGCATGACAAACTTCCAGTGGCTGGTAAATGATGTTTTATAGTGTTGTTCAGCTGATACACACTGAATGCGAAATTTGTCTGGTAATTTCAGTGTTTGTTGCTTTACATACAATATTATACAGCTGTGTGTATGGTAATAGTGCTGGCCATTGACAGCAGTAGTCTATATTGCATGACATGTACATGACATGACATGAGGTGTACACATCACTGTAATATAATTGCATGACTTTGTGTAGGCATGTGATGTGTGTACACATGTGTGTATGTGTTTGTATGCGCATGCATTCATGCCCACAAGTGACGATTCTCCCAGAATCTATGGACACGTAACATGCAACTTAAACCGCATGTGCACTGACAAGATACCCAGCTGTGCCTTGTGCAAGTCATGTTGTTGCTGTATCCTGCACCAACTTGCACATATCAACATCAATGCTGGTGCCTGCATGGTCCCCCTAACCTTCAATAACCTGTGCTAGCTGGACTGTGGTGTTATTCCTTCCATCATGCAGCTATAATTATAGCACAAACACTCTATGTCTTGCATCTGAGGTGTTACCATTTGCATGCAACCTGCACTGATGGTCTTTTACCTATAGCATTAGTGCATATACTGCTTACACATAGGTACTGGAACTTACAGTGTGTGGTAGCATATATTCACAGCATGCTCCTTTCACTGACAACGGCAAATACATCAATTCTATAACCACTAGTGCATAATTCATAGTATCAATCATGAAAATAGTGAATGTATAGGTTGGAGGTATGCGCATAACATATATATTATGTATAATGTTATAGTGAAACTGTAGTCCGTCCATGAACACTCCATTGTCACATGATTGATGTGATAGATAGATGTACAATTGTCCATTGTTAGTTTGTACAAAGAAAGGTCTAATGATTAGTATAGCTAATATTGAATGCGAATTCCGAAGTATTGTGCTATCTCCTTCAGGGTTAACAATACATGTTACCATAAAATTAGTGTAATTACTGAGTGTGCACCACTGTAACAGTTCTGTCTATTAGAAAAACAGATAGCATATATACCTGTAGTTGTATGCATGAGACATGGGTACATCGTATACAGTATGCTAGCCACATGCTCTCTCATGTCAATGAAGTACCTGCACAGTACAAGCCTTTGTCACAGCTACAGCAATCCCTCTTTGTCTTCACTGACTCTTAAAGGGGCAAAATATAATATACACTCCATATACAGTACACTTGAGCTCCATAACTATGCTGTTACCAAGTATATATGGTCAATGATTATAGATCCTTATGCCATTGAATGGATTTGATATATTATAACCATGCAAACATTACAAGTAGAATGCTGATTACGAATATGTGTACGTTGGTACATATCCATATATAGGCTTGTCCATTCTATTAGATTATTAAGCAAAACATGCTTTTGACTTCAAACCTGGGCATTTCACCAATTATCCCAAGGTCTACTAGATTAAGTGCTGGAAATAATCAACTCACCAGCAAGCTAGAAACCTTCGGGTACGTCTCTGTATATAGCTACTTGGAATTATGGACACGACCCATTAGCAAACTCTGTGTCTACCATTGCTGCAGTGTTGTATCTCACAGACAATGTGGATCAATCTGTGCATCCTACCCATGATGGTTGGTTCATCATGTTCATGATCAGTGCAGTATGTGCACTATAGAAAGTACGCATGAATTGTAGTGAAAATGCAGAATTCGGACTATTGTGTTATGAAAGGCACACGATGAATAGTCATACACATCTTGTTTGTGGACTTGTAACTGAAAGTAAGCAGTAGCTGGTTGTTTGTCACTGCTAGCTATGAATCGACATTATAATTGCTTTGAATGCACCATTGTGGGGCTATATTAATTGGTCACGTGTATGCCTTTCCATTGATATCACACATAAACCTGGCTGCTATTATATGACTGTATATAACCCTAGCCCTATAACTAGCTTCAGTGGACTCATGACTGGAGCATATCTATCTAGGTATAATTATATTGTACTTTCCACATTTTCTAAGACTATAGCTGTTCACAAGTTCATTATGGGTAAGCATGGAGCCAGTATGACATACTAAGTAGGAAGTACTATAGCAAAGAGTAATTGTTCTATAAATCATCTTTTAATACAAATTTCGCTACATGGAAACCTATGACACATGTACAACTACTCCACCACCACACACAGCTAGTGCAAGTACTCATCAGTAAATGTGTTAGCTGGTGCCACAAGGTATAAACTAGGCCATGCAGTGTAGCTATAAATAATTATGTAGGTTGCAGAGCATGCAATAATATAATATTGCAAGTGGAGCATTTGCACTAGGCCTATAATAGCTATAGGTGATAGAAGACCAAAATGGCCTCCACTAACACATCCAAATAAGATGCACACTAAGGCCATGCAGAACCAGGTCATTGGAGCACTGTACAGATTAAGCTCCATACATGCAGGTTGTAATCAAAACTAAAGGCACTCCATGCATATGTGTGCATGCATATGCATGTTCTTCATGCACCAAAGGGTTCATTAATTAAGTGGGGAAGTCCCTGTACCATTGTATACACAACTATACACAGTCACATTGTGTATGTATGTACAACACATCATGATGTAAGCTACAAGAGAGGAGCAATCAGTAGCAATCTGCTTCTGCAAATTTGCTGTCTTCAGCTTCAGCTGCTGATACAATCTCCTTCAATGTCAAGATCAGTTCATTCACAGGTGATTTCTCAAAGAAGGCAGCAGTAGAGTGCACTGCCTCTAAAGTGCTCGCAAGAGTCTGCTGCAAAGAAGCGTAAAATGCCTTCACCTCCTCTGTCGGACATCTGGTCACTGTGTCACAGCCAGTAGACAATAGCTGAAGGAGATTCTCAGAAGAGCAGCTGATTTGTTCTGCCACAGAACAGTGAATCTCTTCCCAATTTCTTCTTGCAAAGAATGTGTGAAAATCAATTGTGCCCACCCTTTCAATGATATCCCCTGGAGTTCCACCACAGTCACAGGTGGGCCTACAGCCAATTTGCCCTAGTGCTGCAACCAATATCTGTTCTGCTGCCTGTACTGCATGACTCTGCACCTCATGGTCTTCATCACTCATACTAACCATCAGGGCTTTGTTTGTGTGTGATGCATTTTGCTGCTCTGAAAAGGCAGAGAAGACTGGAGGACCCTTCAGAGTAGGAGATGAATCGAGTGTTGACAATACAGTGGTGCCAGAGGACATGCCCATCTGGGTGTATCCACCATGCCAAGCCTGCAGGGACTTCCAGGCTGCCACCCGGACATCAGCACTGAAATCTGATACAGCCAGCTCTGTTACCAGCTGGTACAGCTGAACCTGAAACAAAAGGGTTGCAATGATTGACATCACCACACTACACAGAATACACATACACAGACAGTGTATACGTACATGCATGCACACACAATACACATGCATACAAATGGGCTGTCCCCACACTCACCTCACTGATCCCATTCTCTGCACAAAAGCCTACCACAAGCTGCCCACATGCCCTTCCTCGACCTGATGCCAACCTGCCAAGAGCTGCCAGACCACTAGCACGCACATTGTGGTCCTCATCTCCAACTGCAGACAGCACCAGTTTGTGCACGCCAAGGAAACTAAGAACATCTCCCTCTCCACTGTCCCTATCACCTTCACTGCCTCCCAATACCTCGTACAGGTCTCTGAGGCACTCTGCACAGGAGTCCTTCACCTCCCACTCCTCACAGGCCATGCACGCCTCCAGAAGATGGGGCAGGGCAACCACACTGACCACACTGGTGGAGGGGAGTGGAGCAGTGCTGAGGAAGTGACCTTCATAGCACACCCTCAGGATATGTGGCAGACAGTGAAGGCAGGAGGAGAGGAGCTGCATGCTGGTGAGCTGATTGGGGCAGAGAGGGGGGGAGCATAGCATATTGTCCCAGAAGGATATACCTGACTTTGCCAGTTGCATGTAACACAGTGAAACCTGTATAAGACAGCCACTATGAATATAGACCATCACATGTAGGGCACACTCACAGAGGGTATCAGTGCTGTCAGAGTCCTTTCAACTACACTGTACAGAGAGTGGAGGGTAGCTGCCTCCACATCCCAGTCTGTTGTGTGCCTGTGGAGGATCAAGCCAGCAACAGTAAGTAGCTCTTGAAAGAGATTGGTCCTTCCTGCATCTGGTGGGTCATCAGTGTTGGTCCACTGATAGTGGGTGGCCATTTTTGTCAGACATTGCAGGAGGTGGGGCTGGGGGAGGGGCTTCAGCAGCTTGAGAAGAGAGAGGAACAGAGAGGGGGAAAAGTAGGAGAAAGAAGCCCCACATACAGTAACACAACACAGGGAGTTTGTGCAAGCACATTACAGTCATGTTGACACTGGTAATGTAAGCAGAGAATACAAGAATACCCACACAGCTAGACGCTGCACACTGCACGAGACAACACTCCTACCAAGCACAGGCACATGCAGCACTGTTCAAAACAAGTCAGTCAGTGGTCACAACGTACACAAATGGCTTCATGGTTGTCCTGAAAGATGCACTTAAGGCACTTGATCACGGGGAGGAGGATCCTGATTGTGCAAACTGGTACTGCCTCCGTCAAGACAAAGGAAGCCTAAGTGTGCACACATGCAGACACACACAAAGAGAGGAGAGTCCACAGAGTGACACATGTGGTTGTGCATTACCAAAGCAGACAGCGTGTGCATGCGTTCGCTGTAAAGAGTATACCTCCGTTGGTGCTCCCTCTCCTGTAGTGGTCTTGTTCACAACTGCTATTACAACACCCACAAACTCTGATGCCACTTGTGACCTGCAGAGCAAGCATAGCTAGGTAATGAATATGCATCCACCCACACACACACCCAACCCTCAGACACAACCACACACCTATTACATATAATATCCTACCATTATAGCACACTTCAGCTCACTCCGCATGTACAGCCAGTGCTCACCTCAGGTCAAGAGGGTAGATGTTACTAGTAAAGATCCTCAGAAGCTCCAGGGTGGTCAACACATTGACCTCTGGTGGTGCAAGGCCATGAGCACTCTTGCTGTCCTCTCTCTTAGTGCTAAGGAGTATCTCTCTGCAGTAGTGCAAGACCACCTCAGCAGGGGATTGTGCAGCAGAGCTAGTTGGGAGCAAGCTAGCATGCAGGAGAGAGAGGTAAGGGACATATTATTAGACACATGTCACTAGTTACAAATGTTCATACATAGATAATACACATACACACACACGCACGCACGCACGCACGCACGCACACACACACACACACACACACACACACACACACCTCATCACGGTTTCTCCATCCAAGGCTTGTAACAGGTTCAACACTACCCAGCATTCTTTTTCTGATCTCATCTTGAGGGCCTCCAAGAGGGAGGACAGCGACGGGAGCACCCCCTGCAACCACCCCACTGAAAATGGAGCTGAGCAGCTCACCAATCGAGTAGCAGCAGTTACAATGGAGACCGCAGCTTGGAAGGAGCACTCTCCATCAGTCAGAGGCTGCATCCTCTCACCATGCACCAGTGATCTCTTCAACAAACTCAGTAGCTGTAGCAGACCTTCACTATCAAGGCCATTGCTAAGTGATAAGCAATCAGCATGAAGCAAAACAGATGCTAAGAATCCAGTGGCTGCCTTTTTGACAAAGAAACTGTTACTTCTGGCAAGTAACTTCACTGCGCTCTGCACAAACCTCCCCTGCTCCAACCACTGCCACCCTGCTGGGTGACACGACACACCCTTCAGCATGCCGAGGGCTGTGTACTGCACAGATGGCCCTCTATCCTCCAGCAATCCATGCCACCAAGATGGGTCTGCCAGAGTGGCTACAGGATTGGTGGCACCCACATGACTGTCACGTGACACGGTTGCCCTTGTGAGCTGAGCCAGCAAGGCAGTGAATCCTTCCTCGGTCTGGACATACACACCAAACAGGCGGATTCCGAAGGACTTTACTTTAGCATCACCGTGCGCAATACACCTAGCAATCACGCTGGGCAGGTTCAGGGCACTGCTGTCAAGAAGATTACGCAAAGTGCCTCCCTCGCGTTGTCCACAGCTGGACAGCCAGTCAATGACCTTGTCCAGATGTGTGTCATCTACAATCTTCCCTGATTCGGTGCCCAACACATCAAAAAATCGCTGCAGTGATTGAAACAGGACACGATCCTCGCTGCGCTCCTGCAAATCGGTTGCCGCCATTTTCACGTGAAGAAAATGGCCACTGACAGTGAAGCAGCGGGGCGGGACTCAGTGTTTCTGTTGATGCTGTCGGGACAGCTCGAGCATGCAGAGGTTCGATAGCTTTAGCAGCGATAACGCACACAATCGTGATCTGCTGTATCCTAATTGACCGGCCTAGCGTTCTTGTCCTTTACTGCAGTTCCCCGAGTTCAATGACTTGTACTGCAACTATTCCTTTGTGTACGGCCAGGACTGGACGATAGTCTCTGTATGTCCTACAGCCATAGATAGCCTCCCAAGGGATGGCCTCCCAAGGGAGCTCACACATTGGCTCACACATGGTCACATGGATATGTCTACATTATATTAGTTAGACTAGGTGTGACAATGTTGTTTTGTTACAGAGTTGTATAAGAAGTGGCACTTATTCTGGGACAGTTTATTGATTAGAGAAGTGCTGGTGAAGTATTTGAGAAGTAGATTTCTACATGCATCTCAGCAGCTAGGACAGAGGGCATTGTTCTCTTTGGATGTTTCCTCAATTCAGGATGTCCCTTTCGATGGAGTTCCACCATAGTACGGCTATCTTTAGTGTGTCCATACACACTCTCACAGTGACCACGGCTATATCTTGTGCTTGTCATGGCCACATGCGTTTATTGCGTCTTATGTGTATTGTTTGAAGCAGAGCCTATGGAGTGGGACTGTACTCACCATGTTGTGTTGTTCTCCTCTGACCTCATGCAGGGTGTGTCTGAGGGCATCACTCAGACTGCTCGGAGAGGGGGAAGGGAGAACAGGAGTGTCTTTGTGTGGAACTTCCCTGTGAATGTGACTTTTAAGAGCACCAACCCATTTGGATGTGAGTCATGGGAAGTGCTCTGTACCGACTGCATGGACCACACAGTGTTGCTAGCATGCAAGAGTATTGTAGCAGTGTGCTTTGGGCAAGATTTCACTGTTATTTCAATCTCATTTGTCAGTAGTCAGTGTCATGTCATGTGTCACCTTCTCTTACAGTGGGTGCCTATGGTGTCATCCCCCTCTCCCAGTTGAAATAATTGTATTTTTATGACTAATAGTTTACTGTTTTGCTAATTTTGCGGAAGGAGCAGTTTTGTGGACTGTATAGTCACATGCAGGTGACATGGTAACATTTTCAGTCATGTTGTTATGCAATAATACGTATGTGACACCTGAGACCTTCAAATTATAGAACTTTTGAGACACTCATGAGCTGTCTGAGTCACAGAATTGTGAGAAAGACAGTGTATTACTGCTGCTGTCGGTGCAGTTCACATGACAGTGTCCATTATCTGTTCCCTGTTCATTGTTTTCCCATTAATGCACTGTGTACACTTAAGTACAGTGTATAAGGTTAGGGTAATGTCTGCTCTGTTCATGGTGTTGGTGACCCCTTTCCTGTACTGTGCAGGGCCTCAGATAGCAGTTAGTGTGTATGGGTTGAATTTGTTTGGACGTGACGAGGTTCGAGGCTATGGAGCTATTCATGTGCCCATCACTCCAGGCAGGTAGGGCTCAGGACGTGTGTGTGTGTGTGTGTGTGTGTGCGCGCGCGCGCGTGTGTGTGTGTGTGGTGTGTGTGTATGTGTGTGCGCGTGTGTGTATATGTGTGTGTGTGTGTGTGTGTGCAAGTGTGCGTGTTGTTTGTGTGTGTGTGTGTGGTGTGTGTGTGTGGGTCACGGTGTGTGTGCAAGTGTGTGTGTGTGTGTTATAGACACCTAGTTGTTCTTTCTACTTATTGTGTTCTCCCACTGCTAGACACTCACTGGATGTGCCACTGTTTGTGCCAGAACCATCGTCACTGCTGCAGAGGCTTCTAAGGTGTGTGTACATTAGTATGCTGCAGTGTGTGTGTGTGTGTGTGTGTGTGTGTGTGTGTGTGTGTGTGTGTGTGTGTGTGTGTGTGTGTGTGTGTGTGTGTGTGTGCGTTATCATTCACTCTCATACTACAGTTGGCTCATTGGCCCACGACCTGAGTTTGTGGACCCTCAGCATGTGGCTCAAGGGGAGGGGAGAGATAGTGAGTGCTTGTAAGAATGAGATGCACTCGACTGTGTTTAGGAACATTGTATGTGTGTGTTATTGCGTAGGTTATCTTCACTTTAATTAGCACAGCCTATTGTACACACACTGTCACATACACACACTCACACACGTGCATTCGCACACATGCTCTCAAATTGCTATTCTACACTCTATACAATGCAGTTACCAGAGTGCGCTCTGAAGGTCGAGTCAAGATCACTATTGATGTGGTCACCAAGGACCTGTGGAAACTAGGCTACCGCAGTGGCTCCCAAGAGCCCTCCTCTGTCACAGCACATCACACCACACCCTCAGCCAGCCGACCGTCTCAAGACCAGGGCACCGTCTGAGGTCAACTCACCTCGTTGCTGAGGAGTGTGCCATGACTCTTGTACCATGTGTTGTGTGTGGTGTGTGTGTGTGTGTGTGTGTATGCGTGTGTGTGTGTGTGTGTGTGTGTGTGTGTGTGTGTGTGTGTGTGTGTGTGTGTGCGTCACAGTATTGAGTGCATGTATTGTGTATTTGTTGTGTGCACATAATTGTGTTGGTGTGTGTTGTGTCCTCCCACAAGTCTCACAAGTGCATTCACACATGCTCTTTACCCATACTGTAATTATACTGCATTACAGTCAGCTGCAAGCTACCAACACATCTATTACTTTTAATGCACTCCATTCACAAACTGGTTCATTTGGTGCTGCAATGTTAAAATGAGCTCATTCAAACACACATAATTATATAAATTGCAACATGACAGTGTGTATGCACATGTGTGTGCATGTGATGACAGTTACAGGCACTGTAATAAAATATACGTAGTGCTAAACCATATGGCTACACTTGCATTACACAGGGGTGCATATGCATGTGTGCATGCAAGGAGTGTTGAGGGGTCTATAAGTATTAATGGTGCGTCTACCACATGCATGTACTCAAGGTCCAAGGTCAAACTTTCTGAACCTGTCTTCACTATAGAACTCTGCCCTCACCACTCGCCCACCAAAGAACCGTCCATTCAAACTGATTGCAGCTGCAGGAGTGGGTGGATGGTTGCCATGGTTACCAGCTAGCTTGTGCACTGATCAATACCAACTTTACTGTTTATTGTGTGATTGGGTATAACATTATACGTACATACCTTTGATGGCCGTCTCAACTCTGGAGAACTCGATGAATATTCTGACAGCTTCATCATCACTCACTCCTTGTGGGATCTGCCCATTGTACAGGTAACACACAATATGCATATGTATGCATGTACGTATGTACATAGGTACACACAACCATACATCCTTTGGGCTATCTCAACATGCACAAATGTGCTGCAGGTATCACGTCAGTGATCACATTGTGTGGACCACACCCCCTAGACAATAGAATTTTGCTTCACTACAATAGGTGCTTTGTAAGAGAGCAGTGAGAGGAAAGGTGTCTGTACCACATGCAGACACACACACACATGCAGACATTGGACCTACAGTACAAATGAAATTGTCAGATGCATTGCATGCAGTTTCATTGACCAAAGGAGCAAGCTCGAGTGACACAACACAGTATCCAATGTAGCAACCAGTTATCCAGCATCCACATGTGGAATTGCAACAAGTTTTCAAAGCTCTCATCCAAAGTTATATATACCCCCATTACCACAGAGGATGTACACTACTTCTCCCAATAACACAAATCAGAGTCAACTTGCAACACTTCACCTCAAAAATGAGACAATTGACCACTTCTCCAAACTTGCTACACTCAGCGTGGACCTCAGGTTGCAGGTCATCATCCACTTCACCTTGGCCTACCATGTTCTGTTGGACACAGTGTATCACAGGATGACAGTTAAGTTGAGAGGTCAGTGACAGTGAAGAGGTAGATAGAAGATGTGAATTGTAGGGATGGGGTGCATGTAAATACAAGCGACATTATGTGTGTATGGGGGGGGAGTGACAAGTTAACAGTGGAAGGACAAACATTTGAGAAAGAATGCAGCAGTGGTTGGTGGAGGGTGGACAATAGCTTAAAGTTCACACAACTATTGAATGAGGCAGTCAGATATGGCCCGGGGTGGGCATCGAAAAGCTACTACTGGAGTGTGCAGTTGAAGGCTGTTGATGGTACCAGTGTCATTGTAATACCACTTGCCTTTAGTAGCACAACTTTGGTGGGTTTCTCCAGTGACAATGGTACCTTATTCTGGATGGGAGGGGGTGGGGCTTCCTGCGGTACTTCAGCCGTTGCTATGGAAATGGAGCACATAGCACATACGTATGTAGGAACCAATTGCAATGTGGTGTGTGGAACACAATCACACCACGTGAGCTTTTGAGGAGGCAGTCAGTGCTCAGGAAGATGAGTACAGGCAACTACGTATTTTTAATACATGAATCTGGCTGCAGTGTCAGTAAGACAACTACAGCATGCACACACACTCAAGCTGGCATTGTTTGTGTGCTGAGATGGAAGGATCCAGTCTGGTCTTGGAGCTTACCCTCTGCAGACTGGTTAATAATCTTTCCTCCTCTGAGACTTGTCTTCTTCACTGAAAGAGCTGTCACCATGCCTTGTTCTGACTTGCCCAGACCTGCACACACACACACACACACACACACACACACATGCACACACACACACACACACACACACACACACACACACACACACACACGCACGCACGCACACACACGTAGGGACAGAAAAAAGAGTACACAGCAACAAAAAACATACATACAGACAGACAGACAGTACAGTAACAGTGCCCTTAGCAGTCCTTAGAGAACAGCCAGAGAACCTCACTGCTAAAGCCACTGCCACACATTCAGTCAACCCACTATGTACACTATCCACACCACACACCTTGTCCAGCCTTCCACCCATACTTGGCCATGATATTACTGGCCACTGCAGAAGCACTGAAATATACGAGAAGAGAATACACAGGGTGTGCACTGTGTGTGTGTGTGTGTGTGTGTGTGTGTGTGTGTGTGTGTGTGTGTGTGTGTGTGTGCGCGGGCACGCACACACGAGCATGCATTTGCTCACAATTTTGGCTGTGGAACTGCAAACTCAGGTGTTGATTCTGGAGAGGGAAGATGACCACTAACACACAAGAACACAGTGGTAAGAAATGCTACATGTCGACACAAGAAGAGTTTGCCCCAGGTACCAATGGCTACACATGTACCGTGCCATGGACTGCACCAAGAGCAGTGAGTATAATACAGAAATATACACCAAATAAAGAGTACTGTATGAAGCATACAATGCAGCCAAGCATGCCAGGGTACGGATAGATACAGGTTCAGTGCACAGTATGAGTGCAGTAAGCACGGTACAGCATTACAGAGTGATACAGCTGTACAAGCAGTGAAGGTGGAAGGGGAGTAGAAGTGGAAAGAGAGCAGGTAGGAAGAGGAGATCACACCTTCTGCTGCTTCAGCTGCTTGCTTGTCTGCTTCTATCAGTGACGACGGTGGAGCAAACATGGCCGCCGACTCTAAACACACAGAAGTACACAAACCAACACACAGTACATGGGCATGATGTTGACACATGCAGACTAGACTGCCAGTGAGTTGCTATGAAGCACAAATAACCACTCCTTCAACTGTCATACCTTGCACAAAACACCTGGAACTGCATGGCATGACAAGGTCTAGTGAGACTACTTCAAACCTTTTCTCTTTTCTTCCTTTCTCCTCTCCTCTTCATCTTCAGAGTCACTGTCGCTGTAGTTGGATAGGGCACTGAGGCTCTTCTTCCCCGAGGAGGATGCCTTTGACCTCCTGTCCTCAGCCTTTGCTGCAACCTCCTCCGCTCTCTTCTTGCGCAAGTAATCCTCATAGTTGTTTGGCTTTAGTGGGTTGTATTCATCCTCCAACTCCACTCCAAGGTCGTCTTCTTCCATTGGCTCTGGCTCAGGAGGTGGCAATGATTGCACCACTTGCGTCCTCTGCTGAGGCAGGGACTGGAAGACCAAGGGAGAGGAAAGCTACACAGTGTGGCACATGTTTCACTGTTATAACATGTTACATTATTTTGTCAGTGAGTGTATGTAATCTACAAAGGAGTCTTACTTTAGAAGTTCCTAACACAATGTTGGAGGACCGTGATCTCTGAAAAGCACAAGAAGGAGTAGAAGCAAACACAGTACACTGTCAGAGAGTCAGCATTACATACTGACATACTGATTCGTACATGCACGCACACACACACACACACATACATACACACACACACACACACACACACGCACGCACACGCACACGCACACGCACACGCACACGCACACACACACACGCGCGCGCACACGCACACACGCACACACCTGAGGCCCTGTTTTCGCAGCTGCTTTCTTAGCTCTCTGCATTTGTGTTGCCATCAATTTCATACCTGAAGTTGAGGCAGACGTCCAGCCACCTACAGAATGGCAACAGACATGCAACATGCAAGAGATATGGAGTGAACAGAACACTCTTCCAATAACAAAGAAATCTCCACCCAGAGCACAGTGGTACATCACATGTCATGCTAAAATTACAGTACGTTTAATGAACATACAATATAGAAAGGGCTATCTGAGGAGATGTCCGCAGGGCAACAATGTTATAAACACACACAGTATTCACATTTAACTGCATATCACAATCGAAGGATCACTGTAAATTCTCAGATTCTACGATACGCTGAGACTAACTTATTCCAGATTTATCCTCTTTCTCCACTTCAGCCCCCATGACTGAGGCAAGAGGGGCCGTTTCCACTCCTAAACCTTCGTACAGCGACATGACTAAGACTCGAGCGCCATTTAATAATATCGTCACGCCACGTCATCAATGTTGTCTAAACATGGCCGACACAGAGTCGTTGCCGCAGTCTGTAACTCTCCTTACAGCGCCTAACGGGGCAAAGGTCTTTCTCATTGGAACGGTTCACTTCTCGAAGAAGAGTATCGAAGATGTGCGCCAAGTTATTGGCACCGTGAAGCCTCATATTGTGGTTCTAGAACTTTGCCCGGAAAGGCAACACGTACTAACCCTTGACCAGGAAGCGCTAAAGAAAGAAATGGAGAATGTATCATTTGCGCAGATTAGAGAGTTGGCACGCAAGCAGGGACTCCTCTCTACGCTCCTCAGGTTGCTGATGGTAAACATTAGTGCGAACATCACCCGCCAACTTGGCCAAGCGCCTGGTGGAGAATTTAGGGAAGCTTTCAGCGCTGCCAAAGACGTTGGCAGTAGAGTGTTCTTGGGAGATAGAAGGATAAGCATTACCTTTGGAAGATTAATGGCGTCTTTAACCATTTGGCAGAAGGTGACACTGTTTTGCCGTATTGCTGCTGCAGCAGTTAGTGGGTTCAAGTTGAACGAGGAAGAAGTGGATAGCCTCCGAAACAAGGACATGGTTGATGCGCTCATGGATGAGTTCAAGGCAGAATATCCACAGGTGGTAGCTCCGCTCATGGTGGAAAGGGACCAGTACCTGAGCCACACACTGAAGCAGGCTGCCTCATCCACTTCGGCGACATCACCACAAACTGGCACCACAAACTGCATAGTTGGTGTTGTTGGCATGGGTCATGTGGAGGGTATCAAGAGACACTGGGAGAAGGACATTGACATTGTCAGTCTGAACACTGTACCTAAATCTAGACGATTTAGTGTTTTAAGGTTGGTAGGAACAGTTGTGGTAGTGTGTGGATTCTCTGTAGTCTGTTGGCGCTTACTAGCTAAAAGGTAGCCCTATTGTATTCATGCTAAACATAAATCATCTTCACATTATTTAAACAATTATTGTATTCCTACTATTATTGCGCATGTGTTGTAGTACTGCGTATTCTATAGAGTCTGAACTGCCAGCAATCCTTGGCCTTCCTCGCAGCTAGCTCCTCTGTACATATTATACACCAGTAATTCTTGTATGTACAGTATATGAGCTATCTTACCACATCTCTTCAACCCTTATATGTACATGTGCAATGACCTTCAAGGGACTCTAGTACTTCTTTCCCTCGCCTAAGTTAGTCCATAGTGTGAAACTCAACCTCGTAAGCAGTGATGACTGTGCAAACAGTTCCTTTGCGTAACTGCACTGGCATGCACAATGCAATAAGCTACATTGGCATAATTTATCATCATCCTGTGTGTCTATTTGCATATTTTAGGAAGTTGTTTGATGTTGTTCCTGCACCACATGCAGTTATCTCATGCTGCCATGTACCTCTAGCTATATAGATCTAATGATTGAGGTCTGCATTGTAAATGGTACGCTACATCTACATACATATAACCACTGTACATTAATAGCTAGTGCTACGTAGTTTGAAACCACAACTGTGACCAGTCCTCCTCAGCTCTGTTGGAACTTATTCACCTTCCCAACACCACCACTGCACTCTTAGGCCTAGATAATACATGTTCAGGTTCTATAGGATGCAAATATTTGAGGGAAGGTGTGGGGTCTAGGAGTATGACTATGGCTCCAGGAGGGACCACGGTCATGTGCCCTAATGAAAGTTTTGCAGAGAATGATTATGGTGCAATCCGATAGGCAGCTAAGTCATATTTCTGATATTTTTCAATGAAATTGGCAGGTAGAATTATCTTTTTGAGGGGGGGCTTGATGACAGAGCCCTAATAGCTAGCTATAGCTAGGTCAATGTTCAGTTGTGAGTCCTCACAAGAGTCTTGAGCTGCTATAGGAGGCAGGAGCCCATAATTCCGGGACATAACTTTGTTGGCCACATAAATACGTATACCTATTATGGACAGATGCATTTGCAAACAGCCATAAACATGATGGGTGTGGGTCATAAAAAAAGGGTGGGCATGCACAGCGCATGCATGGTGCGACCATACTTTGGCTGCCTCCAGTACAAACATTACCGTACAGGTCATGAATAAGGGGTTGCTAGTTTGTAAGTGTCTTGTAGGTCTTTGAACAATTTCTCTCCCGCTTCTAGTGGAGCCCCAATCTCGGTCGCTTGAGGAAGGTCAGTGGCTGCTGCATCAAGGTCTTCTTGCGACCAGTGATGTAGTTCGGCTACTGAGAGACTTTTGAGGGAAGCGAGCAATTCACTAAACCTGGGCCGCCGGTGTGCAACAGGATGCCTGTGGTGGAGAGGAGGGGGAGGGACTTGATGCATGTAGCCTGTAACACGTATGTACAGTACATACCCCTAGCCTATAGGAATGTTGTGAACTAAAAAGAACAGTACATATTTGGTGCAAATGAGTCTTGAGGTGTTATTCATTGTGCTGTTGTAATGGTATATTGCGTATATGTCAGAGCCATGGGGACTAGGTGGCATTGCCCCTCCCCCTCCCCCCCCCCCCCCCCCCCACCACCACTTTCGTAGAAGAGTTATCCTGGTGTACAGATGTACCACATTATATTACTCCGCATAGCTCGATCCCCCACTTTATAAGTATCCCAATGTCAATTGCAGTGTATTAGTAGTATTGCCGTGAGTGCCTAGTCAGGTGTATGCACACCAATCTATTGTTGCATGCACAGAAGAAGCACACATTTATAGCACTACACTCACCAACAGGCTATTGCTATGGAGTATATAGCCCTTGGGCACCCTGGTGGTGGTGGCAGGCGATAACCAGTTTGGACAAGATTGATAACCTGCAGCAAATTTACGCAGCAATTGTGAAACATAATCATTACTACTTATGATGAATTGAACTAGTTCCCCTAGCTTGCCTCATTATTGTCCTTGTCTTCAAATGGTTTGCACCCAAGGCTCCAAATCTCATACAACAGAGCACCAAAGCTCCACACATCACTGGCAGTGGTGAACTTGCCAAAGTGCAAAGCCTACAAATACATCCAGAAGTGGCATTATGCCATATGCAGGTGGATACACACAAGTGGCTTATTACTGACATATGATTAGCCTACCTCAGGTGCCGTCCAGCGCACTGGAATAAGTCCACCACTCGACATGTAAAAACTCGCATCTGTAATATCTCGAGCCATCCCAAAGTCACCAATCTGCAATGAAATGATACTCACTATTAAACTAATCGTTATACATAATCGTATTATGTAAGTTGAGCATATGTAAACAGCTGTGTGTGCATTAATTAAGGCATACCTTGCAGACATAGTCATCAGTGACAAGGATGTTCCTGGCAGCTAGGTCACGATGAATGAAGCACTTCTTGGCCAGGTAGTCCATCCCATTTGAAATCTGCATTGCAAACTTCAGTAGCAGCTCAGGTAGGTCCTTTGAGACTACACCACCATGTCTACACAGTGCAGAAGATAAGTATTTATCATTAGGGCTAATTAACATGATGTGATTCAAACTGCATGAATACACTTATTGCAAAGGAATTTGTTTGTGTACTTGTGTTTGTGCATATAGCTAAGTGTGTGCACTGCAAACTACTCACTCTGGCATAAATGTCACAAGCAGGTTTCTGAGGTCCCCCTTAGCCATCAATTCCAACACTATCATCTTCTGTGGGTGAAAGTGGAGCAGAGCTGAGCATAACGAGTCATTTGTGGCCAAACAGACACCAATTGTACCTCAACAATCTCCTAATCTGATACATCACTGAGGCCATACACATCAATAGGAGGCCACTGTGGACACTCTGCAGCATGTGCCTATGTTGTGTCTATGCCTATCATATTAGTCTATACAAGTATCATGCCACTCTAATGTGCAGACACCACTTACTGGCTCTCCATCCTTGACCACCCCAAAGAGGTCCATGATGTTGGGGTGCCGAAACTGTCCCAAGATGACAGCCTCCTGAAGGAAGCGGATGCGATCTTTCTGTGGCAGGTCTGGATTCAACACCTTAATGGCAATTTCCCTCGCCTGACCATCTGGTAAGTGCCATTGCCCCCTCCAAACTGTGCCAAATTCACCTTTCCCAATCTCAGTCGTTGTTCTAAGGTGAATCACAGAATTACAGCAATATATGATCAATTGTGCAAATGGTTGATAAAATGACTTGTGTACCATGAGTTGCATTGATGACCGGTGTAATAGGAGTTGTACGAAGTACATATAAAAATGGCAATAATTCTCACTTACTTCACTGCATTGCGTAGTATATTGTCATAGTGCCGCTTTGCTAATTGGGAGTAGAGGTCCTTCTCATTTGACGGCGGCTGCTCGTAAATGTCATCGTAATCACCGTTGCTGTTTGGTCTCTGCTCAACCTCAGCGGCAGTCACGCTGCCCTCAGCACCTGATGTTCTCGGGCTCGGTCGGCTCCCCAGTGTTGAAGAAGTGTCAAACACCCATTTGCTCCCCTCAGCTCCGTCTGATGGTGGTGAGATCAAGCTGTGGTGGGCCTCGTACCCCATGGCACACAGAGTAAGCTCTGTTATCGTGGCAGGCTTCTCTGTCACATCTCCAGACTTTTCGATATCACTCTGAGGAGGAGTGTCAATAATGATAATAAAATGTCTGAAATGTAGTGAATTGCAATTATAACATCTACCATAGTGGAACATAATTTATCTAAATGAGCAAATAGTCCTTGCCCACCACAAATAACTTGATAATACAAAATGCAATAATTGCATTATGTTGTTTGGGGCCACGATTAAGTAGTGTTATGCTGTTTGCACTTAGTACACTAAGTGTTTGCCATATATTGTGGATGTATAAATCTCTTTTCATTTAGAAGTTTACAGGAAACATGTGCCCTGTGTTACCGCTGCGGTGTGGCTACAGTCAGCTGAAATATGCACACATAGAGGTATTTCAACATGCACAGTGTATGCATGTATACCTGATATTCCACCTTGGAGTAGTGTGGGTTTTGCTTGTAGTTTCCGTTGGTGAGTGACTCCACAGAACACGTAACCCCTCTCAGAGCCCGTAGCTGTACACCACTATCACCAGCATCCTTCTGTGCACCTCCCTCTCCCCTCTCCCCTTTGCCACTTTCATCTTCCATTTTAGTACTGGTTTTGTACAGCTTAACACAGTACACTACCAAGCAGATTGCCACTGCAACTGATAGCAGACAGAAGATTAAGACTAACGCACAGAGAACCACAGCCACAATGAAGAGTACGGTTGTGTTGCTCTCAATGTCCATGTAGCTTGAATCTGGCTGAGCTCCTGCAGCGTCGATCTTTTCTGCACGAGGAATTAACGCAAACAACTGTTATTATAGCCCCATACTGCTGAAACCTATGCACCCACGTGTCGCTATCGCATGGACTTACCTGAACCAGACTGCTGTCCAAATACTGCCAGAAACAGAACCAATATCACCAGAAAAGCATACGCGGACATGGTCTTGGGTATATGAAACCTAGTAAGGGCTATTACCATGTACAGGTCGCTCGAATACAAGCTTGGCCTTCCTAGCTGACGGCAAATGGCGCCAGCGGTGGCTGACGGAGATATCACTGCTCTCACCCACACTTTCCTACTGTGTACGCTTCGTCCGCGCTATCTGGTCCGTACCAACTGGCGACAATTGACGGCAGCGGACCGTTATAACACTTCGACCTATATAATCATTTCCTGCATATTAGACAAATATGGTGCCACGTCGATGGAATACGTACATGTGCATGAAGACGCTCGCGACGGTACATATCCATGTGATGACATCATGCAGAATGTACAAAGACAAGACAGCTAAATATAGCTCTATGTTATGTTTAAAACACGTACGGCAAAGTGATTGTGCATATATATTGTTGTGTGCAACTTGTGATAGACAATAGGAAACTTTAATTTATAATACAAAACATTAAAGATGTTTGGGAATTAAAGAGACACTTGCTCTGTGCGGTAAATCACACACTACTATTGTACAGGCAATGATGAAGTACGTGTGAAGCTGTTTCCTTCTCTCCACTCAGATGCTGCCCATCTCTGCCCTGCAGTACATTAGGAAAGATGACATCCTTACACGAACACCTTGTTTACCATGTGCTACTCCATAATGGGCTCAATGACCATGTTAAATTAAACTTGCACACCAATAATCTCTGTGAGGCCCTTTGCACAAGATGTGCTCCAGTAGTGGCAGTTGTGAGTTTGTGGTTGTGTGACTGGAGAATAGCGTGGGACCATACCAACTCACTGGAGGTATGTATTCTGTAAGTCAATAAATAGGTCCTTCCCGTGTATGAGAGGAGCCCCCAGATGAAGAGACAACAGGTCCTCGCTCATGTCCTCACTTGCCCACTGTAGGATATTCATCTGTGACTGCCTAAGTGCACCTCGGACATCACTGAAGTCAGGCCTCAGGTGGGCCTGGGGATGCCTGCGGCAGGAAAACACAGAATTTGGACTCTCATACAATGCAAACACACCAGCTGATGTGCATGCAACATGAGACTGTGGCTGCAATTAATGTGCTCATTCAGCCTGTCCTTCTCTCTGTCCGCTTGCAGCATGCATGTGATAGGCCTAGTGAGTGTGAGTGTGAGAGTGAGTGTGCATGTGAGGGTGAGGGTGCATTTGAGGGTGAGGGTGCATGTGAGGGTGAGTGTGCGTGTGAGGGTGAGTGTGCATGGAGGGCGAGCGTACCAACAGGATATCATTATAGAGTACACCATGCGTGGACAGCCAGGAGGTGGAGGCAAGCGGTGACCAGTTTGAACCAGCTGGACAACCTGTTGGAAGAAAATGCCAAATGGCTTCAATGGATATCTCATCAGGAATGCACTTAATGACCTCTCACCTCTTGGTTGTCCACATCTTCAAATGGCTTGTGTCCAAGGCTCCAAATCTCATACAGGAGGGCAGCAAAGCTCCACACATCACTGGCAGAGGAAAACCTCCCAAATATCAAAGCCTGTACAATCAGGGACATACAGTACAGTAACATGTGTGATACAGTTACTGTATATGCAATACAAAGACTCAAAGGCTTGTACAGAGTAGGAACAAGTGTGTACATTTCAGCAGACTACACGTGTGTGGCAAGAGCACAGGGGTATTGCATAAGAGTTACAGCAGCAAGTGAAGATGACTACATAAGTGAAGAAGAATGTGTATTGTCAGCGATGGTTTGGAGTGAACAGGCTGGCAGTGGAACTCATCCGTGTGCACACACCTCAGGAGCAGTCCACCTGACAGGCACTAGTCCCCCAGACGAGAGGTAGTAGGAGTCATAAACAAGATCACGGGCCAGACCAAAGTCACCAATCTATATGCACGTCAGGGGAAAGCAAGGGAAACACAACATCTACTTACTACATGCATACTAGAGAGCTGATTAGTGTATATACTGTATATTGGGGATCTGATCGCACGAATTATTGCATTTTCACATTTATTCTACCAACTTTATGTACTGGCAAAGATATTCTACACTCAGAATAAGCTCATTTCCTTTCTCCAGCAGAAGGGGATGGTGACTATGTACACATGACATTTAACTGTACACTGCCTAGGGCACCCCGACACCTTACATGGTCAAGGTACCTACACTGGTACATGTGATGTAATGTGATGACTAACCCTGGAGGATGAAGTGGTAGCGGTGCACCCACACACATATGCCACCCTTCCTCATTCCCATGTGTGCGAACATGTGCACTGATGAAGCCAGCAGAGCAGACTAGAACTAAACATGACCAGGAAAAGCACACATGCCACTAAACAGCCATGTGAAGACTGTATTGACACCTGTTAGTGCATGTTCACTGTATAGTTCCAACATATTAGGTGGGGATGAATGGACAACAGGCCGTGTCAGTAAGCTATATGCCAACCACAACACCCATAGTCGTACATGCAGCCCATGTTGGGGTGTGCTCCCTTCAGTGCAGCTGTGCACACACCTGTCATGGCATCACTCTGGGCCTCCACCCCAACCGCAACATCACCACTTACATCACTATTACCATATATGGTATCACTACACCTTCCAACCAGGCACATATTTATTACACATAGACATAACAATCCCATAATTGGACACTGTATAAACAACCACTTGCCTAAAGCAGCTAGCCACCCCCCTCAGGGCCTAATGGAATCAACACACAACACATTATGTAATGTAGACTACCTGTCCCATGCAGCCAGGTAACAGGGCTCCACTGATAATCACTTTAGATATTGAGGCATACCTTGCATACGTAGTCATCAGTGACAAGGATGTTCCTGGCAGCTAGGTCTCGATGAATGAAGCACTTCTTGGCCAGGTAGTCCATCCCATCAGAGATTTGCCTTGAAAACTTCAGCAGCAGAACAGAAAGATCCTTAGAGGTAGTCTCTCCAAGTCTGAGATGAGAATGATCACATTCTGTCTCCATCAGCATGGTGCACATGTACTTTATTACAGTACAGTAGGCAGTCAATATGTATAGTACTTTATACTGTACATGGCCATTCAAACTGACTTGAGGAAGGATCCAAAATGTATTAAACAACACACACACACACACACACACACACACACACACACACACACACACACACACACACACACACACACACACACACACACACACACACACACACACACACACACACACACACACACACACACACACACACACACACACACACACACACACACACACACACACACACACACACACACACACACACACACACACAGTTGACTCACGCTGATTTTGCATCCATGAGCACACCTCGAAGATCCCCCATGTCCATCAGTTCAAGGACAATCATTTTCTGTACAAGATACAAGTAATTGTACCAGTAACAACAGCAATTTGCCATGTACTCTTCCTTCAAATGCTAAAACAGATCTATCACGCTACATCTCTCGAGTACAGCCTCTAGAGGTACTTAGTTGTCATAGTAACACACAGCCACCACTCACCGGCTCTCCTTCCTTGACCACGCCAAAGAGGTTGACAATGTTGGGATGTCTAAACTGTGCCATAATGGCAGCTTCCTGAAGGAAGCGGATGCGATCTTTCTCCTCAGCCTGCAGGTTGAGTGTCTTGATGGCCACCTTCCTCCGGTAGCCCTTGGTGTTCCAGTAACCCATGCATACACGGCCAAACTCACCAACTCCAACACACCTGACAAATCTGCAATGGGTGACAAGTGACATCATAGTTCTATGATATGAAGGATGACATGGTAGCATCATGTCACTGTGAAGTGACATGATGACAAGGTTATAGTAACACGGTGGTCTAATGCATGACAAACAAAGATTGCCAACACAACAGCTAATGGCATGATGCTGCGATGGAGGAGAACAAGGACAAAGTGTGCACACATTAGAAATCAGTTACTTGCAAAATAGATGAATCATCATGATGCAGTTACTGTACTTTAACTGTTCACACACACACACACACACACACACACACACACACACACACACACACACCACACACACATCCGGTGTGCAAGAGAAATTTACTGGGTGTGTTTGCAGAGCAGCTGTTGCCAATCATGCCTCAAGGCAGACTTCACTCCCTCCACCCACACACTACTTGATGTCAAACTTTCAAAGACCACTCCACAAGGCAATAATAAAGGAATGACAGGTATCTCCACTTATAGGACCTCAGTTAGCATACACAAAGTGCCTCTTTCCCACACCCTACCAGGCACAGCCCCTTAAGTGCTCCCAGCCCTTGTCTGATGATGGAGTGAAGCAGCTACTGAAGTGCACTACTTACTGTGGCTTCAAGGCTCAAGAAAAGACACAGTAGAGACACATGAATGGTGACATCCTACAAGAGGCTTGGACATCCCTATGATGTGTATGGGAATTATTTAGTTAGAGATAGGCACAAGGATGTAATTGCTTAGGGGTCTGGTCAGCCCAGCACAAATAGTGTGGTCAGACAGGAAATGCTCGTGAGTCTTCAGGAGTGAATGCTGTTCTGCAAGGGAAAGCAGCCACTGAATAGTAGCACTACAGATCCTACGATAGCACTAAACGCTATTCTTCTCTTTCGTAGAGATTGAGGCACACTTATTGTGAGGCCATACTTCACCAGAGTACAACTCCAGAGCGTTAAGGAAGGGAGAGCAAACAAATAGTTGAATTGGCACAGTGAATACGTGCATCCATGCTAAAAAAAAAGTTAGAACGCTTGAGCAAGGCAACACTTCCATCAGTTCCCAACTCCTGCTTCTGTAGTCTCTCCACATAGAGCACAAGCCTTAGCTGAATAGGCATAGTGTACCAATGCATCAACTACATACAGTAAGTATGTAGTAGAGTGTTTGTGTATTTGGGACAATCTGAAAGTCACAAAGAAAGCACTCAACGGCAAGCATTACATACTGTACATACAGCAGTAAGACCTCCCCACCCATTGCTCGTGGCTGCAAGCTATTGCATAGCTATCACATTCAACTGGCTGCGCTAAAGTACACAATGCATAGGGTGCATTTAGTGAGTGTATACTGCTTCAAACTTCAAGTTCTTTAAATGCAAGTTGAAACTGGTTTGGCTCTTGCATAAGTCAATACATGGTTGCGACTAGGACAGATGACAAAACACAATGTTTAATGATGAATTGGGGTACCAACAGCAAACGGTCAAAATCGAGTTTGGTGAACCGATTCAAGTGAACTGGTTTAGAGCTGGTTTCAGTGTGAGTGTGCTGGAATAACTCATTATACAATGCTTAGTTGTTAAGACTCATAACTGCAACTAAAATTAGAAGGCAGCTATACAGCACATGGCATGCATTGAAGGCAGTTCTGAATGGAGCTGAAGAAGGCCTGTGAGGCCAAACCATCCTGCAATCAGTTGATTGACTGATTTGGTTACGTACATATCTGCTCACGATCAATTTGTCTTTATCGAATAAATGTAGCAATGAACAACTACAGAACATCTTTATGTACTGATGACCTGGGCCCTTTGTTGTCAGGGTAGTAGACAGTAGTAGTTTGAATTCGTAAGTAGCTAGCAAGAAAGGGTATCAGTCATCTTCAAGGCCACCATAATCCTCCAGTGCACTGGCTTCTGTCTACTATGAAGGACCTTTCATTGTATGGTAATACGTACTCCTCCAGAACTTCCTACACCTGACCTAGAGGTACATATAGTGCATATTGCTCAATCTAAAGACAACTAACTCATTCAGTGCAACAGTGAGTGTCTGCTGCTGGATTGACAGCTGGCTATATACCTAAAGATTGCTGTTTGTTGTCTGGTTGGCTGCCTTTCTTCCTTCCCCTCATTCCTTACTACGTATGTCTCTACCCTGTCTTTCATTATGTTATCATGGTACAAAGACCACCTGTAAACAGCATTAATTTGCAGATGGGGAACTTCCAAGCACTTGGCATGCATAGCAGCATATAATTCAAAAATATGACATTTCAGCCATAAATCATAGACACATGAATGACCTATAGCAGCTAGCTCACTGTAAACGTCATCCAGGGAGAGGTTGATGGCACTGAAGTTCATGTGGGGGCACCACCCACCCTTTCATCACATACTTAGGATTTCTGCAATTGAATCATTAACCTATGTATGTAGAATGAGCCCTCTACAACATTGTGACAGCATTACATGTGGCCCATCTAACAAAGGCTGCTGGTTAGAACACTGACTATAGGCACACTTATGATCCTTAAATGCAAGTGTATGTAACGTAAGTGAAGGTAGTAGTTCTCTTGGAAGTCATTAGCCAAAGATTTGATTGCTGACTTCTTCACGGCTACATAGTTACTTCCAAGAGAACTACCAGAAATGCAACCTAGCCGGACAAGCTTCCAGATCCTCGATAAGTGAAGGTGGTAATACACCAACACAGTACTAATAGTTTGAACTTGTATGAATAGGCAGGCAGACAGGCTTTGAGAGCCCCATCCCCCCCCCCCCCCCCCCCATCCACTGACCCCTACTTCCTACCCAACAGTGGCCTGGAGACAGATAAACTCGCCCCAAAGCCACAGCTCACACAACACAGACCCACCAAAGTGGTGATAAGGACCTCTTCAAACATGAATACACTCTCCCAAGGGACCAACACCCCTTGATAGGCACATGGCACAACAGATAGCAAGCTCTGACACCACCACAAGCTACACAACATTGCCTAATATGGAGGGACCACCTCCACATAAACCCCTCCTGAGGTCCCCCACCTCTCCAACACTAATATACGTAGGGTTGCAGATTGAGGTGTCTGTAAAATGAAGGTGGACCTGTTCCTTGGACTGGTGGTGGGACTGCTGCTTGTGGTGGGAGCAGGTGAGTGCACCACACCTCAACAGTAGACACATGATACACACACTGACACTCCCACATCAGTGCATGGGGAGGAACAGCTAACACTGCAGCAGACACAGACAACCACACACACCACACTCTTGTTCATCCCACTGGTCCACACTCCCTCACTACAGTTCATACCACTGCTGCCAACAACCACTCCCACCCCTGCCCCTTTGGGAAGGTGTTCCGTGGGAGAGATGGCCGTGATGGTCTCCCCGGCCCTCCTGGACCAGCTGGTCCACCAGGACCTCCTGGTACACCTGGCATAGCTGCAATCGACTTGCACTACCCTCAGCCACCCATTGCAGACACACCCACTGTCCCACCCACTGCCCCACCCTCTAATCTGCCCACCACTCTACCTACTACTTTGATGGCTTTCGGAGGAGTGACTTACATTCGCTGGGGAAGAACCACCTGCCCAACAGTGGATGGGACTGAGTATGTCTACGATGGCATCACAGCAGGGAGCTGGTAAAGTCACACTGGAGGAGGCAGCAACTACATCTGTATCATGAAGGATCCCAAATACCCTCCACAGGCTACCACTAGCTCTAACAATTATATATACGGCACTGAGTATGAGACAGGTGGGGATGCTCTAAACAGAGTGAACCAGCACAATGTTCCCTGCGCTGCCTGTCATGTGACCACCCGTTCAGCTCAACTCGTGATACCAGGAACAGACCAGTGCCCAGGAGGATGGACCACAGAGTATGCAGGGTGGCTGATGTCTGAGCATCACAATTCCAAAGGGCGCACAATGTACATGTGTTTGGACAAAGATGCAGAAGTACTTCCAGGTGAAGCAGCAAGTACTCAGGGTGCACTGATGTACCACGCTGTGGCTGATTGCAATGCAAGATATGGCATTCCATGTCCTCCTTATGTACATCGTAAGGGCCTTGCGTGTGTGGTGTGCTCCAAGTAGAAGGAATACTTACAAATACAATTTTAGCAGAAACAATAGCGTAGCTTACGTATGACTAGTGCAGAAGTAGGTATGTACATACAGTACGTAATACATACATACGTACGTACATACAGTAGACAGCCTTGTGTTGGAGCAGGAGAACATTACATCATACAGCACTTTTTGGGTTGGTTGTCCCAACCAGATGTTTGCAATCGGTAATCGGGGATCAGTTATTGACCTGGTGACGTATAATGGCAGCTATACAAGTCTAGTTCAAGCAGCGGCGATTGGAGCGAGGAAGACTGGTATAATTTGTATTTGGCTATTTAAGGCTGAGAATGGCTTGGACATTTCCATACCAAGAGGAAAATGCCTCCATGATATGTGAACACACAACGTGGAGCTAAACAGGCTTGTATTGATATGTGCAGTGACTTTCTGAAACCTGTTCCAGACCACTGCGAAAACTGCCAAATCTTGACCAGTTGGTGATTGAAGTCACCCACGTTCACGACATTCCCAGAATCTCCTGTACACCTTGGCCAACAGAATTGGGTGTACTGAAGGTCTAGTCAAAATGACATCATTGAGGTCACTAATTGATAACCAATAACCAAATGCAACCATCCGGGTGGGACAACGACCCAAACAGTGCTGTGTTAAGTGTTGAAGGTTCCATCCTTCCATTATGACATTAATGAGCGATTACTTTGGACATATTCAAGCAACTGTGAACACGTGCATGTACTACATACCATGTGCACACACACATGCACACACGCATGCAAGTACGCACACACATTCATGCATACCACAAGCACATAACAGATAACCCACTAATGCAGTGCTCTGCCCGCACTAACCATACATACTCTGGTACACAAGACAATGCTCACGTCAACTTATTCAATGTATGTACTGCCTGTCAATGGCCTCGTACTGTGCACACTGAGCCAGAAGAGGCAGTAAGGACATCTCCATAAACCATGAACACACTATTCCTAATGTTGGGAGAGTTGACTGGTACATCTCAAGCAGACAGCAAGCTCTGGTTCCGCCAATAAGTGGATGGCATTGCCTAATATGGATGGACCACCTGCATGTACATAAGCCCCTCCTAAGGACATCCACACCATAAATTAGCACAGCGTAGGCTTACTGCATGTGCCTGCTTCCATAGTACTAAGACTGACTTGCAAATGAAGGTGGACCTGTTCCTTGGACTGGTGGTGGGACTGCTACTTGTGGTGGGAGCAGGTGAGTGCACTACACCTCAACAGTAGACACATGATACACACACACATACACACACACACACACACACACACACACACACACACACACACACACACTTCTTTTTCTGTTCTCCTTGTCCACTGAGGACGCACGGCAGGACCTGTTCTAGTCAAACATTAGGGGCAAGCTGGCTGGACTCACGCCCCTAACCCTGGGCAGGATAGCTGCTTGGTGTTGTGGCCATTCAAGGCCATTGCTGGTCGCCCATCTGTCAGGGTACCGTAACCATTAATGGCCATGATGATTGTCTGGCAGCTGACCTGAAAGAAGACCCAGGGGCCGGGGTGCAGTGGTAGTTTAGTACTGGCGGTGGAGGCCGCATTTCACGGTTTGTGAGTATTTGTTGGTCCGAAACGTGACAGCACTTCCTGCTGACGAGTAATGCGCAGGATGTTCGGTCCATCAGCAGTACCCGTGCCACTGCAGTGCAGAGTGCTCACTTCTGATGACTCCTCCAGCAACCTCATGGCCTCCCAATCACCATCTTGATGCCATTACACCCACACCCACACACAACAAATAACCCACTAATACAGTGCTCTGCCTGCACTACCTACACATGTGCTCTAGTAAACAATACACCACCCATGTCCACTCCACACAATGTACTTCCTGCCAATATATAGCCTGGTAGTGTGCACACTGAGCCACAAGAGATGATAAAGACATCTCTATAAAAACAAGAATACACTATTCTTAGTGTTAGGGGAGCTGATAGGCACATCCCTAGCAGACAGCAAGCTCTGGCTCCACCACCAAGTGGATAACATTGCCTAATATGGATGGACCAACTCCACATAAGCTCCTCCTAAGGTCATCAAGGCTACAAATACGTACATATAAACTAACATACTGTAGGTTTACTGTAAGATCTCCTTTTCACAGCACTAAGACTGATTGTACAGTAAATGAAGGTGGACCTGTTCCTTTGACTGGTGGTGGGACTGCTGCTTGTGGTGGGAGCAGGTGAGTGCACCACACCTCAACAGTAGACACATGATACACACACTGACACTCCCACATCAGTGCATGGGGAGGAACAGCTAACACTGCAGCAGACACAGACAACCAGACACCACACTTCTGCTCACCCCACTGGTTCACCCTCCTTCACTGCAGTTCACACCACTGCTGCCAACAACCACTCCCACCCCTGCCCCTTTGGGAAGGTGTTCCGTGGGAGAGATGGCCGTGATGGTCTCCCCGGCCCTCCTGGACCAGCTGGTCCACCAGGACCTCCTGGTACACCTGGCATAGCTGCAATCGACTTGCACTACCCTCAGCCACCCACTACAGACACACCCACTGCCGCACCCACTACTCCGCCCACTACTACTTCAATGGTTCATGGAGGAGTGACCTACATCCGCTGGGGGAGGACTTCCTGCCAACAGTGGATGGGACTGAATACGTCTATGATGGCATCACAGCAGGGAGCCACTACACCCACACTGGAGGAGGCAGCAACTACATCTGTTTAGTGAAGTATCCTAAGTACCCTCCACAGGCTACCACTAGCGCTAGCAATTGGATATATGGCACCGAATACGAGACAGGTGGGGATGCTCTAAACAGAGTGAACCAACACAACGTCCCGTGTGCTGCCTGTCATGTGACCACCCGTTCAGCTCAACTCATGATACCAGGAACAGACCTGTGCCCAAGAGGATGGACACTAGAGTATGCAGGGTGGCTGATGTCTGAGTACTTCAGCTCCAAAGGACGTACCATGTACGTGTGTGTGGACAAAGATGCAGAAGTGCTTCCAGGTGAAGCGGCAAACACCAATGGAGCACTGATGTACCATGCTGTGGCCACCTGTAGCGGCATTCCATGCCCTCCTTATGTTAACCAAAAGGACCTTGCTTGTGCAGTGTGCTCCAAATAGAAGGAGTACACAGACACATTTCAGCAGATGTGTAGCACTTTTTTGTGACCAGTGCACAGTAGGTACATACGTAGATATGTACATGCAGTAGAACAACTGTTGTAGGAACATTGTATTACCTGTTAAAGGATTCATCCCTCCTTCATTATCCATGACGAGTTATTGCTTTGCAAACAACCATGCACACACACACACACACACACACACACACACACACACACACACACACACACACACACACACACACACACACACACACACACACACACAGCATAGCCTACTAATACAGTGCTCTGCCTGCACTAACTATACTCTGGCATACAAGGCACCACCCACGCCCACTCACTCAATGTACTTCCTATCAATGGCTTCGTAGTGTCGGCAAGATAGATGTGAGTACAGCTCATTCTCCGTGCAGGGAGGATGCACGTAGACATCCTCAGGGACCTGGCTCTCCTCTGGGAGGTCATAGTCCCCAGTCGGGTTAGCGGCGGGACCCACTGCACTGTAGTCGTGGTCAAAGCCATTGGAGGGCAAGGGCCCACTTCCATCTGAAACCAAAGAGCAATCCAGAGTGGGACCAGAAATGTTATCCTGCAGCCAAGACAATGCAGTTGTAAGGTCTAAAGAGTGAATTGGCTTAATGGAGTAATTCGCAAATTTCAAACAAGTCAAGCCTGAGTAGATGTACATGTAACTGATAACATACTGTAGGCTATCTACGGGTCCACTTTAATAAGACTATCTGCCATTAAGGGAGTGGTGCCAATATGTCATCTGTTGACATGGCTACTGGCTGTAGAACTAGGCCACAGCAATAAGGAAGGCTGCATAATATGTAGCAAGGGTGACGTATTTCCCGCCACGCATACCAAGTGGAGACACCTAACTCCAACTGTATACATATGTAGGTAGCAGTGTCGGAAGAGAACTGGCTGTAGGGAATAGGATGTTTCCATGGCGATGCAATGTAAGACACTGCCAGGCAAGCAGCAAGGCACTAGAAGTGGCTACTATGTAAACTGACCATGTAGTGGGAACATGAACCAACAAGATGTGAGAGGAGACAACATGGAAGCATCTGTCTCTGAGGTACTGTAAGTAGGGAAAACGCACTGAAGAGATTTGGCTACCTAATCTTGTCTCTAGCCCAGTAGCCCAACTTTGACACCATTACGTAAATGACCCAAAAGGTGATCTGGCAACTCAGCTTAACACTTTGGGCCCAGAAGTTGTTTTTGACCTTTTAAGGACATTAAATTTTATAAAATGGTGGCAGTGGGGTGGGGATGAGACTACTGGCAACTTTACACAGTAATCCAGCACAAGACAAAGGGAGAGAAGGTGTTTAACACACTTTGCACATTGATACAGTGATCACTGTAGACAGGTTACACTACAGTTGCCGTAGCAACACCCACTCCACTTTTGTACAGTCTACAAGTGAAAGAAAAGTAAGGGCCATAGAAACAGAATGAGCGTGACTTTCTTTTGACAAAGAAACTACACTTGCCCACACCCCGCAGAGCCTAATTTATCTCAGTCCTCCTATCGCATTACAGCTTGTTCTGTCTTGTTATAGGTAACCTTTGTTTAATTTAAGTAATTAGACTGAATCAATTCCACAGTCTCCACTATGAAAAAAGAGGACAGTTCCCAAGACACTGAACCAGCTTCCTAAGTGATGTAACAATGATGTATGTATTCCTTTAGACAGATCTTCTCAGTGCATGACTAGAGACAACCGGTCCACTTTCATTAGACATGGAAGTTACACTCTACCCCAATTTTCAATGTGGGGGTCACACAAGATCAGGAGACATCAAGGAGGCACCTAGTAAGAGCAGAGCCAGCCGGTCCGACTAGCTACCCAGCAATAAATTAAACATTGGGGGTCAAAGTTCAGTTACTGTAAATGTTTTTATTGGGTATGTCAGCCTCCACACAATGTCAGAGTTATGTCTAGGGAATCTTCCACCCAATTGAGCAATGAAAGTGGGCTCGACACACGCCTAACCCATATTCACACATGACTGCACTGCTTGACTTTCAAAACTTACAAGACAGGCGTTCAATTGGTGAACCCCTCACCCACTAGCCACCCAACCAGCCAGCATGCAGGAGTGCGTATTTGTAATACCAGATTGACACAGGTATATCAGCGAGCCCTCCTGGGAGCACTGGTGTACAACATACCACATATTATCAATTGGGGAACATTACATACTATACTAGTGAGAGGTTACGAGATGGCTGGGCAGAAATGAGCGACACACAACAAAGCCGTACAGGAAAGAAGGTAAACTGCTGAGTGGACAATGTGGTTATCAGTGTTACAGCACTGCATAATGCTGAGTAATGTAACTAGGTACAATCAACGTGCACAGGGAGGTTGTCTTAACGAGGGATAATCTGATGAGCTGCCCACTAAGAAACCAACACTATTGGGTTACAGGTTGCACAGGGGAAGATGTTTGCTGCTCTCATTGGCTACCTGAGAGAGGAGACCCCTGTGCACCAGTCTACTTACAGCACTGGTGACATGTGGTGTTCAGTACAAACTATACAGGATGCAGTACTGCTGTTTACTGGGAAATAATGATACAACACAATAGGAAGCTTGTTCACTTGCTAGCAGTGGTGTTCCTGCACACATTGTAGTGTGTCAGCCTGTCCTCTCCACTCACCTGTGTTATGATAGACCTACACCGTCTACTGTAACTATCAATGAAGCATCATGTTGTACACACACACTACAATCACAGAGCTTACATGACTACACAAGATACGTGTGACTACATAACCAAGCAAACACCTGGAATGGGGCGTATGACAGATACGTGTACATACACACATATGCACAGACATGGAGACACACACACACACACACACACACACACACACACACACACACACACACACACACACACATTAGCAGCAAGAGAGATTGCATGTGCACGAATGAATACAACTCACCAGTGAAGGAACACGGTCTTCTGTCTGATTCACCTCATAACGTCCACGAGCCAGTGAAGCAACAGAGGACATCATTGATCCGCTAGCCGGCAAGAAGGTCTGGCTAACTTCATCGTACTCACAGATAATTTCAGCTGCTGGAGTTTCCTTGACAGCCACCGGTTCACTTTCCTTCACAGTGGGCTCACGGCTTAGTCGGCAGCGCCTCAGGCACAGGACTACCACCACACTCAGCATGACCACTGATATTGCAACAAAGGCAACACTGACAATGGACACAATGATGGCCATTGTGAATATATTGAGTTTGTTGCTAGGATTGACAGGGTTGGGGGATTGTTGAGGGGGCAGGGCTGTGGGTGAAGGTGTGGCAAGGTTCACGGTGGAAGTGTCAACTCCACCGGTAGTAGGCGTGACTTCATTTGCAACTGCATACATGTATGTATGTAGGGTGCAAGCATAAACATGAACAAGAAGACAACATCAACAGTGACTGGATAGCACAACAATGGAGCCTCTTAGATCCTGTTTACCCTTTGCTGCACACGCACACACACACACACACACACACACACACACACACACACACACACACACACACACACACACACACACACACACACACACACACACACACAGTCCAGCGACTCACAGGATAACTCCAACTCAATCAATGGGTATGCTTGTGCAAATGTAGTGCTCATCCTGTCAAAGCCATCCGAGTACTGACGGAGGAAACTAGTGGTGACCGCTCTACCTTGTAGTTGGTGGATTCCATCGATGCTAGAGGCAGTAACAGACAGTACAAGAGCTTCTTTACTAGCTGTTACTACACTCTGGGGAACAGCAGTGCTGAAACTCAACTTTGCTGTGACCGTGTTACGATATATTCCCAGCACATCCCCCTTTCTAAATGACAGGGGCATACTCAGATACATTGGAGTCTTTGTACAGCCAATACACTCTATTCTTCTTGGCTCCGCCCACTGAACCAACATGAGGGAGTTGTTAGAGTAAAACCGCCATACTTGCACCTCAAAGCCTTGTTGCTCCTGCACTGATACATTAATCGCCATGGATACATTCAAAATGGCTCCATCGCATGGAAACTCTAAGCTCCTGAAGATCATCAACCATGTATGGCGAAGGGGACTCAATATGCCCTCTGAGGTGGTAGCACCATGCCGGCAGGATTCTGGTAGCTCTTGGTCACACATGTCTCCAGTCACACAGCCTGTGGAGGAAGCAAGGAGGCAAACACTTAACTTCTCCCTCCCTCCCTCCCTCCCTCCCTCCCCCTCCCTCCCTCCCTCCCCTCCCTCCCTCCCTCCCTCCCTCCCTCTCTCTCTCTCTCTCTCTCTCTCTCTCTCTCTCTCTCTCTCTCTCTCTCTCTCTCTCTGTGTGTGTGTGTGCGTGCGTGTGTGCGTGCGTCCGTGCGTCCGTGCACGTGTGTGTGTGTGTGTGTGTGTGTGTGTGCATGTGCTCCGCATACACTACAGAACACCCACCATGCACTACACACAGTACTTGGTCACATTCTATTACAACCTTCGAGACAGCAGTATCATAAACGTAACACACTAGTACACACACAGCTCAGCCTGGTCCTATCCCAACATTAAAATTAACTTCAGCAGCCACACAAACATATCATTATGGTATATTTGTGTTGTATTTTTTGCAGTGATCTGCATCACTGCAACACATACAACACATACAAATACTATAGAATGTACAGCAGTGTTTATATGTACATAGCTAGTGTATGTTGTGTGTACATAGCCAGTGAGCAATTGTCCAGTTCAGTAGCAGAACCTGTCTAAGATGGCCGCTGTGTTAGGCAGCCACCTCTCTAAAGCAGCCAGCCTCCCTGGCCCCTAATAGCAGTAAAGCACTGCAATCTACCTCTGTAGAGCAGCCACCTCTCTAAAAAGGTCAGTTAGAACTGGCCCACAGGTGGCTGCCTTAAGCAGGTTCCACTGAAGTAGTGAATTGTAAGGTACAATACGTAATAAGTGAATTGTAAGGTATATATGTACCTGCAATACCAGTGTTATAGATCACCACTACCATGCAAACAGACACACAAGAGCAGGAGAACTAAGTACAGGGTGCTAGGCTGGTGACAGAGGAGAGGGAGGGAGGGAGGGGGGGAGGAGAGAAGGCTGGGCAAGATCTAGGATTTGCTACACATCCCAGTTGGACAACTGGTGGGAGACAAACAGCACAGCCACTGTTACCTACAGAACAGTGGGCTCATGTAGTCCACAGCTAGTCCAGTAGCCTGGAGGGTCCTAGCTGGGGCTAGGAGTACTAGCAAAGGGACACAGAGTGCCAGGTGGTAGCAATCTGGCAAACATCTTATCAGCGTACCTGGCAAACTGTCCAGGTGGTCATTGTAGGAGGCAAGTCCTGCTGTTACAAGACCCAGGACAACAATCCAGCCAGCAACAAGTATTCTGAAGCCCTTTTCCATTCTCCTTCTACTCACAGAGAAGAAGATAAGTCCCTCTCAGCCACTCTCTGCACAGGCTCCCTGAGAAGGAAGACACACAAGTGAGCACTGTCTGAGCAGCAGCTGGTGATATCAGCACTGTATGGTGGTTTGGCTAATTATATGCGATACAGTATTATATTACCGTAGACCCACCTAGTGACATTCCATACACACACACCACAGCTGTAAGAATGCCAACACCGCACATGTATGCTGGAATGCTGCTACCAGAGGCAGCACACTCCAGCATGCAGTAATCCTTAACTCAACTGAGTTAAACAATCTATCATATTACAGATACAAAGTAAACCAAACAAATTAGGAGATTCTTCAGAATGTGGCACAGTTCTAGACTGCTCACCCTCCCACCTCACGTTGTCTGGGTGAAACATACCCTAAGAGCAGGGAATGCAAGAGAGTGGTGGAGCTGTGGGAGGATAGATAGAGGGGCTCCTTCTCACTACTTGACCACAGCCTGCCTCCTCCATTGCCCTACCCAACCCCTCCCTGCCTCCTCCTTCCCCCTACCCGACCCCTCCCTGCCTCCTCCATTGCCCTACCCGACCCCTCCCTGCCTCCTCCTTCCCCCTACCCGACCCTTCCCTGCCTCCTCCATTGCCCTACCCAACCCTTCCCTGCCTCCTCCTTCCCCCTACCCAACCCTTCCCTGCCTCCTCCTTCCCCCTACCCGACCCCTCCCTGCCTCTTCCTTCCCCCTACCCAACCTCTCCCTGCCTCTTCCTTCCCCCTACCCAACCCCTCCCTGCCTCATCCTTCCCCCTACCCAACCCTTCCCTGCCTCCTCCTTCCCCCTACCCAACCCCTCCCTGCCTCCTCCTTCCCCCTACCCAACCCCTCCCTGCCTCCTCTTTCCCCCTACCCAACCCCTCCCTGCCTCCTCCTTCCCCCTACCCAACCCTTCCCTGCCTCTTCCTTCCCCCTACCCAACCCCTCCCTGCCTCCTCCTTCCCCCTACCTAAGGCGGAGGTCAAAGGGAAAAGGTGCAGTCTCTAGTTTCAGGCCAGTAAAAGATAGCCGATTCTGGAGGTGATGTCCAGTACTTATTCCAGATATGCATATGCATGGGATGGGTGTAGAGGTGTCACTGGATGTATTGCTTGATACAAGACAAGAATTCAATGCCAACTGGAGCCCCTACATATATGCAACACCCACCCATTCCCCCACGCAGCAGGTAAAGCACTAAACAGCACTCTGCAAGCACTAACCATACACACACACACACACACACACACACACACACACACACACACACACACACACACACACACACACACACACACACACACACACACACACACACACACACACACACACACACACACACACACACACACACACACACACACACACACACACACACACACACCTACTTATACAAATTTATGAATGTACGAACACAAAATACCACATGCAGAGCTGCAGCTATTATGTGTGTGGCACAAAGACAAAGTAGACAACACATGTGCAAACAGACAAGCCATGCATGTAGGCTGCTAGGTGCCACACAAAGGGAGGAAAGGCAGTGTATGTGGGCAGTGAAGGGTGCACACAAAAACCACACACACACATACATAAGGTCTTTGATGTAGCGCAATTACAAAGTAGGCACTGCGCAGACAGACACACAGACACACAGGCGCATCACTACAACGGAGGGTAGTAGGCAATTAGTGATGGAGACGGAGCACACTCAAATGGTATAATTCATCACACACCAGTAAGGAGTGGTCAAACTGCTCTAAAGAGCAATAGAGTATGGATCAACATACACGCACTTCTCCACCATGAAGGAGCATTCTGAAGCAGAGCCTAGTGGAGGGGACAGGCTAGCTACTAGCACACTAAATCATGTCTCTAACAGTGTTCAAATTTATGGCAGCTCTAATACACAGTTAACACAAGTACAAAGGAGAATGCATAGAGCACATACATACCCCACACATGTACAGACAGCAGTGAAAATGGATGCACGCATGCACATGGACGTGCACCATTGATAGCATACTTAGGCTCTGTAGATCTATGGCACCACACAAGTGGCAGCATTATTGTGCAGTTGTGTTATGTTTTGTGTTATGTGTCATGCATAGGTAGCTTATAGACTCTCAGAATTTGGCTTGAATAACTTAGTAAGCTGTGACACTATCTGAACAGGACCAGTCCCTGAAGTACAAAAGACACATACAAGACCAATCGTGCCTGTCTATCTGGCCAGAGTACACCACCTGCCAGCTGCTATATAAAAGCTATATAAATGCACTAATGCAGCTCATGTCTACCCAGCGCTGCATTGTGCAACCTGGCTATAGTTCTATATTCCATCCCATATGCCCAGTCCCTTATAACTCACTCTCCAACATCTGCTACTACATGCTCTGCAGACAAAACAACATCCGAAAGCGACGCAATGATAGGTCACTGCTGACACACTCGCGACGTCACAGCTTAGCTAGTCTCGTACTACAACTTCGGGAATTCGAAAGTGCTCATGAAAAGAATAATTTAATATAAAAGTGAACAAAATGGCGGGGCATTGACACGGCGCTCCTGAAATTCTCGAAAACGCAGCGAATACCAACCGAGTTAGCCTAGACCGTGTACACTGTGCATCAAATATATCAATAACCATTGCTTTTGTGCAGGATAGAGTTGTGAAACGAATTCACTTGCCTGTGTCAGCGACTTAATGTGTGCGAGTACACGTACAGGATACGTACAGCAGGTGATGCATAGCTAAAATACTGTGCTCCCCCTCTCCCTCCCCCCCCACACGCACATTGTTTACAATTCAAATAAGCTTGGATAACGATTTAATCAATGCAAAGAACACGACAACACAGTGACAGCACCGTGCCATGTGTGACAGCGCAAGCTAGGCACATTAAGAGACATCAATCCGTGCACTTGTCAGTGGAGTGTGTTACAAGGAGTATGACAGATAATCAGATCCATTCTGTGCCTATACAGTTGTTCCTCCTGTGCTGGGTACTGGGACAGTGGTAGGACCTGCCTGGCCTCTCTGCTGGGCATAGCTCAGCTTCTTGTAGCTTTCCTCTAGCTCTTCCTGGGAATTAACGGGAGACAGTGAGGGAGAAAATGAGGTACACATGTGTGTGCATGACTGCTTGCAATAAAGAGGGAAGTGGGTGCATGCACATATACATGTGCACACGCACATGAATACAAGTGTACCTACGCACACACACACACATCATCACGGGCGCGTGCACGCACACACACATGCACACACACATGCACATACACACACATGTCCACATATCCACACCCATCCACCCACACCCACACCCACAAACCCACAGACACACACCAAACGCACACACCTCTAGTTCTTTGACTCTGTCGTGTGCTCGGGAGAGACTTGCTTCAGTCTACCAGAAAGAGTAACACATATCCTCCTGACACACCCTCTACAACAAGCTCAGAACACTAGTTGACCCCTATACACCGTCACAACCAGATGTTATCAGGGCTCATCCTAGTGTAAGTGGAAGTTGCCGAATAGGTGAACATTACTGCAGGGCACAGAGTTGCTTGGCTGAAAGGTCACAATGGGAGAATAGCAAAAGCAGACTCCATGCAGGGCCACCCTGATAAAGGAACTTGCGCTTGGAGGCTATTGCTGGTTTACAATCAGTAGAGCAGGGCAACACCCAGCCCCCAGCCTCCCCCCCTCTAGCCTCATGGACACTAGTTCAGTGTAGTAGGCTGGTTTAGTGTAACCACCGTGTGACTGTGTAGTTTACAGTGTTTACAGATTGTATGGTCCAACCATAGATAGTAAAAAAACTTTTTACTATCTATGGTCCAACACTACACCAGTGATTAGGTAGCCTTGTATTGGCATCTGCAACACAAAGCTGTGCTCCGAGCAGTCCTAGCACACAATGCTGCAGTTACCTCCTCCAGCACATTCTTGACCTGCTGGTTCACTCCAGCATCCAACTTGTATGAACTGAGGACACTGGCATTGCCATCACGCTCCTAAACAAAAAGTAATAGGAGAGGGCTGTTACCATGACAACAGGAAAGGGCTGTTACCATGACAAAAGGAGAGGTCTGTTACCATGACAACGGGAAAGGGCTGTTACCGTGGTAACAACAGAGGTAACTCTTAGCTACATAGGTAGTACGATGCCCTCAATATAACAGCGCAAAGTGACAGCTGTAGCCATTATATGCTGCACAGTGTACGGGGAGGACATTTAAGACAACGAGCCAATGGAACACAAGAGAAATCATTACCATGGCAACATCAGGCTTTGTACTCAGCCAAGCAGGGATAGCACATACAACAGCGCAAGCTGACACCTGACCAATAAGGGATGGTAATGCACACAAAGGGTGGTCAGATTGAATATACGAAAGTAGTAGATTGATACTTCTTTCAGATGATTGAGCACACCGACAAAGTCACTTCTTAGCTCAATGTAACCTTTCATCTCTCACGAGCTTTGTCAGGCTTGCAAATGGGGCAAATTACATAGATTAAATACATCGGAATAACTGACAACACACCCCTCAGTTATTGAAACAATGCACGCACATGAAGCCTATCCACATAATCAACCACCTACAGTACAGCCATCACCATACACATAGCAACACTGTTCATTGCAACACATGGCTGAGCAGGAACAGGCATGTACAGTGTGCAGAACATTAACATAAACTGCCTTCACATTAGAATACATCGTGAGACACCAATCGAGGTACACCCTCAAATTAGCTACACACTGTAGTGTAGGCGAGTGGCTGAGAGTCCATGGAGGGGGCTGCAGTTCACCTCCAGTGCCAACACAACAGTAGCCAGTCCAACCCCACAACCAATCAGAGATTATGTACCTTGGTGACAAACACCAGCTTCCTCTCCAGTCGCTTGATCTGTTCATCCCTCCCCTTGACCTCCTCCCTGACGCCATCCAGGAGACCCTGCAAGTTAGCTGCTTTGTCTTGCAAGGCGGACAGCTGTTGATCCTTGATCTTCAGTCTACATGCAAGTGTTGTGGGAGGAGAGGGAGAGGGAAGGGGAGGGAGTAGAGGGAGTAGACAGGGGAGGAGAAGGATACAGGGGAGGAGAGGGGGGAGGAGAGGGAGGAGAGGGAGTAGACGGGGGAGGAGAAGCAGGAGACAGGGGAGGAAAGGGAGGAGAAGGGGGAAGAGAGGGAGGAGAGGGAGAGAGGCTTAGGATGGAGGTGTGAAGGAATAAAAGCTAGTGTGTGTCTGTGCATGCATGAACAATGTGTGCTTCCCAAGTTGTGCAGTGCCTACGTACTCTGTGTCCCTCTCTCCAAGTGAGCTCTTCAGCAGGATCTCACTCTGCTGCAGCTCAGCTAGTTGGCGGACCATTGTTTGTGGTGAGGCAGGGAGAGAGGAAGTACTTTCTGTCGCCTCCCACTTGGCCAGTTTGGACATCAGAGCCTAAGGGTGGGGTAAATTAGTCACATGACTATCATGTGACATCTGATGTGCCAACTCACACAGACAATGAGTAACAAACAATGTATTACATGTCTATGCAGATGATGGATCAATGCATGGCCCAATGTCCATGAATTACAAGCATCACGTCTGGTGGTAGCTCACTGCTCACTTCGTTCTCCACTTGCAGCTTTGCTAGGTCTTCCCTCAGGGATTCCCCCTTCTTAACCTTGTCTTCCAACATGGCTACTTGATACTTTAGCAAGTCGTTATTCCTGCAAGCCTCCCTACGGGGGACGGGCCAGGAGGGAAAAGGAGGGAAAAGGAGGGGAAGGGAGGGGAAGGGAGGGGAAGGAGGGGGGGGGAAGTAAGAAAGGAATAGTAGGCATGGATGTGGAGGAGGTAGAGAAGATGAACATATGGAAGTAAGGCCATAACACCACACCCCTGCTGATCTGCTGCCTCCCATAGTAGAACATTTAAATTCCTACCACAGACAGGAATGCAATTCCTATCTCTGGCAGATAGAGCCACACAAATTGAGAATCAGTCTACACAAGGAAGCTATCTGCCCACACCATGGGGTAGGGACAGTATCAAAGGTGTGGTTAGTCTCTGTGGTGCATCTTAATAGAGCCTAAAAGGACCAGAGTTACCACAGACACACACCAGACTGAAGTGCACACATGTATACAGCCTACGTATATACGTAGTGGCATTATAACAACCTGTGCAATACACAGTCAGTACTAATACAATACATATTATGGGGCTGAAGAATACATATTAAATGAAGGACTGATTAATGCTGTAAGCCTTTCTGGAACAATCTCTTGACCTCTGGAATACGGCAATGGGTTGGACTCCTTTGAGCTCTGATCAACTTGTGATGGAATGTGTGATTCACATGAGAGTAAAGCATTTACACGACGTGTGAAAGTGCAACAGGTGGTTGGTCTCCCACACTGCACGTGCAAGTGGCCAGGCTTACATACACACCATACACACATAGCAGGTAGCAAACACACACACACACGCACATGCACATGCGCACGCACATGCACACGTGCACACACACGTGCACACACACACACACACACACACACACACACACACACACACACACACACACACACACACACACACACACACACACACACACACACACACACACACAAGTTACATGGTAAGGGGGGAGGGAGAGGTGTCGCAGGACCTACCACCAGTTATGCAGTATTACGCCCATACGTACACAATACAGGAAATACACTGCTAGTATATATGTACAGTAGTAACTGCACAACACAGTCAAAACTGCCACCTCATACATTAGTGCTGGTGGGTTAGAGTTGAGTGGAGCTACTCACACAAGGATCCTGTTGTCCTCTGTCAATGTTCTGTTCTGACTCTCCAGGACACTGTAGTTGCGTATATTGCCACTCATTGCCTTCACCAGACGAGTCTCATCTTCCATTAGAGTCAACTGCTTCTGCACATCAGCTATCATATGACAAGACACAGACCCACACAGGTACACTCACACAACTACACTGTACATACATACACACATAGAATACATGTATACATACATGTACTGAGTGCACTGCTATATCAACTGTACTATTGTACATAAGCATGTCACACACTCACTCACTCACACACACACACACACACACACACACACACACACACACACACACACACACACACACACACACACACACACACACACACACACACACACACACACACACACACACACACACACACACACACACACACACACACACACACACACATGCACACACACACACACATTCAATCATAAAATATCAGTAGTTTAACAACTTCATCAGCTTGTCCATAAGTTTCTTGGTGTAAAGAGCAATAAGAGCATCACACTGGAGCAGAAGCAGTATTGCCTTAATGCATCTTCACAGTCTATGAGTGAGTAATCGTTCCTACACTCAGTATCCTACACTCAGTATCCTACACTCAGTATCCTACACTCAGTATCCTACACTCTGTATCCTACACTCAGTATCCTACACTCAGTATCCTACACTCTGTATCCTACACTCAGTATCCTACACTCAGTATCCTACACTCAGTATCCTACACTCAGTATCCTACACTCAGTATCCTACACTCTGTATGTGTTAAACGGTGCTCACTACACTGCATGACCCATGTACACTGATCACTGATGACAGGCACACAGTGTATGAAGCTGAGACTAAACACGGCAAAAAGATTGCCAAATATACGTACATCCAGTTACTATCACATACATAGTTACAATCACCTTGTCACTGTTACCTAGTTACTGTTACCTAGTTACTGTTACCTAGTTACTGTTACCCAGTTACTGTTCACTAGTTACAAGCGTTGAGGTGAGTCATGCATACAACACCCATCTGAATACCTGTAGAAACAATTTTCCAAGCTTTTTGAGAAGCGATTTAACGAAAACGCTGTCACTGTCTCATCTCCCTTAACCATATGGTAGTAATTGATAGAGCAACCACATTAAAGGGTAGATGCAAGGCATTGCAACCGCATTGCCATGGCAACCAAAGACATTGGTACTTACACTCTGAAGTGTAGCTATTTTATGTGATGACAACATGAGCCAGGACGTGACTCACAATCAATGATGTAATACACTTAATATAGATATAATTTCATGTATCGATGAGCATGAGCAAACCTCAACATCTGTCTCTGCTTCTGACAGAGCCTCTACCCTCTGTTCCAGGTCTTTGATCCTCCCTCGCATTGTGGCTATGGATTGCTCGTGCGCGGTACATAGGTCACGCAGTCCAGTCACTTCCACACTGTGGCGGTCTTCAAGGTAGCGGCATCTAACACCCATCAGATGATTGTAGAACAAAACGGAAGCATGTGTACACATACAACGCACACACAACACATGCATGCACACAACATATATGTACTATGCACAACACACACACAACACTAAAACACAAAACACACCCACACACCCACACACACCCACACACCCACACACACCCAAACCCACACACCCACACCCACCCACACCCACACACCCACACACCCACACACCCACACACACCCAAACCCACACACCCACACCCACACACACCCACACACCCACACACACCCACACACACCCACACACACCCACACACACCCACATCCACCCACACACACCCACACACACACACACACACACACACACACACACACACACACACACACCCACACACACCACACACACACACACACACACACACACACACACACACACACACACACACACACACACACACACACAACACAACACAATGGCAAACACTGTTGAACACATACACTTACAATGCACACATACACACACATATCGACACATACACCATACAGAAACACACATAAATACACACACACAATACACGCACAACAACACAGACACATGCAATATACAAAACACACACACACACACACACAAACAGACGGTTGAGCTCACTGTGACTTCAAGTAGTCTCTTTCTGACACTGCCCCAGCTCCAATCTGCTCTGCCTGCAAAAGATACATCAACGCACTAGCTCTGCACCTTGTGTGCACAATACAATACGGAGTTAATGCACGTCAAACCACATTACATCACTGCTCTACTCCATGCAGGATTTCCAAAAGGGGATTATATATAAAGTAGTCAGGTGCACACACAGTGCCTCTGATATATGGCCACCACACCTCTTTCTGGTCTAAAAACTGCTCAAAATCCTACATAAGACTAGCAAAAGGGGGGTTTCTTTGCACCCCTGGATCCCCCTCTAGATCCACTACTGCAACGTGGTGCTTCCATGGGCCAGGGACGATTGTACCACCAACAGAGAGAGGGTATCAGTGCAGTCTACGGGCTATCACCATTAAAGGGGTGAATGTAGTAATGAATGCAGTCCCCATTACCTCTGTCACATGCCCTTACTTCAGACAGCCTCAGTTGTAGATCTCTCTTTTCCAATTCACTGGACTTCTGCAACTTTTCCAATTTGCTGGCGTTGCGTTCAAACTTCTCCTTCATTTCTGAGCTCTCTTTTCTTGTCTGGTTCAACTCTAATATCAACTCTTTCCTCTCCCTCTCCAGTTGATTCAAACGGGTAGCCTGGTCTTGGGATCCCCCCTTCTGTGGCTCCTCCAGCGTCAACCGTCTTATCTTCTCCTGCTTCTTCAGCTCTGATAATTCTATTTCTAGTCTGCTTGCGTGAGCCTTCGTTTGTATTATTTCTGCTTCCATGTCTCTGCGTCGCTTCCGTCCATCAGCTGCGGCCTCCAGAGAGCTTCTTGCTGCCATATTTGCCCTCTATTTGGAACGCATTCACTCGCAAACGTTATCAGTAAAACGTGGGGGCCTATAAATATAAGACCCCCTACGTGCGTATAATAATAGCGCCTCCACAGTACTGTGGGTATGTACGTAGGTAAGACTCGTTGGAAGAACGCTGATTTCGGGGTACGTGAGTCATCACATATTTTGGATCATGCAATTAAAATTTTGACCGCAACACTCCGTGGCCATATACATGGTGGTGAAGCCCGCAGCAGTCGCTAGGATATAAAGAATTGCAGCGCATATATTTATAGTCTGACCAGTAAATTGATGTCGGCCGCCTTCACAGTACAGTAAAGTTGAAGCAATGATGCTGGCTGGAGGGTCCGGGAGGGATGTCTCTGCCTCCGAAACTGTACTTCCTGCAACTTCCAAGCGGATACCACCAAAGCGCTTTGAGGTCGCGAGTGTCAAATTGTTCCAGGTCACCAAAGCCCAGTATCAAAAGGAAACAACCAAGCGTTCTTCAGTTACAAAAGCACGGAGAGACGGACTACACGATGACGCGCCTGCAGTAGTACCCCGGCGCAGAGCACTGAGCCAGCATTGTTCTGTGAATGGTTTTGAATCGAAAGGACATTTTCAGGAGGACGCGTCGTCAATCCAGATTCACTCCTATTCCAATCCTGCTCTTCCCATCCGCACTGATCAAGACGGTGTGCCTTTAGCTAGCATTGACTGCAGTGATATCGCCCCAGCGAGGGGCTTATGCAACATCGGAAACACATGTTACCAGAACGCCATAGTGCAAGCACTGTACTTTAACAGTGGTCTCCGCAAGTACCTCGCTCTTCAGCACAGCTGTGCATGTGAGTCTGACAGTGAGCAGAATGTAAACAGATGTGGGAAGGTGACCAGGACTCTGTGTGAGCTGATAAATGACATGCTTTCTGGGAGCAATACGTTTATTAGTCAGCACAAGTTCAAATCCATGGTGGACTCACACATGGCACAGTTTCATGGCAGGCGGCAGCATGATGCACAGGAGTTTCTCCTCTCCCTACTGGACAATCTGCAAGAGGAGGCAATTCCACTTCCTGCAATTGAGGTGAGTAATCTGGCCACACATCACAAGGATCTGATCCTTTGCCCATACACTTGTGTGCAAGGTGATCCTTTGCCCTGCATGCATGTGAGAATACACTATTTAATATAAATGTTTCATGCAGGCATACACCTATTGTTGAAGACTGAAGTCAATTCATGTTTATTATGTATAGAAATTGCCTGCTTTCACTGCAAGTTGTTACCTTTATGTGTCCAAGTGGTATGGTTGTCCTGCACCCCTCATGACTGGAAGGGCATAGATTTCTGAACATGCATGCGCATTAATGCAGAGTAATAAACTTGAACCAAGGAATGTACAAGTTAATAAATGGCAGTGTCCAGACAATGGGTTTGCATGTGCAAGACATTAATAATGCATAGGACAATGAGTCATGGTTGAAGAATGCTTTAATGGTCTTTGCAGTAATTAGGCCGTAATAGATTCAATTATATCCTGACTCAAATATATAATGTGCACATGGTCTTATGTCACTGCAGTATTCACTTGTGGGTTTTATTTATCATAATTATACTACTCATCAGTATTATACTTCCTTAACTTAGTTACGAACTTTTTTATCTCTGTGTCTTGTACTCTCTCTTCTGTCTATCTGCCCTAAATTGTTTGGTAGGTATTGACTGTCGGCCCCTGCAGTGGTGGGTTTGTAGAGGAGCCATCAACCTCCCTCCAACAGCAACCTACCATGCAGGTCCAGGGTACCAGTGCCATTGCCGACATGTTTCAAGGCAGCTTCTGCTCCCAGCTGCACTGCCCAGAGTGTGACTACTGCTCCGCCACCTTTGAGCCATTCACCTGCCTCTCGCTACCCATCCCCAAGCAGGATATCCGCAGTATCCAGATGTCCATTATCTTCCGAAGGAAGGCTGGGCTGCATGCTAGAACTGGATCTCGGCAGACTTTCCACATTAATCAGGCCATGACTGCGGCTGACCTGAGAGCTATTGTCGCCAAGGAAATGGGAATGAGTCTAAGGGATGTGATTCTTTGTGATATGGTAAGATCCGGATTCGGTGTTCTGCTGAAGGATACAGCCTCTGCCTCTGAAATATGCAGTCACCGTGACTTGCATGCATTTGAGGCTCCTCCATTCCATGGTTCCCCTGACCAGCAACCCATCCTACTGATAGTTTCCAACATAGTGACAGATACTTCAAAAACTTCTTCTGGAAGAAGGTATGCTGTGTTTGGTCATATGCATAAAAAATTAGTTGGTATTTGTCTTGTGGCTAGTAGGTAGTTACTCGAGCACTTGCGTAGCAGAAATTCACTGTAATTCATAATGTTACGTCCTTCATCAGCTGATAAAATAAAGATACAGAGGAGATGCTGTGTTTATACAGAGGTGTGACTGGTGGCTTGAAAGAGTTACCTACTAGCCTCATTACGTCCAGTAGCAATGAGTCTCTATGCTATCACTGGTATTTGTCTTATCTGCTTCCTGCTCAGCACTGCATGGATCTATAATTTAGCTGTAGGTTTGCCTATAGACCTATGTGTACGGTATTATGGTGCATATCAACCACAGAATTGTACCACTTTGTTTAGGTTTGGTGTGCCAGTTGTGTTGAGAGTGCGAAGGAGTCTCACCCCCACACAGTTCCAGTCTGTTCTGCTGCGCAGCATGGGCAATCACCTCAGGGACACCTCAGAGAACCTGCAAGAAGTATGCCAACCATACCCCTTCATAATAGCACCATGCATGCATGCATATAGCAGGTTACTCTGTTTGCTTGCTTTTATGGATAGCAGTACTTTGCTGTATAGGTACAATAGAAGCTTTGTATAAATAGATGTTATAATGTAACTGTACAATTATATGTAACTATGCACATTAAACATTACATTCTCCTCTCACACCACAGAGGATCAGAACGAGTGTCCTATTTAAGTGCCAGGTTGTAACCAACAGCAACCTGGCTGGTCTTGGCTGGCTGGAGGACGAGGGGAAGGGTGTCTTTACGCATTCCTCTGTCCAGGTTGGGCTCCTTGAGGCTGATGAGCACAGACTAACTCCGCACGTGAGAGTCATTGCAGTGTGGACTCCACTCAGCAAAGACAGGTATGCCACGCAGCCATGTTGTTAATTGGGGCTTGCTCATGCTTGTCCCACTCTTGCGAGTAGATAGGGTGTTTCTATGGCGCCCGCCAATTGAATCAATTATGGCCCAGACCTAAAGCCTACAAGGGACCTTTTACAGCCACAGTGTCTGGCTTTGGCCCCATACGGCGTCTGTTTTTGGCCATGTACAGCTGCATAATCTCAGAGGCCTAGACCCAGAGGCACTGTCAGTACACCTGCACACTGAAGAATAGACAAATTGGATCCTTTGGGTGGGCAGAACAGTGTTATAGTGAGACCAAGGCAGTAGGGAGAAGCCATCTTGACCCTGCCAAATGCTGTCCATTGTTGCATATAATTATATGGTTTAGTCTCCATATTACGAGTCCAAGAACGCAATCATCACAGATTTAATGCAGTCAGCATGGTATACAACATAGTGATAGTACTATCAGCGTATACAGTAGGAAGAGTATTAGTGTAAGCGATGTGTCAGAGTAGCTAGACATACACATGCACGTCTTCATTGATTGAGAATGCACTGCAATTAATTATAGGGTGCGCGAGCAGATAATATCTCCATGACCCGTGAATAACTTATGATTTGTAGTACATACTATAATATTGTATGTTGAATACATGCATGGCTTGTTCATATAAATGGTTTTGTTGGGCTATTGGGAGCCTACAAAATGGTGAAACAAACTGAAAGGCTTGTATCTGAACCATGCAACAAAATGGTTGCATGTTCTAGTGACATTACATATACAGTATTACAATATAAAAGTCAAGCACAATTGGCCAAAGACACATGTACATGGATGTCATGTGCTGTCAGCCAGGTGACAGCCTATAACATGGCTGGTATACTTGTAAGTATGCAAGTTATGCCAGCAATGTGGACAAATTGTAAACACTCCTTGTTAGTGTATTATTTTACAGGAATTTTAAATTGCAACTTCATGTGAACAATGAAGAGCAAAGGTGAATCATTTTCACATTGTAAACTCCTGTATACGGTCTATGGACATTTGCGAGAACGCAAGCCATTTACCTGTAGCTATGTGCAGGTACATTGAATGGCATCACCTCTCATATTGGAGCAGGCACTGATAAGCTTCACTGCCTCACCACACTGCTTTCGAAAACAGGCCAATTCTGAGCAGTGCAACGTACAACGTTCATTACTAACCCCAGTCAGCAGACATCATTAATCAGTGGAGGTTGCCATAAAGACGTAGGGTAGAGCTTTGTCCTGATTTTACCACACGGCTGTGATTGGATTAATTGCCAACAAGCGTTCCTGTGAGGCTGTGTTGTAAGGTGAACTGGAGCATCATCATTCTCTAAATGCCTACAGCCAAGGTTGAGACAGCAGAAGATCTTTTGGGCAAATTTCATTAGCTAACCTCCTGCGTACAGGAACGTTCGGTTTGCTATCAAACATTCACTATCACACCTCACTATGCCATAGAATGTTGCAAAGGATGGGGAATGGGCGTACTGGGCGAAATTTATAGGGCTTGCTGAAGGTGGGCATTGCAGTTAGTAATTCTATCATAATATAGAATAGCCATCTTCTGCCATGATTGACTGAAATTTACATAAAAATTAATTCCAATAAAATTATACGTTTATCTTAGCATGCTGATCTCTGACCTCCTTATAGCATTTTCAAGGCGGTAGTGCCTGACGCAGTGCTCCCAGCTCCGTTCAGCGTGGCCACTTTCAAGAGAAGAGAGGCATATGCCACGACAGCCACATTGCAAGACTGTATCCGACATTACATTCAGGAGGAACGGGTGAGCAGAGGGATGTGTGCACAATGCATGCTTTTCTATATTGGTGTCATGCTTATGCGAACAGGACTGTAGAAGCTGGGTCAATTGAACCAGTTTTAACCCAAGTTAGTTAACCCAGGTTCAACCCCCTTGGTTGCATGTCTATGTGAAAGGGGTGTTGCTATAGAAACCCCATGCACTATATAATATATAAGGATATGTATAGAGATATTGCTTCACTGCATGCATTACTAAAGCAAGATTATTATATTGTTATATATATTACATGCACTATACAACTTTGTGTGTATTGTGTATGGCATGTATAGCATAATACATGTGACAAATGTTTCATTTTGCTCTTTATGAATGTAGTTGAATGATGCTGATTGGAAGTGTCCGAACTGCAACCGCACACAGCACAATGTGGTGAAGAAGTTGGACTTCCACACTCTTCCCAAGACACTGATAATTAGCATCAAGAGATTTGACCAGGTGCGTGGACGGAACGCCTTGTTCACTGTGCATTTACCACCCTAAGATTACTAATTGCTATAAAACTTCAAATGTAATGCAAACAAGCACACAGTGAATATACTTACTTCAACACTGAACCACCTCGTTACCCCAGGAGCAAATTAGATTAGTATTGCAATCTGACCACGTTACACTAAACCACATCAGGCCGTACACTGCATGCGGACCCTGGTTTCTTGGCAAAGTCATGTATAATTCCACTTGCATGAATAAAAATTATTGCAAAAAATATATATAAACAGTACTTGCAGCATATGTATGGCATAAAGATCCACAACCAGTATAGCAGCATCTTGTTAATTCTAATTTGCCCATGTTCTTCATTCTTACAGATTCACAATTCAGTGAGTGGGAGGACTGTCGAGTCCAAGCTGAGCACATTGGTGGACTTTCCAATCCATGGCCTAGATATGACCCCCTACCTGCAGCAAGAAGGTGTTCCAGGGGGGAGACCTTCTGAGGCTGATACCATGGCGCAGGATGCAAAGGAGAGAGCAAGCAAGCAGAAGACTTCAAAGTTGACTGGAAAGACGTTGTGGTCCAAGATCAAAGGAGCTCGCAACTGGGGGAAGAAGAGCAACTCTGGAGTGGCACCACCAGCCGTGGTGGACGTGGACACTGGCTCACAAGCTGGAGAGCTACCACCAACATTATCTGCGGTTGCCAGCAATGACCCGATCATCTCCTTCGCCTCAATCAATACAAACAAGTACGATTTGTATGCTGTGGTGAACCACTTTGGTGGGCTGTCAAGGGGACACTATACAGCAACATGCAGGGACACCACTGATTGCGGCCAAAAGTGGCACCATTTTGATGATAACATAGTGAAAGCTGCCTCGGGGAGGAACCTGAAGACAGGCAATGCATACATCCTTTGCTACACTCAGAGGGAGGCAGGGATGGATAGGGCTTGGAGTTGCCAGACGTCCACTTGCCAGGAGAGGCTCAGCTCAGCCATGTCGTACTGCACGGATTACGATGTTGGAGACACTTGCCACTTCACCATTGACGCCTACAGCATGTCTGATGTGGAGAGTTGGAAGTCAGTATCATCGCTGACACAGAAGATGAAGGTGGACTGCTGCCCACCTGCCTCCCAACAGATGCATGGAACTCCAATACCAACACCAAGTCCACTCATTCCCAGTAACTGTCACACAGGCTACTCTGTAGAGGCAGACAGAGCCTCAGGACCAAATTCTGGAGAAGACCCTGCTGGTGTGATGAAGAGTGGTGGTGAAAGTGTCGTGGAAGGGTCTGTTGACTCCACCGGTCGCTTTGATACTCTGAGCAACCATCCCCCAGATTTGCTGTCAGGTCCTGTGCAACCTACCGCTCACCAGAATGCTGAGTTGAAGCCTAGCCTACTCCTTGACAAAAGCCTTAGACTTGATGTACAGGCATCCCTACTGGCGTTGCAATTGGCAGCAGAGAGTGGTGAATTCACTGCACCTTCTGTCAACCCACCCAAAGTTGCTTGGGTTTCAGATTCCACCACACACGGCCTGTCAAGGGGGAAGTGGACTCATGAAGTCCAGCAACCAAATGGAGGTGAAAGAAATCTCACATCGCAGCCACACCGCACAGACAAACCTGCCATGCATGTGGCACCTGAAACTCTACTTTAACTCTTAGTCAATTATTTTTCATGTATCAATTTGCATAATTATACTATATACTGTATGAAATTCAAATTATACTGCGTTGCTTTATCAAATGTTTTTTTTAATAAGAATGCTTATATTTTAATCATTTAGTAAAACAAGTGAATTGAGTAGTACATGACGTTGAAAATTGCTAATTTCAGATGATATATTTGGATATAGCTAGTTTAAGCAAAAGTGAGATACAACAGAATGACTGACTGACGATTAGTAATTGTAAACAGTGAACAGCTGTGCATATTACATGCAGGACTGCTATTGAATAATCATGATCAGATTGGGAAATAGGAATCTGGGCAGGACAGCTGGCTGGTGGCAGCATGCATTGAGGCAGAGCTCCCTCAAAGAACTGGAGAGATAGGTGGCACATGAACCAGCTGCCAAAGTGCCAAATTAGCCAGGTTTTCCTGTAAAAAATAGACCAGGCTGCATGAGGCTACTGCCAAATTAGGTACTTACATAAGAATTTGATCGATATCAGGATTTAGAAATCATGGTCTTCAGCCAAAAGACCCCAGAAGTCTTAATAGCCCACTCCATGGGATGAAGACTTATACATGGAGATGAGCATACTTGTCCATCTTCCTGTCCTCTGCCAGACCTGCTATCCCCTCGCCCCCCCCCCCCCCCCCCCCCCCCCATGCAGGTCTGTAGCTAGCGAATGTTCATCACTTCAGTTACAACCGTCCACTTGTAGATCAAGTGACAATACTATAGCTATTCAGTACATACTGTATTCATTACTAAGCATTCAATCTCCCCATAGTGTATAGCATGGTATTGCACGTATGTGTGCTATAGTAGTGATGACTACACAGGCTATACACCAGCCCATGCCATGTATAATTGAAGTTGCCTGAGTGGCAGACGTAAGAGTTTTAAGCAACAAGTGTTTGTCTGCAAGTTGTTCACTTACATGTGGCCGTAAAGGTGAAGTAACCAACCATACGTACATGCCCAATGAAACAAGTACACACCGGATAGACCATGGATAGACAGTCCATTGCACAAGATAAGGCAGCTAACTAAGCACAACACACAAAAATATACTGGGTGAGGTTTTGTTATGATGATGAGATGGGCTTATTTATGGGATGGTGCTGCTCCTGGTGACCAAAAGATTGCCATCCACACAGTAATCACGTCAGGGTCTGTCCACGCTACACGATGCCTGCAGTGTGCTGGTAAGAACGTCCAGCTCCCAGGCTTCAAATCCAGAACTTTCGATGCTGCTCCTGCCACTCCCCCATCACCACACCCACTCTCCTCCAGCACTAAACGAGCTGCACCTTGCAACACTAGCACAAATTCGTGCTCCTCCTGGTCGTACCAGAAGCCTTCCTCTGATACCTGGAGGAAGTACATGAAGAGTACAACATACTGCGTACAATTGACATGACTAATACCCAGAGGACTGTACTCCTGTTAGTACTAGCTAGCTAGCCACGTCCCCACTGTAGCGTCTCGCTGCAGATGCCTTACTTGTCCTTTTGAAACAATACGCTCTATTCGAACTCCGTCACATTTTGTGAGATCTTCAAAGCATTCTTCCTTTAGATCCTTGGGAAGAAACTCAAGGAGATTGCCATGCATGCCCTTCGCCATTGCCACTGATATATATACTACCAGAAAATCCGAAATTCCCGCCGGCGTTGTACGGAACATGCGCAATGTGTTACCAATATTCATAGCCTAGGTGGGCGTGGTACCCGTGAACTCCATGGAAACCGACCCTCCAAAGAGCTCAGTGCAGCTGCGTGCACTGGAACGGGTTTTCCAGAAGGATCGCATTCCTGTGGAGCTGTTCTGACTTTGCAGCGTGCGTGACAGTCAAAAAGAGCGCGCGCAGATCTACTGCGGCAGGGATTCCTTCCGCGGCCGACACGCCTACCTGCAACACCCCTTCTGTTGTAAGTAACCGCCTTAGTGCAAGCGTTAGTGTACTCCTAACTCTCCAAGTCAGTAAACAGCAGCTGAAGGTCTCATTTGCAGAATTAATCTATAGCCGCTGCGAGATGCAGAAACTAATCTTTGCAGGGGCTCCTGATGCCAAAATACTAAGATCGTAAAATTCCAACAGCTTGCAACGCAGTGCCATCGTTTACAGTTATTTCTTTAATATACTCTCATACCTCGCTGTGTTCGCCTCCTCCCGCTGCCCCAGAGCAAAGAGAGTGAGGCAGCATGGGTGACGAGGAGCAGAAGGATGCCGGTGACTTTCGCGTGCAGTTCCTCCAGGAGTACTCACTCAAGACCATGAAACTCAAGTCAGACAAGTGGGCCAAGATGATGAGCCAAGAGGAGACCATTGTTACACTGATGGAGTTCCTGGAGAAGGCTGAGAACCGCTTCCTGTGCATATACGTCAACCAGCAGAGCCAGATGGTGCCCACTATCGACTTTCCAACGGCAAATAAGACTAAGGCAGTGTACTTTGTCAAACGTAAAGCAGATGTGATCAAAAAGGACAATGTGAAGAGCTTGCTTAGCTTTGGAGACATGTCTTACACACCACTTGATCACCTCACATCAATGGTGGATGCGGTAAGCTAGGAAGGAGAGGGGACCTGGTGTTACACTCAGACCTTTCCTGTTGATTGTGGAGGTGGTCTAGCATGTACGAATTGAAATCAGAAAGGCTAGAAGCCTTTTATGTAGCAGACATTGACATGGCATTTGGTGTATTGCACCACGTTGTGTTTTCTGTTCAATAGCATTAGTTGTTCTAGAGCCCATTGGGTGACCATGTATATCCACTGTTAGGCTTCATCAACAGTGCGCTGTGTATGTACATGTGTGGGGGCCATGTTTGTGTACGTGCAGTGTGTTTATCGGTCATTAGCTGTCTCTGCAGTGTGCCCTTTGTGTCCAGCTGGGCTGCTCTCTGTACTCCATCCATCCAGGTGATGGTCCCCTTGCTGTCTTATGATGGCAACCACGACCGTTGGCCCACCGTGGTGTCATCGGATGTGATGCACCACATCCAAGACCTCAAGGGAAACGTGTTTGTCATGTCAGGTCAAGTCAAAGGACGCACACTCCTCCCCCTGCCCGCTAAGTCCGACACAGTGGTGGAGGCAGTGAAACAAGAAGAGCAGTGAGCAACAAATGTGGCACAATACCATGAAATGTGTACAAATATTTTGTTGGACACACTTTGTGTCATGCGTGGGTGCTGGTTTTACGTATATGTGTTCTAGGTTGATAGAGAGTGTGGATGGTCTCTGTGTCTCACATTATTGGAGGGAGGGTGTTGAGGAGTTGTGTTGTCTGCACTGTATAGGGGGCTGCCTTTTGACAAGAGTGTCATTCACACCGTGGAGAGTGTTGTGATTGAGTGGTCCCACCAGATCAGGGATGTCCTCAAGAAGAGCTCTGCCCAGCCTCTCCTGGATGGAAAGAACCCTGGCCCAATGGTGGAGATTGACTTCTGGAAGGCCAGGAACACTGACCTGCAGTCAGTGTATGAGCAGGTGGGGGAGGAGCAGTACCATGCTAGAATTGTACAGTTTCCACATGTAGTTTTGTGTATAAAATCCTGTGTTTTACATGTTTATATGAGTGTAATGTGGTGTGTTATAACTGCCTTTTGTGTGTATGCTGTAGCTCAATGCACCCAAGGTGCAGAAGATGACCACACTTCTGCAGAAGATGCAGAGCACGTACTACATTGCATTCAAGGGCATGTATGATGATGTTGTGGCAGGTGAGTGTGACTGTGCACTGGCAACATACATACATACATACATACATACATACATACATACATACATACATACATACATACATACATACATACATACGTATGTACAAAATGTTATGTAGTAGCTCTTACTGCTGTACGTACGTAGATGCTGTACTTCTCAATGATTTGATAGAGGTTCATAGCTGCAATGTTCAATCTATCTGCACACTCTAAGCAGTTGACAAAGACCCCCAGGTTGAAATGTCCTGCTCCCCCATTGTTCTATTAAAGCTGCAATACTGCTCATCATTTACATGATTGACTGTAACTTCTCCTTCCCTTCCTTGCAGCCCTCACAGAGGCTAAGGAGGTGAGCATGTACTTGAAACCTCTTGGCCGCGCATGTTTGAGGAGCTGGAGGAAGGCGACTACCTCGAGCTGTTGGACAAGATTGCCCCAGTGATGCATGTGCTCTGTCTGGTGTGGGCCAACTGCGAGCACTATCGACAGCCAGCACGACTGGTGGTCCTACTGCAGGAGATGTGCAACTTGATGATTGAGCTCTCCAGGAACTACCTCAGCGATGAAGTGATTCGGATGGAGCCTGATGAGGGGCTGGAGAAGGTCCAGGATACACTGAAGGTGTGCAAGCTCTTCAAGGAGACCTTTATGGAGAAGAGGAAGAGCATTGCGTCGTACTTCAAGGATGTTCCACCTGTGGAGTGGGAGTTTCAGTCCAGCCTCGTGTTTGATCGCTTTGACCACTTTGTGGAGAGAGTAGGCACTGTTCAGGTGGGAGCTAGCTTAGAAAGGCACACCACTCTACAGCTGTACAGTACACAGCATCATGTATGTATGTTTCTAATATGTTTTATCATGGCAGTGAATATCTTATGTCGTCCCATAGGAGTTCTTCAGGACTGTCATTGAGCTGCTGAGGCTGGAGAAGATAGAGTTTAGTGGGGTCAAGGGTCAGGTCCTCAGCGATGGTGTCTTGTCCATGTTCAATGAATTCAGTGAACTCATGACAGCCATGATTGGCAAGCCCTATGACTGTCTCGACCCAGATAGCCAGGTGAGGGGGCTGCTTGCAGTGGACCCACCAAGGATGCTCAAGGCTTTGGCTTCCTGCAAGGCATAGTCAGATGTAGTAGTAGTAGTAGTCTAGCATGCTAGACCCTCTCTGCCTCCCGGTGCTAACGTACTAGACTGGATAATACAATGAAATTAGCTGTGTCTGTTAGTGTTCAGTTTCACAAATGGTGAGATTGTAAACTTTGCCATGCCGTGTGTTGCCCTACCTGTAAATTTGCAGGAATTTCTGACAGACTATGCTGACTTCAAGGAGAAGATAGCGGACATGGACCAGCGGTTGGGCACCATGGTCTGCATTGCATTTGAGGATTGTTCGTGCTGTTCCTCTGCCTTCAAGCTCATCGAGATGTTGGGCAGCTTGTTGGAGCGCCCGCTGGTCAGCCGTGACTTCCAGCCCAAGTATGCCAAACTTCTCACAATGTTCAACAAGGAACTTGACGTTGCCAAGCAGGTCTTTGACAAGCAGGTTCTCCTGCTGGATGCTCCCAAAGGTCCCGTCTTGAACAAGAACATGCCTCATGTCGCTGGTGTGACAGGGTGGTGCCACCAGCTGAGGGAGCGTGTAGAGACATCAATGACCCGACTCAAAGCCATCAACCATGGAACAATGGAGAGCGCCGAAGCCATGGTGGTTTTTAGCAAGTTTGATGAGATGATGCAACTCATTGAAGTGTGAGTCAGTACAGTCACACCGGCTACTGCCAGTATTCCCTGTGTCACTTGGGCAGTGCTACATGTAGTGACTCTGACGGCTGAATCTTGTGGAGTGTCTATTTTTATGTGTTTTACTTCTTGTGCTATGCAGGAAGGAAGATGATGTTTACAAGGAGTGGACAGCCACTGTGGATGAAATAGCACATGCCAACCTGGAGAAGCCCCTGTTGGTGCGAGATCCCAACACACTGATGATCTCGGTGAACTTTGACCCTCAGGTGTGTGTGCGTGTGTGTGTGTGTGTGTGTGTGTGTGTGTGTGTGTGTGTGTGTGTGAGTGCACTTGTGCTAGCTTATGCATGTGCAGTTCACTGTGCCATCTTCCTCGCCATACTCTTCAGTTGGTTGCACTTCTTCGAGAGGTCAAATACCTGAGGCAGTACCAGGACCCCAAGCACCCTATCCCAGAGAGTGCTGCTGCTGTGTTTGAGAAGGATGAGACATACCGCAAGTACCTCCAGAACCTGGATGTGATAGTCCAGCTGTACAACACAGTCCGTGAGACCCTCCTGGATGTGGAGTACCCCCTAGTTGAGGGCCAGCTGAGGGAGCTGGACGACCACCTGGAGAAGGCAGTGTCGCAACTCAACTGGACCAGTGAGGGTGCGTGGGAGTACATTGAGGCCACACGGAATGAGGTGAGGGACCTGGAACAGAGGGTGCATAAAGCCAAGGAAAACGTGACGACCATGCAGCAGGTGATGGCCGAATGGTGTGCCACTCCACTGTACCAAAGGAGAGAGGACAAGAACTCCACTCTACTGAACCTAGAGGTGCGTGTGTGGGTGGGTGTGTCTGTGTGCGTGCGCGCGTGTCTGTGTGCGTGAGTGTGTGTGTGTGTCTGTGTGCGTGTGCATACGTGCATGGCTGTGTGCGTGCGTGTGTCTTTAATGCATCCTAAATCACGGGATGGGCAGAGAGGCGTAGGCAACCTGTGTAATTGTCTTGTCTTAATGCTACATATGTAGTACTGTATTTCCAGCATATGTAGGTGTGAGAGTAGCCAGTAGAAGACAAAGATTAGCACATTTTGCCTATTCAGAGATTCTCCAGAATTTTGGTGGCTACATGTCTTCTTAGAAGTTTAAAGTGCATCTGAGCTTCCGCTGCTGAGAAATTGTGGATATTTAACACAATTGAATAAAATTAATGTAGAGAATCGAAATCCCTACATTAACCTTATCCCTACACGCAATTTTTGGCAGCCATCTTCAAATTTTAACATTTTGTGCTAATATTCAATTTCTATTGGTGACTCTTACATGTAGTATGTATTACAGCAGCTATATGTTTGTGTCATTCATTGTGCGCATGTGTGATGATGGCTATCTATGTATGTATATTTACAGGATCGTGAAGCAAAGAAGCAGGCTAGGTACTCTGTGGTCACCAAGGGAGGAACAAAGATCCATGCACTTGTGCAGGTTAGCACGTCTCCAGCATATAACAGTCAACCTCTAACCGTATGCTATTTACAGTATGTATGTCAATCTGTATCTTGTGTACTTGTGAGCTTTCACTTACGTACATGTCAAACATAAAAGTCATCATCAGTTACCAAATAGTTTTGTATGTAAGACATCTGTGGTCAAAGATGTCTTACAATGTTTCCTGATGCTACGTGAATGCTCACTAACACTCAAGTTATACCAGTGTATTGTAGCATGAGCCTTTTCACATTACCCTATCCTGTACCTGACAAGTTGACCTCCTTATGTACGTACTTACCACCACAACACACTGTGCTCCCATATAGGACAACCTGACCCTGTTTAAAGCTGAGGAGGGGTCTGAGACATGGCAGAACTACATTGAGTACCTGGATGACCTCATCCTGGATGGATTCTTTGAAGCCGTGCACTGCTCCCTGCAGTACCTTCTGGAGCAGACAGATGCAGCAAAGGACCTCCTTCCCCTGATGGAGGTGAAGCTGGAGCTACAGACTCCTGAGATGGTATTTAACCCATCCCTGGACCAGGAGAGCCCCGATGGGTTCTACATGCTTATGGAAGGACTGATTGACGATGTGTTCAGGGTCTCCACGCTGGTGCCTCGCGTGGCCAAACACAATGGTCAAGAGGATTACGGGGTATGTGTGATATACTTGGTGCTAGTGTCTACCATATATGGTTGTGCCTCTACTGTATGCCAATCTGTGTGCTTTACTATTCTGTGCATTTGTTTGACACAGGTTGATGTGGAGGAGATTGCCGAGCTGTCTGACCTGCGAGATGAGCTCATGGGCCGCGTTGGCAAGATCATAGCCCAGAGCACTGAATTCCAGGGCTCCTTTGACAAGTATGCCTACCTGTGGGTTGACGACCGTCAGGTGTTCATGGAACAGTTTCTGCTCTACGGCCATGTTCTGACTGCTGAGGAGATTGAGCAGGCCGGGGACGAGGGGGTCCCCGAGACTCCTCCCACTCTGAGCCAGTTTAAGGAGCAGGTGGACGCCTATGAGAAGGTTTATGTGGAGTTGGAGCAGGTGTCAAGTACAGCTATTTTTGATAAGTGGTTCAGGGTAGATCTGAGGCCGTTCAGACAGGCTCTGCTGAATGTGGTCAAGCGGTGGAGTTTCATGTTTAAGGAACACCTCATCAACCATGTCACCAGCAGGTAATGAGTGTGTGTGGGTACACACACACACACACACACACACGTGCGCACACGCACACACACACACACACACACACACACACACACACACACACACACACACACACACACACACACACACACACACACACACACATACACACACACACACACACACACACACACACACACACACACACACACACACACACACACACACACACACACACACACACACACACACACACACACACACACACACCCACATACACACACATGCACACTCAGACACAGAGAGAAAGTGTCACTGCGTCTCTTGGACTTGCGTCCTTCTCTGCTTACCCACAGTCTAAGTGACCTCGAGGTGTTCATCAAGAAGGCAAGTGCTGGCCTTGCGCACACAGTGGAGGAAGGAGACTACGACTCCCTAGTAGGCGTCATGATGCACCTCCTGGCTGTCAAAGACCGACAGGCAGCCACTGACAATATGTTTGAGCCCGTGAAGCAAACCATTGAGCTACTCAAGTCGTACGACCAGGAGATGTCTGACGACGTCCACCAGCAGCTGCAAGAGCTCCCTGAGAAGTGGAATGCCATAAAGAAGCAGTCGGTGGTGGTCAAACAGGACGTTGCACCAATGCAGACCACAGAGGCCAACAACATCAGAAAGAAGGCCAACACCTTTGATGTAAGCACTCAATGTGATGGTATGTATTTCTAGTTTACTATCATAGCCATCTTGATCTGCCCAATGATGATCAACTTAGGACACCCGCTAGAGTTGGAACAAGATGTCAGAGATCAGGCTTAATGCATGGCTAGGATTGTACTTGTGTGTAGGTAATGTGTGTACTTAAGGTTGTTCACTTCCCAGTGTTACTGTTGTACATGCAATGCAGGTGAAGCAGCATGAATTCCGAGAGAAATTCAGAAAGACAGCTCCATTGAGATTTGACTCGGCCCACGTCTACCCTAGGTTGGACAAGGTGTGTATCTTCTACACATGTGCATGTTTATGAGGACACACACATGCACACACGCACTCACGCACACACTTAGTGGGCACCAGCAAACTGTGTCATACACGTCTCTGCTTGTGACTGCCAATAATGCATGTAACTTATTACAACGACCCACCCTGTGATGACACACCCTGTGATGACCCACCCTGTGATGACACACCCTGTGATGACCCACCCTGTTATGACCCACCCTGTGATGACCCACCCTGTGATGACCCACCCTGTGATGACACACCCTGTGATGACCCACCCTGTGATGACCCACCCTGTGATGACCCACCCTGTGATGACCCACCCTGTGATGACCCACCCTGTGATGACCCACCCTATGATGACACACCCTGTGATGTCCACCTTGTTCATTAGGTCCACCGGGAGATTTCTGAGATGGAGGAGGAGATGGTCCAGATCCACAAAGCAGCACAGCTGTTTGAAGTAAACACCTCTGACTACAAACAACTGAAGGCCTGTCGCAGGGATGTAGGCATGCTGAAGAACCTGTGGGACATGATCTGCCTAGTACAGAGCTCCTTTGATGCATGGAAGACAACACTCTGGAAGGACATCAACGTGGAGCAAATGGACATGGACTGTAAGAAGTTTGTCAAGGACATTCGTGCGTTGGACAAGGAGATGAGGGCATGGGATGCCTTTAGTGGGCTGGACTCAGCAGTGAAGAACATGGTGACCTCCTTGAGAGCTGTTGGGGAACTGCAGAACCAAGCCATCAGAGACAGGCACTGGGAGCAACTCATGCAAGCCACTGGGGTGAGGGAGTTGCTAGAGGGCAACACTGTGCATGTGTAGTGTGCATGTGTGTGTTGTGTACGTACGTATGTGCGTTAGAGTATGTATGTATGTGTGTATGTGTGCGGGTGTACAATAGCCAGCACTTACATAGGCAGTACGTAGTTAGTAGGCTACAAATATCACTGTCTATTTGCTACATAATTAAACTGATCTAACACACATTACTGCCTATGACCCCCCCCCTCCCCCCCACACACACCATTCATTTGCTGTTCCTCTTGTCTCATTTTGTGCTCTTGCCTTAGGTCAAGTTTATCATGTCCGGTGAGACCAACCTGGCAGACTTGTTGGCTCTGAACCTGCACAGTTTTGAGGATGAGGTACGCAACATTGTTGACAAGGCTAGCAAGGAACTGAGCATGGAGAAGACACTCGGTGAGCTGGACCAGACATGGTCAGCAATGGAGTTTGAATACGAGGATCACGGGCGAACCAGCACTCCTCTTCTGAAGAGCAGCGAAGAGCTGATTGAGACTCTGGAGGAGAACCAGGTGCAGCTGCAGAATATGATGACCTCCAAGTACATTGGCTTCTTTCAGGAGGAGGTCTCTACATGGCAGAAGCGCCTGGCGACAGCTGACTCTGTCATCACCATCTGGTTTGAGGTGCAGAGGACATGGTCATACCTGGAAAGCATCTTTATTGGCTCTGATGACATCAGGAAGCAGCTTCCGACAGACTCCAAGCGCTTTGATGGGATTGACGTGGACTTCAAGGCAAGCTGTTGCGAATAGGGAGGCTGTGTGTGTGTGTGTGTGTGTGTGTGTGTGTGTGTGTGTGTGTGTGTGTGTGTGTGTGTGTGTGTGTGTGTGTGTGTGTGTGTGTGTGTGTGTGTGTGTGTGTGTGTGTGTGTGTGTGTGTGTGTGTGTGTGTGTGTGTGTGTGTGTGTGTGTGTGTGTGTGTGTGTGTGTGTGTGTGTGTGTGTGTGTGTGTGTGTGTGTGTGTGTGTGTGTGTGTGTATGTGTGTGTGTATGTGTGTGTGTGTGTGTGTGTGTGTGTGTGTGTGTGTGTGTGTTTGTGTGTGCATGCGTGTATTTGCATCTTTGTACAAGCAGAAGAATGATGTGTGCACCAATCATGTATTGCCCTACTGAACTCTGTAGGAGTTGCAAGCTGATGCTAAGACCACTCCTAATGTGGTAGAGGCCACCAACAAGCAAGGTCTGTATGAGAAGCTCGAGGACATCCAGAAGAGGTGGGCTTCATACGTACTGTAGTACAGGATAGGTTAACGGCATTTATGCATGTATATGTCTGTAATTGTCGATATTAAAGCTTAATTTATTGTACAGTAACTCTGCTTGCCACATCAATACCAATGTTTGTTTCAAACAATCTCACTTCTTCCTCTCCCCCTTTCCTTCCCATCTCCCATCCTCCCTCCCCCATACCTCCTCCCCCCTCCCCCTCTCCCCTTCATTCCCCTCCCCCTCCCCCCCCTTCCCCCTCTCCTGTGAGCAGATTGGCACTGTGTGAGAAGGCTCTGGCTGACTACCTTGAGACCAAGCGACTGGCCTTCCCCCGCTTCTACTTCATCTCCTCCACTGACCTGCTGGACATCCTGTCCAAGGGCACACAGCCCATAAAGGTGATGCGCCACCTTGCCAAGCTCTTTGACAGCATGGCGAAGCTCAAATTCCGTGAGGAGGCTGGGGAGGCGACCAAGGATGCGACAGGCATGTACAGCAAGGATGGGGAGTATGTAGACATGGTGGAGCCGTGCTCCTGTACAGGTCCCGTCGAAACCTGGCTGGCTTGGCTTTTGGATGCAATGAGGGCCACAGTACGGCACCAGTTGACTGAGGCTGTGGTGACCTACGAAGAGAAACCACGCGAACAGTGGCTGTTTGAGTACCCGGCTCAAGTGGCGCTGAGCACCACACAGATTTGGTGGACCACAGAGGTAGTGATGGCCTTTAGCAGGCTGGAGGAGGGGTATGAAAATGCAATGAAAGAGTACTACAAGAAACAGGTGTGTGGTGGGGGGGGGGGGGGGGGGGATTGGAGGAGTGAGATGTGTGTATGTGCATATGTGGGTGGGTTTTAATGTGTGTACATTTTATTCATGTGCCTACGTAGCTACATGTGTGCACTGCACTCACCACACTATAGGTGCAACAGCTGAGCACTCTCATTTCCCTTCTGCTGGGTGACCTGTCCAAGGGGGACAGGCAGAAGATCATGTCCATCTGCACCATTGATGTGCACGCTCGTGACGTTGTTGCCAAGTTGATTCAGCAGAAGGTTGACAATTCTCAGGCCTTCACATGGCTCTCCCAGCTGCGCCACCGATGGGACGAGGAACAGAAGCACTGCTTTGCCAACATCTGTGATGCCCAATTCAAGTACTCGTATGAGTATCTTGGCAACACTGCTCGCTTGGTCATCACTCCTCTGACAGACAGGTTGGTACTCAGTAAGAAAGGGGACCTGCCTGTATCACAGTGTGTATGTGGTAAACCTGTATGTGAACGTGAGCCTGCAGGCACAGAGTCTGCTGTTGCATATGATTGTGTGTAATTTATACTTATTTGTTTGCATTAGTCACCTGTCCTGCTCCCAATTTGATTGGCTAGAGTAGTTTCCAGAGAAGGTGTGTGTGTCAGTCAGTTACTCCGCAGACGTGTTGTGGCAACTTGGTACCACTACCATAGGAGGTTTTTTGAGGTGTACGGTTTTGATTCTGAATTTTGGCACATATTCAGTTGCATTCTCTTCCGCTTTGTGTGGATTGCTACGTATACATAGAGAACATGAATGTTGGCTGTTAGCAATGTGTGTGCGGAGAGCGAGTGTCTCCCTGTTGACCTCACATGTGCAGGTGTTACATCACCCTGACACAGTCCCTTCACCTGACCATGAGTGGTGCCCCCGCTGGTCCAGCTGGGACGGGAAAGACAGAAACCACCAAGGATCTAGGGAAGGCCCTGGGCATGATGGTGTATGTGTTCAACTGCTCAGAACAAATGGATTACAAAGTAAGATTGGGCTGCATGAGGCTCTGTTTAGCAGTGTGTGACAAGGTTGTGAGTAGCATGAAGAAAAGTTAACTCTGTAAGCATACGTACTTGTCAGGTGTCATGCTCGAAATGAGATAGGTAAAAGCACTGAGTTAATATCACTTTTTCTATGTTTTTCGGCCATTCTTAGATCATTTGTAAATCTTGAAGGAAATGTTTGTAGAGTGATACAGTACAATATACATAGGACTAGCCATTGCTAGAATTTGAGACTTAACACTGAATATGGCAGTGAGGGCAGTGTGTGTTGCGTACATACGTACACTAACAGGTTGCGTATGTTTCCAACAGTCCATAGGCAATATCTACAAGGGCCTGGCCCAAACTGGAGCATGGGGCTGCTTTGATGAGTTCAACCGCATCTCTGTGGAGGTCCTCTCTGTTGTGGCTGTGCAAGTGAAGACCATCCAGGATGCTATCCGTGACAAGAAGAAGCGTTTCCTGTTTGAGGGAGTGGAGATCCTGATGACCCCCACAGTGGGACTGTTCATCACCATGAACCCTGGCTATGCAGGCCGCACTGAGCTACCCGAGAACCTTAAGGCACTCTTCAGGTGGGCACTATGTGTTGTACAGTACATATGTATATACACAACTGTACATACATATACTATTACTAACTATTGCACTTGGTGTGTATATGTTGTATGTGTACACATGTGCTTGTAACTTTGAAGTGTGTTGCTGGTCCCAGTCTACTGTCTGCTGCATTGCTCTTGTCTGACTACGTATCTCCTTTTGTGCATAGACCGTGTGCCATGGTTGTGCCAGATTTTGAGCTCATCTGTGAGATCATGTTGGTGGCCGAGGGCTTCCAGGATGCCCGCCTCTTGGCCCGCAAGTTCATCACTCTGTACCAACTCTGCAAGGACCTGCTGTCCAAGCAGGGACACTATGACTGGGGTCTGCGTGCCATCAAGTCTGTCCTGGTGGTGGCAGGCTCCCTCAAGAGGGGTGACAGGAAGAGACCTGAGGAACAGGTAATGCATTCACAACATTATTATTATTGTGTATGTTATTAGTAGTGAATAGTATAATTTGTACATGTGTTCTGTGTACTATTGTGCCCTTGTCTGCTCTTTTTCTGTTTCTTCTCTCTCTCAGGTGTTGATGAGAGCCCTCCGTGACTTCAACCTGCCAAAGATTGTGTTTGATGACCGCCCTGTCTTCATGGGGCTCATTACAGACCTGTTTCCTGCCCTTGACGTGCCTCGCAAGCGAGACATGGACCTGGAGAAGGCCATCAATCAGGCAATGCTGGTCAGTGCACACACATCAATGTACACACATCTATAAGTTGGGTAGGTAGTAGCCTTTTAAGTGTACTGTGTGGTATTGTGTTGTGTGATGGTGTGCGTGTTTATCACCACTGTCTATTGCTACCTGTGCAGTCGCTGGGGCTGCAGCCCGAAGAGGGATTCATCCTGAAGATTGTCCAGCTGCAAGAGCTCATCGATGTCAGACACTCTGTGTTTGTTATCGGAAATGCTGGGACTGGCAAATCACAGGTGCCCATTCACACATTCATAATGTATGGACTCTATTATGTTACGTAAACTGTATCTTGCCAGTATGGTATACGTACTGCAGCTAGCTGTGTAGCCATGATGGCAGTGGTTAAATCCTTACTGCCGTTGCGTACATGTGGCTTTATCACAGAGTCCTATATTTTTGCTGCCCTTGCCAGATTTTGAGGTCTCTGAACAAGACCTACCAGGTGCTGAAGAAGAAGCCCATGTGGGTTGATCTCAACCCCAAGGCAGTCACACCGAACGAACTCTTTGGCTCCATCAACCCTGCTACAAGGGAGTGGAAGGATGGTACGTACGTATGTACACCAGCAACACACACAGTGTATACTGTTGGGTTCATTGTGGGCACTTCCTGTACATGTTGGTGTGTGTGAGCGTGTGCCGTCACTACTGTAGTGTTGATGTTGCTTGTGTATTTTACAGGTCTGTTTTCAACCATGATGAGAGATTTATCCAACATTGGCAATGACAGTCCAAAGTGGTTGGTGCTGGATGGAGACATTGATCCCATGTGGATCGAGTCACTCAACACTGTCATGGATGACAACAAGGTGCTTATACACACATAACATACACACACACACACAAGACGCTGTAGAGTCATTCTACTCTTGCAAAGTTGATTATCACAATATTCATTTCATTCTGCATGCATTCACACACACACACACACACACACACACACACACACACACACACACACACACACACACACACACACACACACACACACACACACACACACACACACACACACACACACACACACACACACACACACACACACACACACACACACACACACATGAAGGTGATGACTCTTGCCAGCAATGAGCGTGTCCCGCTCACCCCCTCCATGAGACTCATGTTTGAGATTGGCCACGTCAAAGCAGCCACTCCTGCGACTGTGTCCAGGGCTGGGATCCTCTTTGTCAACCCAAATGACTTGGGATGGAACCCGTGCGTTCACACAATCTCCCACCTATGCAAGCACCACACTGTCCCTATGCTTAAGTACAGTACTCATATGTCAACCTTAACGTGTATCGTACACTGTACATATGTAGATATGTGACCAGCTGGATCGACAAGCGAGAAGTGCAGTCAGAGAAGGCCAACCTCACCATCCTCTTTGACCGCTATGTGCCACCATGCCTGGAAAGCCTCAGGCACAACTTCAAGAAGATCACGCCTGTATCTGAGCAGAGCATGATTCAGACTCTCTGCTACCTCCTTGAAACACTGCTCACGCCCACCAACACGCCTCCCGACTGTCCTAAGGAATGGTATGAGCTGTACTTTGTGTTTGCAGCTGTCTGGGCATTTGGTGGATCGATGTATGAAGACCAGGTATGTGTGTGTGGGAGGGGGGAGGGGGTGGGTGGAGATGTAGGTATGTTTTACTGTAGAGCTAAGGTTGCATCTGTATTTCTGTCTTGTTGTATCTGCATCTGTGAACATTTCCTACTTGTTTCTACCTCACAGCTGGTGGACTATCGTGTGGAGTTCTCAAAGTGGTGGACCAACGAGTTCAAGAACATAAAGTTTCCCTCGCAAGGCACTGTCTTTGACTACTACCTTGAATCGAAAAGCAAGAAGTGGGCTCCATGGGTTGACATTGTGCCCAAGTTTGAGTTTGACGCAGAGCTGCCCTTACAGGTGTGTACCATTAGTGACGTGGCAGTAACTTTCATAGCAGTACATCTAGCATGCTTAGATATATACCGTTCCATGTTCCTATGTACGTATGTTACTGTCATGAGACTCCAAACAGCCTAGTAAGCCATCCTATTGCTTCAGATGCCCCTTCTGTATGGGTCACCTATGTACATGTACGTATGTATGCACATACGTATGTGTACATGTATGTTTGTGCTTCTCTCCTAGCAACAGTAGAGCTTGTTGTATTTTTAGCATCTAATATGTGCACCTGGTGCTGGTGTTCACTGTGAGTGTATGTATGTGTTGTGCCTGCCCCATGGACCTGTATAGGCTGTCCTGGTACACACCAGTGAGACAACTCGCATTCGCTACTTCATGGACCTCCTCATGGCCAACAGGCGTCCTGTTATGCTTGTGGGCAGTGCCGGCACAGGGAAGACTGTTCTGGTTGGGGAGAAGCTCAGATCCCTCGATGAGGACACACTGGTGAAGGTGATCCCCTTCAACTACTACACCACCTCCCTCATGCTTCAGCAAGTGATGGAGAAGCCACTGGAGAAGAAGGCGGGGAAGAACTATGGCCCTCCAGGCAACAAGAATCTGGTGTACTTCATTGATGATATGAACATGCCCAAGGTGGACACGTATGGTACTGTCCAGCCGCACACACTCCTTCGGCAGCACTTGGACTACAACCACTGGTATGACAGGACCAAGCTTATTCTGAAGGAGATCCACAATGTGCAGTATGTCTCCTGCATGAACCCCACTGCTGGTAGCTTCACCATCAATCCAAGGCTGCAGGTTAGTAGGGCAACCCATACTGTAATGTGACACTGAATGTGCCTTTCATTTATTATATGCATTGTACTAGCGCTTTCCTCCATTCGTCCCTTGCAGCGCCATTTCTCTGTGTTTGCTGTCAGTTTCCCAAGCCTGGACTCCCTTCGATCCATCTATCAGAGCATTCTCAACGGCCACTTGAAAACGGCCAAGTTTGCAACCTCGGTGCAGAGGATTGCAGAGAAGCTGTTGCAGGGAGCGGTAGCACTGCATCAGAAGGTAGCAGCTACATTCCTCCCCACAGCCATCAAGTTTCACTACATCTTCAACCTGAGAGACCTCTCCAACATCTTCCAGGTAAATTCATTCCCTTTGTGACACTCTGCTACTGTTATATATAGCAACCCAACACCAGATGCAACACCTACATATGTACCTATGTAATGCCGTTCGCTCCCACTTCACCCTGCCCCCTCCACACTTCCTTTCCTTTCTTCCTAGGGGATTCTGTTTGCAACCCCAGAGTGCATCAAGACACCAGTAGACTTTGTGCGACTGTGGCTTCATGAAGCTACCAGAGTGTATGGGGACAAACTGGTGGATGAAAAGGACATGGGCAACTTACAGAGGCTGAAGATGGAGTCTGTCAAAGCCACTTTTGAGGTGCACTTAGTGTATGCACATGGGTCATACAGTTAACCGTCTGCAGATGTCTGTTACTGCCTGCATGTAGTCATTACTTTGGGCAGGTTGGCTTGTGCTTGTTGCTTTGTTAAGACTTTTGTGTTTTCTTGTAGCCTTTCCACCAGCAGCTAGCCTTTCATGCCCCTCTGTGCCCTACCCTGTATAGGACATGGATGCAGATGCCGTCAAGGCTGAGCCGTTGATCTTCTGCCATTTTGCTTTGGGTATCGGTGAGCCAAAGTATTTGCCAGTGGCGTCGTGGGAGGGGCTGAACAAGACCCTGGTGGAAGCGCTAGAGTCATACAATGACGTCAACGCTGCAATGAATCTGGTGCTGTTTGAGGATGCCATGGCACATGTGTAAGTTATTCAATCAAGTCTGAGTAACTAGTTACTTGTTGCACTACTCTTCAGGTGCTAGATATGCATCTCTCTCTCCTCCTTCCCCCTCCCCCTCCCCTCTCCCTCTCCTTTCCTTCTCTCTCCCTCCCCTCCCCCTCTCCTTCTCCCTCCCTCACTCTCTCTCTGTGCGTAGGTGTCGTATCAACCGTATTCTAGAGTCACCAAGTGGAAATGCCCTGTTGGTGGGTGTGGGTGGCAGTGGCAAGCAGTCACTCACCCGGCTTGCAGCATATGTCAGCGGACTGGAGGTATTTCAGATTCAGCTGAGGAAGGGCTACAGCATTGCTGATCTAAAGGTATGTACAGTGGACTTCTACCATCTTCTGGACCTTCTAATCCTAACACTTTGAGACATGAGTTGCTTGTCGTGCTATGCATATGGTTTAGTAGTAATTGGGCTGTTACTTGCCCATCATTGTGACCAGGTGGTATTGCAGATGAATGCCTCACTTCATACAGAAAGCACTTAGTTTGCAGTCTGACAGGACAGCCACGTAGCCTCGATTTTTTAAGTACTATGTGTGTACAAAAGTCATAGAGTACAGTACTTATTACTTTTATATGCCGCTAAATGTTATCCTTATAGTATTGGTGTAAGTGTATATGTACTGTATATGTATGTGTATATCTGGATGAGGGTGGTCCTATTGATAAGTAAGGGTCCATTGTTTTGCAGCAGTTAACCTCAGCACATGCACATGTTGTACGATAGGGCCATGCATATACATGAAGGTCAGTGAGTCCCCTTTTACCAGCTTTAAACATGTCTGTTGCCTGCACTCCACTGCGTAGGCTGACATTGCCCAGCTGTTCATAAAGGCAGGTTTGAAGAGCATTGGAACGGTTTTCCTGCTCACGGATGCTCAAGTGCCAGAGGAAGAGTTTCTGGTGGTCATCAACGACCTCTTAGCTTCTGGTGAGGTGCCAGACCTCTTCCCTGACGATGAAATGGAGAACATTATAAACAGCCTGAGGAACGAGGTCAGGGGAGCTGGCCTGCAGGACACCAACGAAAACTGCTGGAAATTCATGATGGACAGAGTCAAACGGCAACTCAAGGTATGTAGTTTGCACTTCATGCTTGTTAGTACATGTTTGCTTCTTTTGCATATACTTTAGTGTATAGCAATAGCACTGAAGCAAAATGTATACACTGTACATGCTCAGACTGTGTGTGTACAATGGTGCTTTGTAAATGGCCTTTTTCTCTATCACAACTATACAGTATGTCTCTATCAATACTAACACAGTGCTGTACGTATCACTGTATGTGTGATTGTCTGTTGTGCTCTCTGTAGGTTGTGCTCTGCTTCTCTCCTGTCGGAGACACCCTGCGTGTGCGATGTCGAAACTTCCCTGCTGTTGTTAATTGCACTTCCATTGATTGGTTCCACGAATGGCCGGAGGAGGCCTTGGTTTCTGTCAGCCATCGCTTCTTGGAAGATGTAGAGCTGCTTACGGTGAGAGAAATTTGCTGCTGCTCAATGGAATGGTACTCGTTGGTTGTCAGTCATGTACTGTGTCCTTGCACATGTACAAATGTGGTAGTACGTATGTACAAATGCTATAAATGATGCATTGTATCTGCTTGTGAGACTTGCATGCTCTTTGACTGACTCTGTAGCCTGAGGTGTGTGGGTCAGTGAGCAAGTTTATGGCCCATGTGCACACAAGTGTGAATGCCACGAGTAGACTGTACTTGGCCAATGAGAAGCGTTACAACTACACCACTCCCAAGAGTTTCCTGGAACTGGTACGAAACATACACATACCCCCCCCACACACGCACACACGCACACATGCACATGCACACACACGCGCACACACACTTCTCATTCATTATGCACAAGCTAGTCTCGTGTACAACCCATATTCTACAATGAGCTTGTTATTGTGCAATCACATACGTAGATTGTGCAATAATATAATAATCTTGCAGTAGAATAGGAGCTGAACGTGAGACCAACAAGCTGCTACCCGAGCTGCTCTATGATTGTTGAAGTGTTAGTATTAGCGTACACTGCAAGCTCAAAGCTCCACCCTGCTCCTACTGGATTTCCCGTACGTAGATTAAACTGTATGAGAACACCTTGAGGAAGAAGCACGCCGAACTCACCAACACTCTGGACCGTTTGGAGGGAGGCCTGACCAAGCTGGTTAGTACAGGCAACCAGGTGGATGACTTAAAGGCGAAGCTAGCTGCACAAGAAATTGAGCTCAAACAGAAGAATGAAGATGCTGACAAGCTGATCCAGAAGGTCAGTTTGGTGCACAGATCTGCATACACACAAATACACTACACTTAAAGATAGCAACAGAGTCCACAGCATTGCTGTGTCATGTATGGAGGTAGCAAAAGTTCTTTGTTTCAAGCAAGCATGTGTGATGTTAGTTCTAGATTAAGTAACATTTTATAATAGATCCAGACCACATAACATCCCTACTGCCGTCCCACTGAAGGTTGGTGTTGAGACAGAGAAGGTGAGCAAGGAGAAGGAAATTGCAGATGAGGAGGAGAAGAAGGTTGCCAAGATCAATGAAGACGTGTCTGCTAAGCAGAAATCATGCGAGACAGACCTTGCGAAGGCTGAGCCTGCTTTGGCGGCAGCTGCTGCTGCTTTGAACACTCTGAACAAAGCCAACCTGACTGAACTGAAATCTTTTGGCAAGCCACCTCCAATAGTAGTTAGTGTTGCTGCAGCTGTGATGTGCCTTTCTGCACCACATGACAAGATCCCCAAAGACAAGAGCTGGAATTCAGGGAAGAGCTTCATGGGCAAGGTGGACCAGTTCCTGGACTCACTCATCAACTTTGACAAGGAGAACATCCACGATAACAACTTGAAGGCAGTGGAACCCTACCTCCAGGATAAGGACTTTGATCCAGATTTTGTTCGTACAAAATCTTTTGCCGCATCTGGTTTATGTTCGTGGGTAGTCAACATCGTTCAGTTCTACCGAGTCTTCTGTGACGTTGAGCCCAAGCGCATCGCCCTGGCAGCTGCCAACGCTGAGCTCGCCGCCGCTCAGAGCAAACTGGCTCACATCAAGGCCAAGATCAAGGAGCTTGATGACAACCTGGCTCAGCTGACAGCTGAGTATGAGGCAGCCACTGCAGCCAAGTTGAAGTGTCAGCAGGAGGCTGAGGCTACTGCCCTCACCATCTCCCTGGCCAACCGTTTGGTGAATGGCCTGGCCTCAGAGAAGGTGCGCTGGGGAGAATCAGTGGGCAAGTTGAAGCAGGATGCAGTCACTCTCCCTGGAGACGTCCTAGTGACATGCTCCTACCTGTCCTACGTGGGCTGCTTCACCAGACAGTACCGCGAAGACCTCCTGCAGCAGTGGAAAAAGTTCCTGAGGAGCCTCAAGGTAGGCTTTGTGCACTAGGAGGATGGGTACCTCTGACACTTTTGCATATGTGCACCTGCATGTGTGGGTATGCTTGTAACTGCCACTCCTTGCAGCCTGAGATTCCCATGTCTGAAGGATTAGACGTACTTCAGTTGCTGACAGATGGTGCACAGATAGCCACTTGGAACAATGAGAACCTTCCCAGTGACCGTATGTCTGTAGAGAATGCTACCATTCTCACCAACACTGAAAGATGGCCCTTGATGATTGATCCCCAGTTGCAAGGAGTGAAGTGGATCAAGACACGCGAGGGAGATGAGCTCAAGGTTATTCATCTTGGATCAAAGGGGTGAGCACTGTAGTAACATGTACATACATGTATGTACACATAGGCACTGCTCCACATCCACATATGCACGCATGCACACACACACACACACACACACACACACACACACACACACACACACACACACATACACATGCGCGCACACTGCCACTCCATCCTATGTACATGCACACGTGTACTGCAACATGGCACCTGTAGTATAAATTATGCAAGCTGTCACACACATGCATGCATGTATGCCCACACACGCATATGCTATTATGTACACACACCACATATGTATACCTCACATACAGTACATATTGAACCTTATACCCCAGCACACACAGCTACTGTTGTGTGCTTCCCTATCTTTATGCCATTTATGCTGTAGTTACCTGGATGCGATCGAAAGAGCACTGTCCAACGGCGACTGTGTCTTGATTGAGAACATGGGTGAAGCCATTGACGCCGTGCTGGATCCTCTGGTGGGCAGGAACACCATAAAGAAAGGAAGGCAAGTAGTTACGCAATACTTGTGTAAACTGTTGTGTTCTCTGTGTGTACGAATATGACACAGTCCAAGAAACCAGCACTGCTGTGCTATCTGTTCAGTCAGTAGAGTTTAGGTTTGTTTGTGAACTTCTGAAGTACGGAACGAAATGACATCTATCGCCCATAGATTATGGATAGACTCTGGAGAAGTGGTCTTCAAACACCAAGGATGCCAGTATTGATCTCTTTTGTGGTTTGCTGCTGCCATTTCCAATTTTCACTCAGTAGCCAACCACCATATTAAATTGTGGCTTCCAGTCCCTAGCTCGTTTTGACATCTAAACTGATGATGCAATCATGTCATGATGTAATCACGGAATTACTCAAACATTCTTTTGCTTTTCTTAACAAATGTTGCAATTCCATATTTGGTTATGCCCTTTGCCAATAAAGTGCTATTTTGTTAGAAAGTGATTTTTGTGTTGTGTGTTTGTGACATTACCATTTTGTGCTGTTCCATGTATTCTGTTGATCTATGTTCATGTTCATGTGCTCAATGTTTCATGCACTTACGTACATACATAGATACATCAAGATTGGTGACAAGGAGGTGGAGTACCATCCTAAATTCCGTCTTATCCTCCACACCAAGCTGGCCAATCCTCATTACAAGCCTGAAATGCAGGCACAGGCATGTCTCATCAACTTCACTGTCACCCAGGATGGCCTGGAGGACCAACTCCTGGCTGAAGTGGTGGCTACAGAGAGGCCTGACTTGGAGCAACAGAAGGTAAATAGAGGGTGGGAGTGGGGGGAGTGCATTGGCTTAGTGGGGTGAGGTATGGCTGTACAGTACGAGTGGTGTCATGTGGCGTTGTGTGGTGTTACTTGCTGTTGTGGTTCACGAAGCTACCTTCCTTCTTTCCTCGTGTTACAGTCTGTCTTGACCAAACAACAGAATGACTTTAAGATCAAACTGAAGGAACTCGAGGATTCCCTCCTCCACCGTCTCTCCTCTGCTGAGGGAAACATCCTCAGTGACACTGCCCTGGTGGACAACTTGGAAACCACCAAACGTACTGCAGCCACAATTGCAGAGCAGGTGGAAGAAGCGAAGAAGACAGAGGTGCAAATCAACACAGCACGAGAGCATTACAGGCCTGCAGCGACCAGAGCGTCAATGTTGTACTTCATCCTCAATGATCTGAACAAGATTAACCCGCTCTACCAGTTCTCCTTGAAGGTGAGCTGCTCTGCTTGTCACTGCACAATGCTGATACTTGCTCTGAAGACTTCTCCCTGTCATGAAATGAAAGGTCCCCATTGTTGGAGTTAAATTGCTGTGCGTATGTCCCCCCCCCCCCAGGCCTTTACGGTGGTGTTCCACACTGCCATCAAGAGAGCACAAACGAGTGAGGATGTCAAAGAGCGTGTTAACCACTTGATTGACTCCATCACATACTCAGTGTTCATGTACACTGCTCGGGGTCTCTTTGAAAGGGACAAACTAACATTCATAGCACAGGTTGCCTTTCAGGTAAGAAACAGAGATAGGGAATTCGTGTCATTGGCACACTAAATTTATTTAGTATGACATTGTACGCGTGGTAACTGTACTAAATGGCCGTTGATTCTACGTGCTATCCACTTTCATCTCCCCCTCAGATTCTTCTGATGAAGAAGGACATTGATCCAACAGAGCTAGATTTCTTGCTCCGCTTCCCAATGGTCCCCAATGTGGTCAGCCCAGTTGACTTCCTCCCACATACCAGCTGGGGTGGAATAAAGGCCCTCTCCAATATGGAGCAGTTCCGTAACTTGGACAAGGACATTGAGGGCTCAGCCAAACGTTGGAAGAAGTTTGTGGAGAGTGAGTGCATTGAGAAGGAAAAGTTCCCCCAGGAATGGAAGAACAAGTCGTCCTTGCAGAAGCTGTGCATGCTAAGGGCTCTGAGACCTGACAGGATGACCTACGCCATAACGTGAGAAGATGGCTACACACACAGGCTCTGTGCACGAGATGTTGTAAGCCGTATCATGTGACATATACATATAGGTGATAGCTTTGTGCGTCTATACATAGATGTTTTATGTGTACCTGAGTGGTGTGTTTGTACTGTAGAATGTTTGTTGAGGAGAAGTTGGGACGGCAGTATGTGGAGGGCCGCAGCATTGAGTTTGAGGTGTCCTACCAAGAGAGTGGGCCTGCTACACCAATGTTCTTTGTGCTCTCACCTGGAGTGGACCCGCTTAAGGATGTGGAGGCCCTGGGCAAGAAGCTTGGCTTCACCTTTGATGCTATGAACTTCCACAATGTGTCCCTAGGGCAGGTATGTGTACAATATAGTATAATATGCACTTGCTGTACAGTGTACAACACAGTATGTATATGTATACGTATGTGAATACACTGTCAGTAGTGTGTTTGCTGTTACAACTGTCTATATCGTGTGCATGTGTAGGGCCAAGAGGTGGTGGCTGAGAACGCACTGGAGGTAGCAGCGAAGGACGGCCACTGGGTTATCCTGCAGGTGAGTCTCCTGGAGCTAGTGTAGTAGCAACCACACACAAGCGCTAGCTACACATACATATAGTGGGCATGTACTCTGTACTACACTATAGTAAGGATAGGTAAAACGGCAACCGTGCCATGTGTTATGCAATACTCCTGTTGTTGTTAACATGATCCATTGCATTGCATGCAGTTCCTGGTTTAGCTCTTCCACGCTTGCTCTACATACATGTGCTCACTGTGTTTGTTCCATAGAACATCCATCTTGTGAAGAAGTGGCTGCCAAAGCTGGAGAAGACACTGGAGGCAAACAGCTACGACAGTCATGAATCTTATCGTGTGTACATCTCAGCCGAGCCGGCTGGCTCCCCGTCAGAGCACATCATTCCTCAGGGCATTCTAGAGTCAGCCATCAAAATCACCAATGAACCGCCAACCGGCATGCATGCCAACCTCCACAGAGCCCTGGATAACTTCAACCAGGTACTGCCATAGGACTCTAACATATGTACTCACACAAGTCATACTGTACCATGTCTATACTAGTGTACACTGTAGGTAAAGGTTGTGTACCGTACATCTACAGAGCAATGAGTACAGTGGTACCATCCTTGTTACCGTTCTCCTTAGGATACCCTGGAGATGTGCAGCAAAGAGAATGAGTTCAAGAGCCTCCTCTTCTCGCTCTGCTACTTCCATGCATGTGTGGTGGAGAGGAGGAAGTTTGGCCCTCAGGGATGGAACAGGTCCTACCCCTACAACACGGGAGACCTCACCATCAGCGTCAACGTGCTCTACAACTACCTGGAGGCCAACGCTAAGGTGCCGTGGACTGACTTGCGCTACCTCTTTGGGGAGATCATGTACGGAGGACACATCACAGATGACTGGGATAGGAAGCTGTGTCTAACATACCTCCAGGAATTCATGAAACCTGAACAGGTGGGTCAACTGTGTGGACACCACACACGTGTATGTAAACAGTGCGCTAGTATATTGTACAATCACACTGTACATACACTGTGCACCCAGTGTAAGGACATCGTACATACATGCACACTGTACACACACCATTGGCTCACTGTCTACGTGTGTGATTGACCTACACGCAGCTGGATGGAGACTTAGACTTTGCTCCTGGATTCAGGATCCCTCCCAACTCAGACTACGTCGCCTACCATGCGTACATTGATGAGAACCTACCTCCTGAGAGCCCTACGCTGTACGGGCTGCACCCCAATGCTGAGATAGGGTTCTTGACAGCTGCCTCTGAGAAGCTGTTTAGGACTGTGCTGGAAATGCAGCCAGCTGATTCTGGTGCCTCGGGAGGGGGAGGAATTAGCAAGGAAGAAAAGGTAGGTTCACGTAGTTACATACACACGGGCATACATACATTGTACTAACTACATAATGTACATATTGTACATTTATATGCTTTACGGTACATGTATAAATGGGGCTGTGGAGTGTATTGTGCTTTGCATGAATTTGCAGCTGTGCTGTACTGTGTGAGTGTGCATGCGCCCATTGTGTGTGTAGGTGAAAACACTTTTGGAGGAGATCTTGGAGAAGGTTCCAGAACCGTTTGGTGTCCAGGAAATGATGGCTCGCGTTGAGGAGAGGACACCATACATTGTGGTGGCATTCCAGGAGTGTGAGCGGATGAACTTCCTCACAGCAGAGATCAGACGCTCACTGAAAGAACTGGCTCTTGGACTTAAGGTTTATATGCTAATTCGACTGGTGCTGAGTGCATGCATACCACCTTCTGTCCCCCGTGTGCTCTGTAGGGTGAATTGACCATCAGTGCTGACATGGAGGACTTGCAGAATGCTCTCTTTTTGGACCAAGTTCCATCCAAGTGGGCTGCACAGGCCTACCCCTCCCTCGCCAACCTCACCAACTGGTTTGCAGACCTCCTGCTGAGGATCAAGCAGCTCGAGAATTGGACTGGAGACTTCCAGATGCCGGCAGCCATCTGGCTGGGAGGCTTCTTCAACCCTCAGTCCTTCCTCACGGCTATCATGCAGTCCATGGCTCGTAAGAATGAGTGGCCTCTGGACAGGATGTGCCTCCAGTGTGACGTCACTAAGAAGAACCGCGAGGACTTCAGTGCCCCACCAAGGGAAGGTGCCTATGTTAGCGGCTTGTTCATGGAGGGCGCACGGTGGGACATCCAGAGCGGGACTATTCAGGAGGCAAGGCTGAAGGAGCTGACACCTACCATGCCTGTCATCTTTGTCAAGGCCATCCCAGTTGACAAGCAGGACCTTCGCAACATGTACGGGTGCCCTCTGTACAAAACACGAGAGAGAGGCCCCACGTTTGTGTGGACCTTCAATTTGAAGACCAAAGAGAAGCCAGCAAAGTGGGTCATCGCTGGGGTGGCACTTCTCCTCAGCTTCTAACATGAACACAACACACACACATATGTACTCTTAAAATTAAGTAAGCATACATTTTTGAAGCTACTTATATATACATATATTATATATTAGAGTAGTACATACAGTGTATGTATTTAATACCATTGTCTTCTATAGATGACGAGTGAATAAATTGTTGACTCAGCATCATGCTGTTTCAAAAATGTACTCATAAAAAGTAAATAACTGAAGTTCAGTGATCCTTCTGTTGAGTTACACACGGCGACTAAGAATGTTGGTCACAACCCACTCCCATGGGTGTAGCCGCCTGCCAGGGTCATGGACTGACTCTAGCCCAACATGAGTGGCACAGTCAAACAGGTTCTTGCATTCCTGCAAACATGTGTCGAAAATAAGAGGTGTAGGTGCATGGTCCAACATGTACCATCCAAACACAGTCTCTATACAGACAAACGCACACTGTGGAAAGCTTTCTTGAGCTCCAGATTGTCAGTGACAATGGTCACTTGTGCCTCAAGATCGTGCAGCAGCGACCGGTAGCCTGCAGTGAGTGGATGGCATGCATTAGCCGTACAGCAGTGAGCACTGTTGATTCCCCTGCACACCCAAGGACTGCTACTGGTCAAGTGCTTACCAAAGTTACTTGAACCTGCAAGCACCAGTGATGGCAGACTCTCTGATGGCCCATAATGCCACAACCCTATTCCAAAGGAATGCAAAGCAACACATTCCAAACTTAATTGCCGCATACCTCCCAAGTGACTATATATACAAGAAATGCACTTATAACACAACACACCTTTTCCATGAAACGTCCAGCCATGTTTGAAGTACTCCAAGTAGCAAACATCCTCATGCCGTTGGGATCTGTCAATGTTCTTTAAGAATTTCTTAGCAAAGTGAATATACATGCTAGGAACATGTCCTGCGACTCCCCTAGCACCATAGAACCCATTAGCCTACAAGGAGGTGAGGGCGATTCAAAAGATACACATAACACATAGCCCAATACAACCATTAGTACAGTTACATAGACACACATACAATAGCTGCATGCCCAGTAGCAATACACATCTCTAGGACTTCCGTATAGTCAGAACTAAGAGTATCATCAATATGCATGATAATGCTAATACCACTCATACTCATACTTATAATATACTTGTGTATGTGAACATGCAAAATGATAGAAAACAATGTCCTTACTTGAGGAGATGCTGCCAAGACGTTCCACTTCCCAGGTGACTGTAGCACAATGTCAGTGTATGAGGCTGGTATGTTGAAGTATCCTGATGCAAGGTAGGTCATGGACCCTGCCTCTAGCGAACGCAGCAGCCTCTCTGTAGCCCTTTGGTCTTGCTGCACCCCGACCTGACCCATCTGCACCAGGGGATACACAACTGTGTCATATGCAGCCATTGGGCTTGCTTGTGTGTTTGCAGGAAATTGTTCACTGTTTGTTGGGTACACCACACCCTCGACTGCAGTTCTTAGGCTCTGCTTAAACTCTGCACTGGCAGTTGAAGAATGGAGTGGGTTGATACCGATGGGAGGAGGAGCAATGCTTCCATCTGGTTCAAGAGAGAATGAGTGTGAGCATACAGTCTCTAAGACAGAGGAGAAGAAGTCAGCCAACTCTGTGCTTTCCTGAAACTCAATGCACCTGTCCTGCCGATTGGTGAAATACGAGTTACTGAGATTGGCACTACACAATCAAGAGAAATAGCAGCACTGACATACCATGCAGCATTATACAATCAACTGTACCAATGCACTAATAGCATTGTGTACACTACAGATAGGTCCAATACAGAGCAGCAGAAAGCGCACAGCACAGTAGTGTTGTCTATATAGGGATGGTGGTGGTTGTTTGTATGATGCCCATACAATGGAAAAGTAGGGCTACTTCTGTATAGGACTGACAGTTTTGAAACAAGCTACCCATGAGGAATATATGTACATGTAAGCATACCCAGTTAAAATGACATTGTTGTCAAAGATGAGCACTTTCATGTGTTGTAGTCCCATCCCTTCATTGAACCTCTCTGGGAATAACTTCTTTTGCAGGCCTCTGAAGTTGGGTGTGTGGTACAGCGAGAGTGAGGCCCGCGGGTGATACTTCTCCATGATGGACTGTAGCATGCTGCAGGAATTGGGTACTCCCCTAGTTCCTCTCAGGTGGTCGAGCAAGAACTGGCAGCGAAGGTCTGTCTTCCTCTCTAGCATAGTGCTCAACTCTTGTACCAGAGCCTGCTCCAGATTGCCTGTTCCAAGATACAAAGACGCCATCTGAACTCTGGAGCAAGCAGTGGCAGTTCGTTCCTACGGGATAATACAGCACAAATGTACACACCGCGCCACACCAGTGTAATCACATAGGCACAAGTGTAGCTACACACACATGTGCATCACGTATGCACAGTGCCATTGCAAGTCGATGCAAATTTCAAATGCACACAAAAGTCCACACCTTAACAAGTTCGTAGTACTCCTTTGGCTCCGTGTATACTTTAACGTTGTCTCCCTGAACAGGAATCCCATGGGCCAACTGATTTAACCAAGCAAATCTCGCAAGAGCGCTGTGTTCCGTATTGACTTTAGTTTCCGTATCTTCTGCCTTGGCATTATCATTAATACCTCGTGCATACCCTTTGCGTTTGATCGAATACGGAGTGACATTTCTCCAAGCAGAAATATTAGCTGTTTCTCTGTAACTAAGTGAAAAGAATGTTCTGGCCGCCATTTTACGACTCAAGAGATTGCGCAATCGTAATAGTTTGTTGTCCCGACGACGGAAACCTCACTAGAGCTAGCGAAAAATGTCTGAAGTCGAACTGCTGGACTTCCCGGAAGATCCGAGAAGCCCGCTGTTTGAGGCTTCCAAAGAAGAGCAGAAGGAATTCCCAGGGATTTGTCGCTTGAGCAAGCGGCGCGTCAGCTGTATCCCCTGCCCCGAAGTGTTGAAGTGTAGGCCGGCGCATGCGGCAGGCTGTGCAGGTGTCCACTATGCTGTGTATATATATATATATGCCCGTTTTATATATTTGCGGGAACGAGTGGGCGGAGCTGGTAGCAAAGTAGTGCATCTCTGAAGTATCTGTGTCTAGAAAGCTCTAAATCGACTTCTGTGTACCCCGGCCCCAGCCTCATTAGGGTTCCCAAGCTAATCATGTACCATTTCTCTGACTCTGTACTGCTGTGTACTTGTTTGTCGTCCTGGATGTAGTCCTGGATGTAGTCCTTGACTGCGAGGTGTCCAGATCCCTCCACCCCACGATGCATCCCTGCCTCCACTGTGTTCAGTGTTGGCAACATTGAGCATGTCAGTAGGCAGATCAGCACTGCCCCCCTCCAAACCCAGACCTCTCTTCTCCCGCTTGTGTCTGAGATGGGTGTGAGAGCACGCTCGCTCTCAGCACCCTGTGCTAGTTTGAATATTGCTGGCTTGCTCAAACAGAGAAGAATAAGTGCTTTGAATGCTGAGAAAGGGAGGAAGAGCACTTCCATTGAGGTGAGCAGGTAGCTAAGGTGGAATAGCTGGCTGAGGTTGAGGGATTTTGTGCAGTGTGTTCTGTACCTTACAGAAGATGAAATTTGTACAGTGCATACATTTGGGCTGGCATTTCAGCTGGAGGTGCAGGCTATGAGTTGTGTTCCTCTCCTCTCCTTGAATATGAACTAGTATATTTTACATTATTCTGCTCCAAAGTATGCCGAAGTGCGAAATAATTCAAATGGTCCTCTCAATAAATAGTAGATTTTTGTTTTGTAATGTGTTTGATAAGCCAACATTTTATTTCAGTTTGTCTTTGTGTGCTTGCCCACCTCCAGCGTGCAAGGTATCCTGGGTTCAAAGTGCTTGGTCCCACTCCGCTCCCAGGATGGATGGAGGCAGTGGAGGTGTTGCAGAGGGTGACACAAGCACAGCACATTTTCTCAGGCAAGCCCCGTCTCTATCAGGCATGGGAAAGGTGGTTCTACTCTGAGGCATCACAGGACCTGTTCCTAGACTGCTTTTGGTGGTTTTTCCTCGATCAGTTTCACCAGGGAAAGGAGGACCAGCAGTGCAGCAAGGTAGCACTATTTGACAGATTGGCAGACAGCTACGTCACTCTCCTCTGCAGGCCAGAGCTTGGAAACCACAGAGATTCTGTGTTCAAGGTGGGTCTTGGTGTGTGGCTGTGTGTACACAAACTTGCTGCAGCTGATGTGTACGTAGTTGCAAAAATACATGCCTTTCCATTGCCTACTCGCCTTGACGCACACTTGTAATGTATTTTGCAGATGCCTTCAGATCAGTTGTGCTACCAGTTTGTATGCTTCAGTACACACATGTTCCACAGTACAGTCTACCTTCACCAGTACCACCTGGTGTGAGTGGGTGTTCTATGTTATTGCTGCTGGCTGCATCCTGCCAGCCCCACCTGTTGTAACTGTAGGCATGTTAGTTGTTACTCCACCATACTAGTGGCTGTACACCCCCCCCCCCCACACACACACACACAGCTCCACCCTGACGCCATGGCCCAGGCAGTATACTGTGCCTTCATCCAGTGCTTCCCCATCTCCTGGAGGCAGTTTGATGCAGAGTTCAAAGCTCACCTCTGCAACACCCTTTCCCTGTGGCTGGTTGGGGCTCGCCCAGTGCAGGGAGGGTGGCAGCGATGGGACTATGCAGCCCTTGACCCTCCTAAAGAGCTCATGCTAATTACAACAGAGAAGGAGAAGGGTACAACTCATGAAAGAAGTATGTGACACAGCTATGTATATACGTAGTATAGGGGCTAGTTCATTGGACCTAGCTACCATTCTTTCTTTCTCTAATGTCATAGTCACTCAGTACATACAGTAAATGTACGTAACTGGCTAGTTGTCTATTGGGCTGGTAATTTTATAGCTGCACTTCATACTAACTACATACTCATTAATACCTTCACACACACATGTGTGAACATGTGTGACAATTGTAATTTCTTGGTTCACTTGCTATGTAATTGCATGTGTTCAACCTTGTATCGCTCCCATCCCTTTTCTACAGAATTTGACTTGGATGCTCTCCTTGCCAGCTCCCTTTCTCCTGCCAAGAGCAGAGTCACCCTCCAACTGCCCAAAGACCAGTTCACCAACCCTTCTAAGCAGCTGCCCACACCGTCACCTAGTACAGTAGCTGGAAGAACATCTACTGACTCCTTACTGAAGCACGGTCAGAGGAGATCGCTCTCCTTCCACTGTGCAGCAACATCGCCAGATGGCGCTGAACATGGCCCTGTCAGCATTGTGGTGCATCATCCTGGATCAGATGAGTCACTGCTCCGCAGGACCAGCCTCACCAGCACTCTGTCCTCTTGCAGTAAAGAGGTGGAAGGAAGGAAGGAGGAGGAGAAGGGGGAGGAGGAGCAGGAGGAGGAGGAGGAGGAGGAGGAGGAGGCAGAAGTCTCTACTACTGGTGCTGCACAGAAATCGTTTAGCTCTTCCAAGGCTGGCTGGAGACCAATACCTCGTTTAGTTACAAAGGACAGTTCTCCAGAAGTGAGTGGATTATGGAATGGTTTGGGGGAAGAAGGGGAGAGCAGGGACGGGCCTGTGTTTTGTCTGAAACTTTCTCTTGGGCTACTCCCATTCACTTGTGCATGTACATATGTATTGCTTTTTATGCATCCTTTAAACCTCACTGCCCCCCTCCCTCCCTCTGCCCCCTTTACTCCCCAGTCATGTGCTGCAGGCGAGAAACCCGACTTTGGTCGTGTTCTATTCAATGTTTACGGGCACAGTCCCTTAGTGAGGCACTACCTACTGCGACGGGACCTCTGCCATGACAGTGGGTGGTCCCTTCTCCTCCAGAGGACAGAGATGACCTCTGTTCCCCCTCAAGGGGCAGAGACATACCGGGATGTTCTGAGGTCCTGTGGAACGGAGCTGAAGAGGATTGAGAGGGAATTTGACAAGTTTGTGCTTGTGTTTGTGTGTTAGACAGCTTGTGTGTTGTGTGTGCAGAGTTGTGAGTTGAATTGTATGTACGTATTTGTGCATAGAGTAGTGCTGTACCGTGAATACAGGGCACTGTATTCACTAATGTTCCCACTGCGTGCAGTGGTAACCCCCTTTTGATGCCTCTGTACGTATGTTCATACATAGGAGCTATGCAGAGCAAAAGAAGCAAATCCTGCACTTTGAACAGGAAAGATGTGATCAGAAAAAGCAATACAGAAGGTACTGCTTACACCTATTGCACTGTGGTAACCAGAGTATACACACAAGTTGAATGGGATTACTTATGCATGTACAGTGCTGTCCACTAATGGGGCGGGCATGCTACTAGTGTCTCTCTTGCTGCACATGTAGGAATGTGAGTATGGTGTTGGCGCGCAGGAAGGATGTCAGCCGGTTGAGTCAGTACCTGACACTTCAGCTCCTTAGTGGGGACCAAGTGAGTGCACATGCATACACTGCACAGGCACCCTGTCTATTGTGTACTATTCGTACATCACTGTGTACGTACATATACAGTGGGGCTGGTCTCATGCAATGTTACATGCAACTTCTATGTGCATGTGTGCATGTGTGCATATATGGGAAACATCATGAAGTCTTATTTCCATCAGAACAAGCCAATGAAGTCCAGGCAAAGGGCTATTTCAGAGTACTTGGCCGAAGAGTTGCAATACATGGGTTGCTCCTGATCCTGACTGTGTACAACTTATAGACTGGAACTTTTCATTGGACCACTGAATGTGGCACATCATGAACAGCATGTGCACATGTCACATACCTTTCATTTGCAATCAGCTACATTTAATGTACATACAGTCTCCCAAACCAGTACTATTACATACTGTACAATAAACTGCAGTCCCATAAATATGCATGAATTCATCCAGCTTGCATCACTATGCACAATTATAGGTTACAGTATGTCATGTGACTGTCACATGACCTCGCATTAAGCACAACTTACGTACATGTGTACATTAAGTCGAAATTCTGAATAAGGCCAAAACGTCTAGAAAAGTATACGTACAATCATACAGTACATTTGCGAGAAATCACCACAAGAATAAAGATATCTACATGATAACGCTGCCACACTAAGTATAGCTACACTAGTGAGAACAGGGAAGAAGAATAGTTCATTTTGAGCTACACATAAATGCCTGTCAATAAAACCTAATTGTGCACTGGAACAGAGCGGCTACATAGAAGAAGTGGCAATACTGGGAGTGAAAAGGCTACAGTGGTTGGCCATACTGAGCTAAATGTTGCTCTCCCCAACGTAGCCACTGGACTGGAGCCGGTTGCGACGGAAGGTCTCGTAGTGCACCTTGTCCGTCGTGTCCTTCAAATCCTGGAGATTGCTCCTGATGACAAGATGAAGAACAACACATAACATGCCATCCTCACACATCTTAATTGCTGAATATACCATTTTACATGAGGGAGGAAGGTATACAAGCATGTGCAAAATGGAGTAACTTATGTCTCAATACATTAGGCCAAGCTTAAGCAGATACCAACTTTGACGTTGACATAGCAGTGGATGATCCATCAATGCCGTCGTGACTGTACCTAGGCTATTGGACTACTCAGCAGAAAAGGAGGGTCTAGCAATTTAGGCTACCTACTCCTGTCCAGTGCTCTGTAAGGCCCACCTGATGAGCATGTCCCTGAGGTAGGCAAATTCACAGTGCTTCTTGTTCTCCACCTCTACCAGTCCCCACTTGGACTGGCGGCCAAGGACCTGCTTCCCACCAATACTGTGTACGTGGTCACTCCCAATCACAGCAAAGGGGATCAAGTCCTACACACACACACACACACACACACACACACACACACATGGGAGGAGACAACAGTAAGAACCAACAAACACACATCGCTCTCCCCTCCCTCCCCTATCTCTTACACACACACACGTGTGAACACACACAGCACAGCACAGGAGAGATACAGTAACATACATATGCACACTTACATTGTATTTGTCATTCATCTGCTCCTCTTCTGGGTCCTCTGCCTCATAAGCCTTGGGGTAGATGTTAATCCCATGGTGCTGTATGTCTTCACGGATCTACACAGTGGAGAGAGGGAGAGAGCATGTATGCATACACCAGCCAGTGACCCAGGTCATCCTCCTTCCTTTTCTCCTTCCTCTCACCCTCCGCTTGAAGGAGTCCCTCTCCTCCAGAGTCATTGTGTCGGATTTGGCAACAACAGGGACAATGTTCACACAGTTGTGCAATCTCTTCATGAACTCGACATCCAGTGGCTTCAGACTGGAGAGGGAGACAGGGAGGGAGGGTGACAGGGAGGAAGGGAAAGAGGGGAGGGGGAGGGAGGGAGGGAAGGAGGGGAAGGGAGGAGAAAGGGAGACGAAAGTGAAAGGAGATATAAGATCCCGCATGAGTATCAACTACACACAACAGACCAAGTGTGTTGCACCTTTCTGAGCCAAGCTCATACATAAACACACATCATACAATGTGCGTTTTATCCTATACACTTCTATCATACAAAGTGCCTGCACAAGACTCCCCTACTACAGCATGCAGTACGGGGTGTGTGGCTACAATCACGCCATTGGTGTGAGCATTCACTCACTGGTGTCCGGTAGGTGCGATGAAGTAGATGCAGCAGTGGACACGGCTGTCTGGGATGTGCTTCTTGCGCTCAATGCTAACCTCCTCATTCAGGTACAGCTCAAACTGGTCATTGATGTAGTCCAACACGGGCTCCCAACTGTGCACACAGACAGACAGACAAATGAATACACACAGATACATACTCTCATGCAGTTTGGATAGTACAATACAGCTACCACTGAATGCGGCCCCAACTGTCAACTACGCAGTTCCTCTATTTCCATTTCACACACAAAATGGACTACTATTCACACAGTATAACACACATACAGTAGACACATGCACGTCAAGAGTAGTTACATTCATCTGTTCACTTTAACCAACTCGGACACTGACCACAGTGTGATGTGAACGTGTACTGTATATCTGCCTTCACTGACCACTTGTCGTTGTTGATCTGGTCACCAAACCCTGGTGTGTCGGTGATGGTAAGCTTCAGCCTCACGTTCTGCTCCTCAATCACTGTGAAACAAGAGAGAGAGGGAGAAGTAATTACATTAAGTGAGCAGTAATGTGTTGGAGGGAGGAGGCAATGGCTAGGCATAATGCGATGGAGATAGGCAGAGAGGACAGGGCATACCCCAAGCATGTGTGGTATGTGTGCTTGTGGTATGTGTGTGTGGTGTGTGTGTGTGTTTGTCTATGGTGTATACACACGTACCATGGCAGACTGAGTTGACCTCTGTTGTGGATGGAATGGGATGAGGCCCCATAACACAGGCAGTTCGACTGATCTTTGACCTAAAGAGGGTGTTCACCATTGTCGACTTGCCAAGTCCAGATTCACCTACACAACAGGGAACAGAAGAAGCGAAACCAACGGGTTCTCCTCTCAGCATCACATTCATCAGAACTGCTCAGACTTGTAACAACCATTACACGGCTCAACACACAAACACACACAAAGTGTAGCCCTCGCTCATTGACTAAGATGCCCCACTCGCTGATCACAGTGCCCCCCCCCCCCCCCCCCCCACTCACCAACTACCATGACATTGAACTCAAAGCCCTTCCTGAGGGACTTTCTCCTAATCTGCTCCTGTATGGTGTCAAACCCAACGTAACCCTCCAGTTTGGTCTGCATGGCTCCCCACTTGGTGGTCTGTCCCATCACCTCAGACATGACCTCCAGGAAGTCAACAAAGGTGATAGAACCTGTAGAAACACAACTGGGTCAGTCTCCATGCAATGTCATACTGAATATCTCTCTCCCTCTTACACTAGGTCATTATGTGTGTCGCAAGCAGCCAATTTAAGGTCACGCCCACAACACATATCCATGTCACAGTGTACACACTATAACTTAAAACGCATTCCAAAGTGTACCATAAATAGCAGAATACAGCTCCCATTCACACACGTGCACACCATACCATCAACACATGGACGAGCAACGTAACTGACTAAAAGAGAACTACTCAAAAGATACTATTGAGTCCTACACAGCTATTTCTTAACTACCTCACAGAACACTGACTGGTTGCTATAGTAACATGGGTTGTTGTGTGCTAAAGGGACTACATTTCAACATGCACTCAGTTCAGTTCTATCGGTAATACTGAAAACAGGCACATTCTCTCCCCACATCGACAGAGACATGTTTATGGACGCATCATAAGCAGACATGACAAAGAGTGTTGTGCTGAATTCTGTGTCACCGATCTATCTGTAATGCCATGCGTGTATTAAACACACACACACACACACACACACACACACACACACACACACACACACACACACACACACACACACACACACACACACACACACACACACACACACACACACACACACACACCGGAAAATTGCAAGGCCTTCTCTCTCACGATTGCCAACTCTCTGTCGTGAGTACCCTTCCCGAAGACCTTAGACGCCAGGGACGGCACCACACTGACATCAACTATCCCAGACTCCTCAACGTCTGCCTGCCGAAACACCTTGGCCAATACTGCGCAGAAAAAGACACCAACCGTGCAAGTAACCAGGTGAGAAGAGGACACTTCAAGAACAGCAGAAGAGTCACACGGTCCTAGGTACGAGTGGGGTTGATAGGGAAATCCTACTACAATGAATACATATAGGGCACGTTCTAAGCACTATCGCTTTATTAGATTCCTGTCAAGACTACGGGAATGAATGCCATACATAAAAGGTACCACACAGATCGCTTCCACACGGACCCACGGGGACATTAACACACACAGTTATGTTCTGCACGGTACAACAAGACATTCGGTTGCCCACCGTCTGACTGAGCCTGAGTGAAAATAAAACTAGTCGCCATGCCTGCTTCTCTGGGCCCCTACGTGTGGGTCTTGACCGCAGACACACCACCTCAACGAATGTAGTTAGGATTATTGATATAACTGACCAATCAGCTTGTCGATAGTGAGCACGTGACATTCCCCGCGCTAGTTCGTTCATTCAACACAAGATGGACTTTTCTGGTAGCGTGGATTGGGACACCGTGGAATTACCCGATTTCGGCTCCTTACCCTGGATTGTAAGATACTAGAAGATATGCTGTATGTTGTACTGTGCTTAATTCTTACTGTCTTCAATGTTTCTGAAGGTGTCAGATCGACAGAGACCACTTCTTCTAAAGTACAAGCGCTTGGCTGTTCTGAAGGAAAAAGAGTTGAATGCTGAGAGGCAAAGGCAGCTAAATGAACTACGACATTATGTGGAAACGAGGATACGTCAACTAGAGGCAAGAGAGGGTGCTGTGATTTGGAGCAGCTTGTGTTTCTGGCTTTTAGCTGTACTCTACCAACTCCATTGGTGTCATTCGCTTGTATGCAATTCAATGTAGCAGTCTGTTGTTACCTCTCTTTAACTCACAGCAGACAAAGACTCAAACACAAGATGGCATTCCTAATAAGGGTGTGGTCCATTCCCACAGCCTGTCATTGCAGGACGAGTTAGGTGCTGGCAGTTCACTGAGGGAAAATGCAGCAATAGATGACACTCACATTTCAGAGGAGGGAGACAAGACAAGGGCATGGATGATGTCTGTCCTGCAGCCACTTGCTGAATCACCCTCAGTACTGCCAGAAGTGTCTTCCCTAAGCATGCAGCAGCGACAAACTGCAGGCCACCAACACCAGTTTGTTGATTCCTATTCACAAGAAGTCAGGACGCAGTTGGAGATGAGTGAGGGCAAGGCAACAATGTCAAACACTGGTAGAACTCAAACACGCAGTTTCTTGTTGCCACCACAATCAACTGCCCACAATGCATTGCATGGCCTTGCTGGAAGGGAATCAGCTCCATTTATGGCCACTGTCAGTGAGCAAACAGTGGGCAGTACTTCACAAGACCCAAACTGGAGGCCACTGACTGGAAAGAAGATGGATGTGAGTGCCACAAGGACATACCCACTTCACATGTGATAAAGGGACATGTTAGTTTGGGTGCACCTCATCTTTAGTGCAGAATATTGTGACTGCTCACGACACCCATGTGTAGGGTACACTGGATTGGAGTATACTATACTGAACAGCCATGTAAATACACACAATGCCTTGAATGGGGCAGTAGGGTGTAGTTTAGCTCAATGCCTATAGTAGGCGCAGCTGATCCACTTCCTACCAGTTCATATATAAAAGGTGTTGCAAGAGATGAATATTTCCATGGCAACTGCATGTTAATGAGCCACCTAACTCCAGTGGCTCAGAACCAGACCCCTCTCACCTCATCAGTAACATCATAAGAGATGACAAGGAGATGGTCAGGTAGTATGGGGCTATGTGTAATTCCAATGTAACTGTGGTTGGTGGGATGCCCACTGTACGCATTAGCTGCCCAATCATTGTTGCACAGAGGTGGAGATGCGGCAAGGTTCATGCCTGTGTGAAGGGGTACCTTACATGGCGGCTCTATCATAGCAACAAAGTGCAGCACCTAAGGACAACAGCCCAGGTGTGTGTGTGTGTGTGTGTGTGTGTGTGTGTGTGCGCATGCATGCTTAAAATGTTTACCAGTTTTGTGTAATGTGTTAGGATGCAGAAGCTGTCCTCAGCTCTCTGCCAAAGGATGCAAAGAAAATGAGCCAGCAAGATCTCCAGCTGAAGGAGAGAGTAACCACTCAAGTAAGTGGGCTACGTACTTCAGCGGTTTTGTGTAGTGGTAACATAACTGTGTCCTAGCTACCCTGTAACCTTCCTTATTCTCAGCTTCTGGCGGCCAAATTTGCTGTGTATGAGATATTTTTTGAGCTCTCTCCCCGCGATCGCATGGCCTGCATAGCTCAGACAAGGCATGCAGCGCAAGAAAAGGTCTATCGAAGAGAGCCTTCAGTGAGAGCAGCCACTGCCCCTGTAGATCCCTCGACCAAGAGGCTCTCTTCTGCCACATTAAAGAAGATTGAGCAGAGGAAACAAGCTGCTTCCTCCCCTTCCACAGTGATGAGAGGGGCTGGGAAGAGATCTGTGCGAGCCACCTCAAAAGGTACAAAGGAAGCAAAGAGCAGTAGTGCCCCAGGCAAGAAGCAGTCGTCACGGAGACCACGTTGATTACTTTGTACATCATATTATTTACAGTCACATGGCTTAATGACATTCATTGCTATCTCTTGGATTGTGCCTGCATTCAGTCATGTGCAAGTAGTGGACAGTGTTCAATCACTGAATTAGCAATAGTAATAGTAAATGATATGTTTGATTTCAGTTCCTGGTGGTAGCTAGATAGCTTCTGTAGTCCAACTGCATGGTTATCTAGCTATTTGTACTCCAGATTGATATGGCTTTAGCTCTTCGAAAGCAAAAGGAAACTGCAGCGCTTGCCTCATTGCATCCAAACTTGACAGGCTCTATATTATATATTCCTTGTTCTGCTGCACTCTAGGCCACAAATCATGGAGCTAGCGGCCTGAGCAAGATGGCGCAATCGCGTGATTGCTTGCGCGTGACGGTCACGCGCCAATCCGTCTAGTGCCGGGCGGCGATCCAGGTTCTCTGACGGATCGGCTGAGGACATCCAGAATGGTGCTACCTGCCTTCTTAAAGCGAAAGAGACGTGGAGCTAATGGGGGCGTTCCAGCGGATTCCTTCTCTCCACCTGTAAGTAAAATGATTAACAACGGTGTTGGTATTGAAATAGATGGTTGTAGCTATATCTATGGTTGTAGTTTCTATGAAATATATCGGACCGTTATTGAATGAGAGAGCGTCGACGTCTTTGGGATACTTAGAGCAACCATTTTAGACTTCCGTGATCCTCTCTGCTCCTATAACTAATGCATGCCATTTAAAAGGGGACAAGTGAGTTGGGCATGTGACTGCATTGGATGGCTGTGTAAGGGCGGTCTGTATCCTGAGCGGCATCTTTTCCAGGGCCATACCTGATCTCTCAACCGTGAACTATCCTTTCTCTTTGATCCTCTACCCATTTCTTCAAAGTTGAGGAATTGTTCGTTGTCGTTGAAATCACTAATTTAATTGTGTACAGTGTGAGATGACTATGTGTGCAGTGTGTACTTTGTAAGCAGCCGTATGAGGGCAAGGGTCAAGCTGCACACCCTAGTGTCTCCTAGTACCACAGAACACCACTTCTGAGCACCAGACTGCTAGGATAATTGATAGACAAGCAATTCTATGTTATCCATTAACCCAGGGTCACATTAGTGCTTTGTCTTCTGGGAATGGACTCTTGTGGTTGGTTGCTAATAAGGTTCTCAAGTGCCTAGCTGTGTTATTGGGTTGTGTTACATATGTATCAGTGTAAGCAATGTGGTGCCACATACAGCCACACACAGCCACAACAGGCTGGCATTGACCACTTGCAGCTATGATGGTTGCATCCTACCAACTGGCATACACACACTGGTGTAGGCCGCATTGGCGATGCCAGGCCGTCGTGGACTCGCCATCATCGGGGCACCAGAGCAGGAAAACGTGTTTTGTACGCAGTTGACAAAGGCCTACGTGGCCGAAACGTCCTGCATCGATTGTTATTGATTCTGCTACGTATATGCTCATGATCAGTTCGCCCGGTATCAACAACGTAGCAATGAGCCTCTACGACATCGCATAATTAGTAAGTTGTGTATACCAATTATGCGCCAAACAGCTTTTGGAAAGTATTATTGATGGTCCATACACTTCCAGTTTGTAGTATTTGTGCTCCGTCCTCAGTGGCAGGGAGTTTTTATTTGCAACTACTGCCATGGCGAGGATCTAAGTGTACCTATTTGGACAAACAGTAGAAAGGAGAGATGTTGACACCGTATGGTACCAGCCACCGTCAAAATGCCTGTGTTCAAGTCATATTCTTGCAGCTTCCTTTCTATTTCTGGAACACATTCTAAAAATAGCAGCCTGTATTTAAGTCTACTGCAGTGCACAGTGTTTAGTTCCTTGACTTTCCAGATGAGCCGTGCTCTAGCTGGAGGTAGGACCACCACATGGCCGAGGTGTGGCATCTGATTAGTGTAGTTTCTGTAATTCAGATATAAACTTTTCTGCTGTGTTTATTTTGATCACTAACCACTGACATCAGTCTCGTGCATGTGCACTGTGTTACTGAGATGTTAGTGAGTTGTTCTATTTGCTGTATTCTCTCAGTTTGCCTTCATCTACATCTTCAATCTGATTGTGGGTGTTGGAGCACTCACCCTGCCGATTGCCTTCAACCAGGCAGGCCTTATCATTGGCACCATCTTGATGATCCTCCTCTGTGCACTTGCCTACATGACGGCCACCTATGTGATTGAGGCCATGTCAGTGGCTAACGCCCTGCGTCGCCACCGTAAGATGGCAGAGCAACCATCACCAGAGTTGCAGAGAGGGGATGAATCTGTAAGTGGTGTTTTGTGAGGCGTGTGCTTGGGGCATGTGTGAGGAGTGGCGGTGTGTGTGTGTGTGTGTGTGTGTGTGTGTGTGTGTGTGTGTGTGTGTGTGTGTGTGTGTGTGTGTGTGTGTGTGTGTGTGTGTGTGTGTGAGGGGTGTGCTAGAGTTGTGTGTGCATGTGCTAGATATGTGTATGTGTGTGCTAGAGGTGTGTGAGGATTGTGCTAGGGATGTGCTTAGGTATGTGTGTTAGGGGTGTGAGGGTAAGCTACGTAGGTGTATTCAGTGAAAGTTTGTTGTGATGTTGTTTTCATGTGTTAGATCTCAGAGGATGGTAAGGAAGAGACCACTCCCCTTATGCCAGGTAAGGGGGCAGGGCAGAGTGGGTGGGGTGTGGTAGAATGGGAGGAGTGGGACAGGATATAGTCGGTACCCAAAGGTACTACCATACTGCATGGGAGTGGGTCTGGTGGCATTGATGTACGTATAGTCAATGTATCTCTTGTGTTTTCTGCTATTGCATGGCCATGACCTCCAGCCCAGACTACCGACCTCTTTGAGATTACTGTCAAGTTTGAGATGGCGGAAATGGCAACACTATTCTTCAATAAAGGTTTGAAATCTTTGCAGCTTGTGTGTGTGCGTGCGTGTGTGTGTGTGTGTGTGCACACCACTGTGGTGTGTATGTACGTGTGTACATGACTGTGGTGTATGCACTGATACAGTGTGTCTACATGCATGTGCTTATGCATATTTTGCTGTGTACTGCTCACCTTTTGTCTTCCTTGATAGTTGGCTTGGTTGCATATTACATCTGCAAAGGCCTCTACCTTTATGGAGACCTCGCTATTTATGCTATTGCTGTGCCAAAGAGTATTGCTACTACAGTATGGTAAGTGTGTGTGTGTGTGTGTGTGTGTGTGTGTGTGTGTGTGTGTGTGTGTGTGTGTGTGTGTGTGTGTGTGTGTGTGTGTGTGTGTGTGTGTGTGTGTGTATGCTTGTGTGTGTTTGTATGTACATATGTATGTAGTGAATTATGACTAACGTGTTAATCTCTTCTCTACTACCTTTCTGTAGCAATGGCAATCCACCATCCCCTATCAATATTACCAACACCTCTTTCCCCTGCAACACCAAGACTATGTATTATGATGATGCGTTCACTGGCTCCTCCAACACAACCTCTGACACATGTGCAGGGCCCCTCAATTCCCAACAAATCTACTACATCTCACTAGTCAGTCTACTGCTTCACATTCAGTGTAACAAGACAGCTGTAGCCACTTAAGAGTGGATTATGTGCATTGAGATTGTGTGTGTGTGTGTGTGTGTGTGTGTGTGTGTGTGTGTGTGTGTGTGTGTGTGTGTGTGTGTGGTGTGTGTGAGCAGTGTGTGTGTGCGTGTGTGTGTGTGTGTGTGAGCAGTGTGTGTGTGTGTGTGTGTGTGTGTGTGTGTGTGTGTGTGTGTGTGAGCAGTGTGTGTGTGTGTGTGTGTGTGTGTGTGTGTGTGTGTGTGTGTGTGTGTGTGTGTGTGTGTGTGTGTGTGTGAGCAGTGTGTGTGTGTGTGTGTGTGTGTGTGTGTGTGTGTGTGTGTGTGTGTGTGTACGTGGACTCAATGTCTAGCTAGCTAGTCCCGTACGTAGCTAACTACAAGGAAATTAGGAATGCAGAGTAAACCCCATGGAAAAGTGGTTTGTCATGGTGTTGAGTTACTGTTGCTAGTTTCTGTGCTTCTTCTGCTAGCCATCCCTAAATCCCTTTAAATGTTAAGGTATTTTTTTATACACTAGTTTGTATACTTTATGCGTATGCAAAGGACTATGGCTAAGAATTAATACCCGTTCTTAATCTTAGAAGATGGTGCAGAATATAGAGGTATGTCACTCTCGAACCGGCTGCCGCGTTAGCGTAGCGTATGGTTATGTATTACGTATGTGGACACAACAAAATGGCAGCATTGCGGTATCTTAATACACAAGAAGACAAACTTCCTACCTGCTCCAGTGCTGTACTGATTGAATTGCCACTGGTGCTCAGACCCTATAGTCATTCACGTCCATATGCGAGTCCTCATGCACGACCTGTGACCATAGGTGCCATGTGTCGTGCGCTAGGAGCGTGCAAAAATTACTTGGGAAGGAGGAGACAGATATTATGAAAATACAAAATGGGGTACGAACAGCCTATGCCGCTTTTCTCTTACATGCACTTCAGGCTGGCTTTGGGTGTGCTGCTGTCGTCAATACATCAAAAGAAACCTATCCATGGCCTTCAATTGTTCCTTACCACCACCGTCTGGCTAGTTTCGTCGAAGCGCGCTAACACATTGAGATACGAGTAGCCATTTTTATTGGACACATTCCTAAATAGGTGTCACAAACGTGATGTCTGATAATGCTTGAATGCCTCCTTGTCTTCCCTCCTTTCCTCCAGGCTGCCTTCATTGTTTGCATTGGGCCGTTTACCTTCTTCAACATCCAACGCACAAAGATCCTTCAGCTGATCACCTCAGTCTTGCGAAACATCAGTCAGTTACCAACATACACATGCACTGTATTAAATAGGGTGCATGGTGGAAGTGGTAGAAGTATACACACAAATTGACGTAGGCCTGTGTTGATGGCAAGAGGTTCATTTGATGTGGTGAACTCTGTACTTTAGTAACAGAGAGCTTTAGTTGCTAACAGAGCACATGTTTTGTATGACTGTAAGAATTTAGCAAGTCGGTTGTATCTATGAAGTGGGAATGGAAGGACTGGTCAATTGGCTTGGGTGGCTGCAACTCAGTGTTAGAGTGTAGGGTGCCCCTGGTTCAATACCAATTGGTGGCAAATTGTCCCTTCCTCACCTGCCTTTTTTCCAAGTTGTGACTTCAATTACCACTCCATATAACAACCCAGTGTTTAGTTTGAGCAGGATTTGGTTAGTTAAATGGATTTCTGTTTATTGTGATCTGCCCTTATCCAGAAGCAGCTTTTGTATAGAAATTAATATGTACACATGGGATGCCATGCTGGGAATTTAATGGCTAAGACTTTATTTAGCAGAGATTGTGCCTCTATTGAAACAGCTATCTCACTGTGACCTGAGGCTTGCTACTAGACTACTAAATATAGCCTGTATTGGACCTTGTTTTCTCCTTCCATGCAGCTTTTGCCACAATGATCATCCTGGTGATTGTGCAAATTGCACTGGGAAGGAGCAGGGCAGGATCCCTCTCCCTGGCCAACCCTCAGGGCCTGCCTGCTCTTTTTGGGATCTCCATTTACTCCTTCATGTGTCACCATTCTCTCCCTGGCATGGTCACGCCAATGTCGACCAAGAGACATCTTTACAAGCTCCTAATGGCCGACTTTATAGTCATCTTGGTCCTTTACCTGTTAATCTCATATACAGCTGTGTTTCGGTTTGGGTCTCTCCTACAAGACCTTTACACGCTGAACTTCTTTCCTCCTGGCTCTTACACTCCAGCTGTTATCTCCTATTTCATTGTCCTATTCCCTGTCTTCACTCTGACCACAAACTTCCCCATCATTTCGGTCACGCTGAGGGAGACGATAAAGGAGTTGTTTCGCACTTTCAGAAAGGGCAAGAAGTACCACTTCCTCATTGAGCGCATCGTCTTCCCTCTTCTTGCAATTGTGCCACCCTTTGCTATTGCGTTTGGGACTCAGAACGAGGAGCTGTTGGTAGCCATTACTGGCTCACTACCTGGTGTGGGTGTCCAGTATGTGATTCCTGTGTTTCTCGCATTTGTAGCTCGTAGGATGGCCACTAGGGAGCTTGGCAGTTACAACAACAAGCACCGCAGCGTTGTCAATAACATTGTCTTTTCTGTGCTGATCCTAATCTGGGCAGCCATCAGTGTTGTGTTGGTGCTAGTGTATCAGATCCTGAAGGCGCTGGAAGTGCCAATAAGCTTGGTGGAGCAAGTGTGCCTCAATGGGACTGCGATAGATACTGCCGAGCTGTAGCAACTCTGTACGTACTGGAGCAATGAAGGATATTATTGTAAGATTCAACCTCGTGTAGTGTGCAATGCAAATAGTGTTATAATTATGATGTTTAAAGTTTGACTGACAGGAACATTGCATCTGTAATACATTTCTATATCCAAGAAGTGAAAGAATGCATGGTGTAAAATTAATATGGCCATAATTAAATCATGATCATGCACAATATGGAATTTGGTCTTTCCTAAATTAATCAAAGGCATTACCACATATACATGGTCAACATACTCATATTTATGTTATACATATTATTTATAAATTATATTTATTTATATCATATATATGCATGCAAGCTATATACGTATACACAGCACAGAAGTACAGTATTCAAATTCTCTGTTATGTGTACGTCGTTGGTTTTCAGCTCACGTGCTGTTCATGCATGTATTTGCATGCAACACAATGTTATGTACATGTATACGTACGTACATACACTGTGACAACACGCTAGTGTACATGTCTAGCTAGTGTTTTGTTCTAGTTCTTTCTCGGATTTGTCTGTAGGCCTCTACTACTTTTTGTCTCTCCACTTCCAATTCCTTCTTCCTCCTTTGTTCCTCAAGGCCTACCACCTTCTTGCTATGCTGAGTAGTTGTGAGCGCTGGCTGCATTAGGGGATTTCCCTTCACCAGCTTCAAGGACATGGCCTTCTGGGCCTGTAATGTACACACAGAACAAAAGTATCACACACACACACACACACACACACACACACACACACACACACACACGCACACACACGTCCATCCCTCTCCCATCTGTATAGTCCTACGTACCTGCACTACCATATGGCTGGAAATTTGGTGGGGAATCTATTTGGCGGGTTTGTGGTTCTACATAACTCGAGAGCAATCTGCCTATTATTTCTAAACACCAAATTGTTTACATAATGTTATGGCATAAGGGTTGCCCAACCACCAAGTAAAATCTGCTAAATGCCACATTTTGAGCAACCGGTCAAAATTCCCATCAAATTTCCTGCCATACAGTATTTTAAGTCAGTCAGTGGGAAAGTGATGCAAAATGGAGGAGGTTATCCATGGATGTGTGAACATGGAGGGAAATGTTGTGGCCATAGGGACCTGGCTACTGCAGGACGTTTTGGACAAGTGCATCTGTAGCAACAGCCTTCCCTGCTGGTCAGCACAGTCTGTTGCACAGCTGTGCAACTAGCTTAGGAAGAGGACAGAGAGGCCGACACAGTCAGAGGCACTCTGCACACGATTCAAGGGGTAGCTGTGGGCAGGCTGGCCATGTCAAGGCCACTCACTGCAGGCTGGCCATGTCAAGGCCACTCACTGCAGGCTGGCCATGTCAAGGCCACTGACTACAGGCTGGCCATGTCAAGGCCACTGACTGCAGGCTGGCCATGTCAAGGCCACTCACTGCAGGCTGGCCATGTCAAGGCCACTCACTGCAGGCTGGCCATGTCAAGGCACTCACTGCAGGCTGGCCATGTCTAGGCACTCACTGCAGGCTGGCCATGTCAAGGCCACTCACTGCAGGCTGGCCATGTCAAGGCCACTCACTGCAGGCTGGCCATGTCAAGGCCACTCACTGCAGGCGGGCCATGTCAAGGCCACTCACTGCAGGCTGGCCATGTCAAGGCCACTCACTGCAGGCTGGCCATGTCAAGGCCACTCACTGCAGGCTGGCCATGTCAAGGCCACTCACTGCAGGCGGGCCATGTCAAGGCCACTCACTGCAGGCTGGCCATGTCAAGGCCACTCACTGCAGGCTGGCCATGTCAAGGCCACTCACTGCAGGCTGGCCATGTCAAGGCCACTCACTGCAGGCTGGCCATGTCAAGGCCACTCACTGCAGGCTGGCCATGTCAAGGCCACTCACTGCAGGCTGGCCATGTCAAGGCACTCACTGCAGGCTGGCCATGTCAAGGCACTCACTGCAGGCTGGCCATGTCAAGGCCACTCATTTGCACACTACACACACAAACCTTGGAACTTGGCTTTGCTCTACGTGGTGCACTAGTGAGGTGCGGCGGTGCCTGGACAACTTCTCCAAACTTCACTTCATCTGCACAAGAGTAGGGTGGCATGAACAGAGAAGAAACAAACAAGAAACGAAAACAAGTTCGTGTTTAAGAAACCAGTATGCTCAACTACAAACATCGTTACAAAACTATGAATTATAGCTTGCAAGTATAATGTTGGTCCTCTGCTTCTTCAGACAGCAACTGCAGAGGGGCAGTGAGAGGCCCGCTGCATGATACAACAGACACTGCCACACAGAAGAAACAGAGGTCCAGTGTGCTGGCAGACTACAGCCCATTGCAGATGACAATGGTGCAAGGAATGCCTTAGGTGCATTGCATCTTCCTTGTTCTGTTCATCCCATCTACCTACAACCTGTGCCACCATCACTGTGACACACCCTCATCAACCACATTACCTTTCACTACCTCCTGTAAGTCCTCCACTAAACCGCCTTTCTTCTTCAGTTCTGCTTTCTTCTTCCTTTGAAAGGAATACCTGCAGTCACAGTGAAGAGTCAGAGCTAGGGTACTATTAGTATAATGTAGTAGCACTGTACAGCAAACATGACCATTGCAATCGCTGTACAGCACCTAAAGCAGCAACCACGTCAGGATGACCCAGAGGGACTGGGCTAGACAGGCTCCCATGCACTTGGTTGTGTACTGTGTACTGTGTACTGTACTGCAACTCATAAACACTCCAACCTCACTTTCTTTTTCTCTCTGACTTCACTCTTGCCTTCTTGTACTGTTCCATGAGTCTGTCATTTGTCTCCCTGTCAATGCGTTCCAAGTAAGCCTTCACACCTTCTCCCTGTTTCCTCTTAAAGGCCTCCGAAACGTCAGGAGTGGTGGAACTGGAGTCTTGTGTCTCATGCTTGTGCTTCTTTGCAGCAGGAAACAAGTAGTCTCCTTCTCCATCATCCACTAAGACAGGAATCGTATTCCAATGTTAGCACAATGTACATTTGCCACTGCTATAAACCTATGTATGAACTAGATTAATACAATGACTAATTATGAATACTACGAGAAACTATGAATAAATACCACACATTCAACTGCCAGAACCATCAGATACACAAGTACGTAATTTAATGTAGCAATATAAGCTTGTACCATTCTCGGTGAGTCTATTTGTTGGTGGCTGCAACATTTGCTGTAGTCTCCGAGGGACGGGCTGTGAGTCTGGGTCTACTGGCTTGAGGTCATACTTGTCCCTGAAGTGGGAATGGGAACGCAACCAACAGAGTGGGATTGGGACGAGATAGGATCAAGATTCACACCTGCACCCCCACCCCCCTGGCCTACAAACTCACACCCACACATGCACACACTACTGGCCACTGGTGTATGCATGTAGAATAGAAGCAGGAAAAAGTGAAGCATCTTGTGTAGCATTCACATCCTGAGCCAGTGAGACAGTACAACAAGCCAACTATAGCTTAGAGAATGCGTCAATGTGCACAACATACATATGCACACGTGAACACACACACACACACACACACACACACACACACACACACACACACACACACACACACACACACACGTACAGCTTGGGGGCTGCGGACACATGCAAACACGTCTGTGACTGTCTGTCCGGGATCCACAGCTCCCAACCAAAGACATACAAAGTAGGGCACTGATAGGCCTACTGCTGAGTATGAAACAGCCAGGAAAGGCTACTACCCAAAGCTTACGACTGCACCAGATCTCGTCTTGGTCCCTTGTAGAACGGATCCACAAACTTGATCTTGTTCTTCCGCCTCGAACGCCGTGCCTTCGGCATGCCCACCATACACCTTCTAGCAATACAAGATAATACAGGAAAGACTGCTTATATTAAACCTAAAAATTGCATTTACGTATATGATCCAAATATTAATTACACACTGTAAGACTACTGTACTATCACGTACTATTCGGTGAAAGATGGCGCTGGTTACATGAACTAGCGCGCTGCTCCACAAACTGCCTAGGGATGTCAGACAGGGAAAACCAGACATCTGAGTCCAGTGATGCAAAAGATAAAGAAGAGAGTTCCGAAGAGCAGATCGCCATTCAGCGCGAAGGGCCGCCTGTAGAATTGCCCCCGGATTTCCCCAAGTCTGGGCTATCCATTCAGGCACACAAACTTTGGATTGGGCACATAGACAAGCGGATAACAGCGTAAGACCATGACGCGTAGGACAGTAAGCATGTTCGTTACATGACGCTCTCAGTAAAATCATGCCTTGTCTGGTCTCCTCCCTCTCTCATTTCTCCGGCCCTCTCCCCTCCACTCTCATCTCCCCTCCCCCCCTCTCCCCTCCTCTCTCCCCTCCCCTTCCTCCTCTCTCCCCTCCCCTCCCTCCTCTCTCCCCTTCCCTTCCTCCTCTCTCCCCTCCCCTCCCTCCTCTCTCCCCTCTCCCCTCCCCCTCTCTCTTCTCCCCTCCCCTCCTCTGCCCTCCCCCTCTCCCCTCCCCCTCTCCTCTCCCCTCCCCTCCCCCTCCTCTCCCCTCTCTCTCTGCCCCCCCTCTCTTCCCTTCCTTCCCCTCCCCTCCCCTCCTCTCTCCCCTCTCCCCTCCCCCTCTCTCTTCTCCCCTCCCCTCCTCTGCCCTCCCCCTCTCCCCTCCCCCTCTCCTCTCCCCTCTCCTCTCCCTCCTCTCCCCTCTCTCTCTGCCCTCCCCCTCTCTTCCCTTCCTTCCCCTCCCCTCCCCTCCTCTCTCCCCTCACCCCTCCTCTCTCCCCTCCCCCTCCTACTCCTCAATACACGAACAGCGAACAGTTTTACTCTATACTGCAACCCTATGGTGAAGTCAGGTCTCTGAGGTTTACATTTCCAACATCAGGCAAGAATGCTAAGGAGCCCAGAGGCTACGCCTTTGTAGAGTTCTCCACCAGGAAGGTTAGTCACCACTCATCCTGAGTCAATACGTTACTTGCAGTATAACTTAGCAAAATTTTAATGGTGTTTTGAGAAGTCCAGGTACTAATTAAAATATTTGACCTGTACAAGTTTTTGCTGGTACAACTTTTAGCGATTTATTCCACTATTTGCTAATTTCACTAACATTACTAGCATTAAGGTATGTATTACATAATACGCTACCACACTGTGTCACATGTCATCCTCAGTGCCACCCCCACCAATTATCAATGATGGCCTTGGTACAAGGCTCTGTCCTGCCACCGTCGGCATGCACCATGCTACGGCCACAGTATTGTGCTGTCAGTGTGTTGCCAGTGGCAGCTACACGCCTAGCACAGGTCCCCCTACAGTAATGAAGCTAGGCATGACCCCTCCCTTCTTCCCTCCTCTCCTCCTGATGTCCACCTCTCTGCAGGAGGCTGAAAAGGCAAAAGCGTCCCTACATCACAAGAAGGCGCTCAGCCAAAGACTAGTGGTAGACTGGGCTAGGCCAGACTGTGCTATGGCCAAGGTAAGCTGCGGCAGCACATACAAGTAACTGGTGATGACACATGTAGAACTGTTGACTTTGTCATACGTAGCTTGCTCCATTCTGTGTGCTAACTAATTATATCTCTGCTTACCTCAGCTCCAGTCCTCCTCCCAGACATGGACTGCTAGTGAAGTGTCAATGACCCTTGGTCACAGTGCAAGGTGGGGTTCAATGTTTCCATGGTTACGTTGGGGCGTACATTGGAATGAGTCAATTTGCTATGTGTTCTGATCCCTGGCTGTGTATGTGTACAGGCTGGCAATGGCAAGGAGCATAGTACTGTATGCAGACCATTTAGTACACTGCACACAACATTGGCACATTGTAGTACAGTTAATGTGAAACATGTCTGACAGCCACTTGTGTGTGCCAGTGGTAATTGGCCCTTAATTATAGAATGGTGGCTGCATTACAGAGGTAGACTGCAATGTTTTTAATGCTATGTTAGTGCCATCTGGGGCCAAAGAGGGTGGCTGTTTTAGATGTGGTTGCATTACACAGTGACCACCTTCACCTTAAACACAGTTTTCAATGTAGTTGACTGGTTCCTACTCCAAAGATCCTTGCCTCCCCTCTCTCTGTTGCAGTACCAGTGCAAAGATCCAAGCTCTTGAGGCCAAGTTGCAGCAGATGCAAGGGAGAGGGCCCTCCTCCATCACCCCTGTCGTCAGAGCCAGACCCCCTAAGACCCTTACCAAAACCTCCTTGGCACTTAGTAGGGGGAGACCGTATGATTTGAAACAGCGAAAACCCCACCCTCCATTCTAGTGCCTTTGAATGTGCTTCAATTGTAGACTTTACTTATGAGTTCTGCTTGTTCAGTAACTGTGTGTATGTGTTATACATACATAGTACATCCTACACTATCTTGTATGTGTGCATGTGTATCATGTGTCCTTGTGTGCATATTCTAAAGTGACACTATTTTTGTATCAAATGGATGGACTGATATTGATTCTCACCCTGTGCTTGGCACATACGTACAATTTGTAGAGACAGAAATACACAAATTGCTGTGGTGTGTGCCCAAAATGGATCAATCCAAGAATGGTATAGTACAACTGTTGGACTACAGCCTAGCTGCATCATGGGATGGAGTGTATTGAGATAGCGTCCCAGCCCTTATAGCATACATTTCATTACTATCATCATCACCCATCACCCTTATCACCAAGCAGCTTATATAGCATCCTTTGCACCATTTCTGTTCATTATTGTATGACTAGCACCAAGCCCTTTTTGAATGGAACCACACACTTTGTATTGGTGCTACAATGACACCAACTATATAAAAGCAGCTAACTGTTGTCTTGTGTAGCCAGATCCCCGGAAGTGATCTGGTTAAGGTACACGTTACACAAGAGAGCTAGTTATCTAGTGATAGCAACAAGACAATACTGCAAAACAGCAAGAGGAAGAGTACATTGAGTAGGAGTAGTGCAGCCAGTATTTTTGTTCATGCATTTGTGTATGTGTGTGTGTGTGTGTACGTGTGTGTGTGTGTGTGTGTGTGTGTGCGTGTGTGTGTGTGTGTGTGTGTGTGTGTGTGTGTACGTGTGTAACACTGCACTAGTGCTGTGCAGTGTCCAACTTGGCTGGCATTGGCTGCCCACTCTTGGTGTCACGTGAAGAGGTTGATCCAGTAGCATCTGTCCCCATACGATCCTTGAGTGATCCAGCCTCCTTCTTTAGTACCTGAACTAGCGTCTGAGAGCTTTCTAGAATCTGAGATAGGGTTGGTCCAAACATGCCATGTGGTATGATTGACATTGGATGACACGGATAAACGCAAATGCACCCTAGATCATTCAAATGTTATACACAACAATGACACATCATACACACATACTTAGACACACACACACACCTTATTGTAAGCGCCCTCTGTCTCTGCAATAGTCCTGTCGAAGTCATTTCTCATTGAAATCTTCTTAGCTAAACTTTCATTGATTCGAGTAAGCCTCTCGGTCAGTATCCTAATATCATTCTGTAGCTTGGTCTTTTCTTCCTCTTCCAGCAAAATCTGACGATGCAGCTCATCTCTCTTGGCGCACAAATCTTCGATGCCTGAAGAAACAAAATGGCCGCCAAATAGCCATATTATATTATAGGCGCACACTGCGCCTCCGCTACAAAATTCCCTGATTAGCGCACGCTGCAAATAACGCAGGTACATGCCTCACATTTCACGAGCTCATTGTTATAGCTCTGAAGAGCAGCTCCTTGCTGAGTCATCTCGTTCGCGCGCGCCGTCTATTGGTCCACGCCCGAGGTCACGCCTTCGATCAGGAACAATATGGCCGTCTCTCAGAAAGCTGGAAGCTCCGCTGGAAATGGAAGAGGCAATGATACAGTAAATATATATAAACTGTACGGCGGGAGTTTGGGTTCTGCCATCGTGGAGAAGAACGCAGGCGGCGACCGCGATGTGTTCGAGTTTGACAGAAACAAAGGCTCGAGCGTGGGAGTGGTCCGGATGTGGGAACCCATGTCCCCTCTCCTTAACTACTTTGAATTTGAAATAACATGTGATGGAAGAGAGAGGGCTATTGGTATTGGCGTGGGGGAGAGCGGTTATCCCCTAACGCGTATGCCTGGTTGGAATGCCAAGAGCATTGGGTTTCATGCAGATGACGGCAAATTGTATCACCAAGCCGGGTTTGGTTCTGCCCATGGCCCTCAGTCTCACAAGGGTGACCGGCTGGGGGTGGGGGTCGACTTTGAGGCAGAGTGTGGTGAGGGATATGTGAAGGTGTGGTTCACACGGAATGGTGACATAGTTAATAATGCGATAACTGTGAAGCGACCAATGAAAGGCCTTTACCCCCTCATCGGCATGCACAGCGACAAAGAGCAGGTGAGGTACCTGGGACATCGGTACTGCTCACCAAATTGCGGGGACGACGATGTGCCTGTTATGCATATTGACAGTGCCCACCCCCTCACCTACTGGCTTCGTTGCAATGGTATAGCGTTTGGAAAGGATCCACGTAAGCTATTCTTCAAAGCAGGAGCCAGGGATGTATCATCTGTGGTGGCATCTTCACCGCTCACTTTAGAGAGGTTCTACTTTGAGCTGATTATTGATGATGGAGGCGAGGACAACTCAGTAGGAATTGGAGTCGGACCATGGGATTATGCTCTGGATTCCTATCCAGGTTGGAAACCCCAATCAATTGGTTACCATGGAGACAATGGGTGTTTATATAAGGAGCAAGGGCACGGAAAACCTTTTGGGCCCAAGTGTGAGCAAGGTGACGTCATGGGCTGTGGTGTGATACTTGATCCAAGCGACAGTAGCAATAACAAGTGCACAGTTTTCTTCACCCGAAATGGTGAGCGGGTTGGACAGTGTGAGGCTGTTGTTCCAAAAGATGGCCTCTACCCCATGGTGGCCATGTCATCTCCAGGACAGAAAGTGACTGTAGCTTTTGACCTTCTATCGGGATAAGCTGTCCCACACGAGAGACAATTACAATTGTAGTATAATTATTCTTCTGTTTTTAATAATGACGTGTTGGATTGCTCTAGAGTAAGTTTGTAGTCATTGTATGCATTAGTCTATTTGCAAAGTGCTGACTGCTGAGTATGCCCAGTAAATTAAAGCTTGCACCATGTACTTTCCCTGCATGGTCATCTGTATTACGCCATGTATGCTATTATAGTTAAATGGCACACGCATGTACTAGGTATATTATATTATACAGTACAAGTTACAAGATACTAGTGTGAAGCTGTACAAGGACTGTGCCACAGTTAATTCGTGTGTAGGTACTAATGCATATAAGCTTTGTATGCCAGTGTTCGTAGCTGCATCTGCATTGCAATAATATTACTGTGTGCAGTCACTTAATTAAGAACTTTAATTGTTTAATTGGTATGTACTGTATGATTGACATATAATTTAAATTGTGTGTGAATTTCAATCGAACATTTGAACTACAGACATGCAAGTTGCCAAGGGTAACCACCCTGAGTGCAAGTAGAGTGTCCGTGCTATATATACACCACCAGCACTACCACCACCACCACCACACAGTGCAAGTTGCAATCTGTGCATGCAGTATATGCGCCAGTGCTTATATGAACAAGGCCACCAGTGCAAGTTGCCAAGAGTAACCACCCCGAGTGCAAGTAGAGTGTTTGCGCTAGTTGATGGAAGGAAAAACACCACCAGCGCAAGTTGCTGAAGGTCAGGGCGACTGGGCACCAGCATCGATTGGCATGCAGTGGAGGACCACTATGAATGCAAGTACAGTGTTGGTGCTAGTCAAACGGCACAAGTTGGAGCAGGATGCAGCAACAGCTTTGCAACTTGCACTTGGGCACTATATGTGAACCATGTTCTGCCCAAGTGATTACCCCTCTTTATTGTGGCCATCTTGAGGCGCATTGAGCAATCGTATCCATGCCATGGGTCAGCTGGACCACTTGGGCCCAGCTGCCACAGTTCGTGACTGTATGCACTGGTGTTGTTTGGAATACTACACATGACCATGTTTCAAAATAAATGCACAGTGCATGCACTGTTCTCCTATGTAATTTATATGTGCACTTTCAGCGTGCTGTACACAAGAACTTAAGACCTACTGCAAAAATGCACTTTATTGCCAGGCCATCCCAGGTACTCAAACAGGAAGGCAGTATTTCTCTGTTTGCCTGTCTATAGTGTAGGCCGCATCAGCCATTTTGTGCAATCATGCCCATGGCACAAGTCAGATGGACCGCCTGGCCATGGCTGCTACGGTTCATGACTGTATGTGGCACTTTTTTCCAATAGTAGGCATCACTATGTATCAGTATAAATGCACAGTACATTCAGTATTCTCTTATGGGCATTTATATGCGAACTTTCAGCCCCCCTCCCACGTACAAAAACAAAGGCCTAATAAAAAAAATGAATATTTGTCTGCGCCAAATGATGAGAGCTTTAATATCGTGGCAAGCACATTTCTGCAAGGCCATCCCTCGTTGCTGCCCCCATGTGTTTTGGGTGCATTCCTTGTACGGCTTCACCTTATTATATTGTAACTTGTACTGTATTTAAACATGATTATGCATACCTATACCTTAATACAAGGTGCAGGAACACGTACTTATATACACGCTGCACAGTGCAATACGGTTGCATCATCATTATTGTATAATAATGATTATACCATACATGCAAGCAAGTAAGCAACATTAATGCACATGCATATCACACACAATACATGCTCCTATAGACAGTGTAGAGGGGTACATACTACACATTGAAAGTGGAAATTCTAGCTAGAATCTGTTGTGACTACTCGGTGAGACTCCTTTGGGATGCCGAGGCGTTGCAAGTCCTCCACAACCACCCTGTGCTGGAAACCTCTAAAGTCATACACCACAAACAACCACTTTTGTCTGCCTACGCAAGGGTCGTAGAACCCCGGATGTGTGGACTTTGTTCCCGGGTGAATGATCAGCTTGGAGTCCTGGACCATGCACTGGAGAGGGACATAGACGTCAATCACCTCGTCTTCTGAACAAACATTAATTCGCTGATTGTCCTTGACCGACATCTTGCCATACCACGCTTCTGTGATGATCAACCCCAACTTAGCTTGCTCAACCTGAACTATCCTCTCTGATGTCTCCTTCATCAACTCAACAGCAGCAAGAGCTTCAGCCTTCCTCTCCTTCATGGTCTCCTCCAGTTCCTGTAACTTCTTCTTCCTCTCCCATTCCCTTTGCTGCCTCAGAATGGGGAGGATTGCAATGACATTGAAGCATAGGTACGCGGCCACAGGAACAACAGAAGCGCAGAGGATTGGAATGACACCAAGCTGGTCTGAAAGATGGAGACGAACAGAGTAACACTGCCCAGTGCGATGCATGCCTAGCCTCAGGTGCACACCCTGTCGAGAGAGGCTAACAGACGTTTCCAGCCTGGTTAGTTTGGCAACAGAATGCTGCAAACCGTATGACACTGAACCTCCTGATGTACCCAGTCTGAAGCTCAAATTGAAAGTGCACGAATCAGACACATCTGCTCCCAACTGAGCCCGCACCGCTGAGCCCGTCTTGCCAACTTCAACACCTCCCACAACATGGAATGTGTTGTTGAAGCGATATGAAGTTGACGACTCTGCTTTTGACAGGTCAACATCGTGAACAGTGAACCTTGTCGACAGGTTCTCAGAGAACTTGTGATGAGCTGAGAGTGAGCATTTCGGAGGAAGTTTCACAAGTGAGGTGGTATTAAGTGCCACGCTAGCCCTTGCATTGATCTTGGTGTACGGAGATAGGCTGTGGTTGTATTGTAATCCAAGTGAGGGTTGCTGGCTGATATTCACCGTTGACTGCCAAGAATCTCCTCCATGTGAATGTGTCATGACCATGCCAAAGCCACCTGAAGGAGCACTCTTTCCCGCCGACATCCAACCTGACAAATGGGCACGCATCACTTGACTGATGCGTGCATCCACTGATTGAGACCCCCGCACATTGGTCACCAGCAGCCCTAGGTAGCCCTTCCTGATTAGGTTGCGTGCGTCCACGTCCACATCGATACGGCTTCTGGGATTAGAGGTTTGGATGTAGCTCCGCTCTTCCCACAGATTGTACACCTCCTCATACTTGTCAATTAGCTCCAGGGGAAGAGCAGTCCTCTTTACAATGTCCATCTCGTTTCGAACCCCCTTGCGTCCGCGTTTGTCGTAGATGGCGCGCAAAACAGGGTTGGAAAGGACGTCGTACGCTTCTTTGATAGTCCCATACAAGACTTTTGCCGCCTTTTCCTTATCTGGGTCCACAAACTTACTGGGATGATAGAGGAGCCTTAATCTTTTGAAAGCTGCATGAATGTCATCTTCCGAGGCGTCTCTGGAGAGGTTGAGTCGTGAATAGTATTCTCCACTCTCCGTTGACATCCCAGTCTGTAAAGGGGTGATTCCTGTCATCGTTCGAGTGGTCACGCCCACATCAGCACCCCCCGCAGTGAACTCATCGTGAGGTTGATCCCCTGTGCGGTCGCTGAGCGGACTAGAGAACAAAGAAACCTTGAATCTACCATGGCTACCAAAGGAAGCCAGCTGGTCTTACTATCGATCCAGATCCTTAGTCTTCTAGCAAATGGAGCCTTTTCCGCCCACAGTAACAGTGGCGATCATATCGAAGGTAAGTCGAGTGTGTATTAATTATTGGTGACCTTGATAACGGGCCTTCACATTGCATTGTTCATGTCGCCTGCAGTTACCCCTTCAGTAGACTTTGGGACGGCTGTACTGTCAGTGACCGAGTTCCCAGAAACAGTCGCCGCATCAACAGAACCAAGCCCTCTCCTAGACACTTCTCTATTTACTCCGCCTGCCATCACCACAATGCTCCCTTCGGTCTCAGAAACGCCTGCCCCTACCTCTCCATTATCATCATCCACGATGGCTTCATCCGCAACATTTTCATTCTCAATATCTTCTTCAATCGTCATCTCGTCGTCAGCACCAATCACCTCTGCACCATTTTCTCCATCGCCTTCTCCTCCTCCTCCTCCTTCATCCTCAACACCAAGTGACATATCGGTCTCCTCTTTTACCCCATCTCCTTCTCCTTCCTCACCAGCATCTAGCTCTGTGCTGCAGCCCAGCTCTACCACCACAAACCCTGGCACCATGGCTCCTACGAGTCTTGGCTTGCCTGCAATTGTAGGCATTGTTGTTGCAGCTGTGGTCGTAGTGATACTGTTTGCTGTTATCATTGTGATGGCTTTGGTAGTGTGTCACTTTGTCGTCAATCGCAAGGGACATTATGCCACCAAAGAAGATGACATTCGAGAAACATCCCTACTGAAGCATAACGCTTCACTCAGATCAATGAAGAATACTTACTCCAAACAAGAGACGGAGTATTATCTTTAAGAATCACTTTTGTGCAGCACACACATGGTCACTTTTCCAGTTACAATTAGTGCTCCATGACTGTGACATACCCACAACACTACTGAATGCATGGATGTAATCTCATGATTGTAGCCTGTAGTCTTATTTTGTGTTATTATTACCGCTAAATGTTCTGTAGGAAACCATATTCAACTTTGAGAGCCTCTAGCCTGGGGTATTCAGTTCCTTCTAGTCATTCATAAGGGGGAGAATATATAAAGGATAGTTAATGAATTGTTTGGGAGGTCTTCACGGAAGTCAGCAGCCAAGCATGGCACTACTTCTGAGGAAGGTAGCAGTTAGCTGCTGAGTTGTTTTATATAAGGAGATCTAGTTTTTGGCTGATGACTTCTGTGAATCCTGTCCAAGTGGTGCAACCTGGCTAGAAGTGACCTATTCACATGCTCCGTAGGCTATATATGCAATAATTTATCATTGTGTGTGTGTGCCTGGTATGCACACAGCCTTGTTATGATGCATTCAATATGTCAGTTATGGCATTGCAATGCATCGTTATGCTGTACACAGTAGCATGCATGCTCAAACTGACAATGTGCTTGTGTAATATGAACAAACACTAACCCTGTGACATTGACAAATTCATACACGTACATGAAACTGAACAATGGCTGGTGTACAGTATGTGAACTGGACCTATACCCCATACACTTGTGTATATAACACTACCTCTCCGATTACATTCCCAGCCAATAATAATTATGTGAGCATTCATTCTATTTCCAGAGGATGGATGTATTGTGGTCTGACCTTCATTCATTCATTCATTGTTTGGGACACTGCATGAGAGGCTGAGGGAGGTACTGTGAGTGGTCTAGTCAGTGAGCAGAAATGACCTCATACAGAACACTCAGTATATAATGTGATGTAGGAAGCAAATGCAGTTGGGAGAGAGAGTGAGAGATTATTGGGGGAGGAAGTGAACTAGGACTTCAATGGCTAAGAAATGGCATGTTGAGGACTGAATGAGGAACTACACATTCGCAGCCCTAAAGGTAAGGAGTATTTAAGGAGGACGTGTACATTTGTTGTATGGGTGTGTATGCTTCATTAACCTGGTAGTATATAACTAACTTTGAAAAATGCTCTGAAGTGGTGTCACTGTGTAGTGAACTAGTGAATTGCTCAGTTTGTGGCAGATGATTTCACCATGGGTACCTGACTCCTCCTGTCTGCTTGCACAACTACAAGCAGGCATGCTTCCCATTTAAGGACTTTGTTGCTAAGTAGTTTGCATATGGTGCACATTCCTGTGGTGTGCATACTGACACATTCAGGCCACAACCAGTGCTGTTGATGCCCTAACCCTAACCCCCACAGCATTTTGGCTAGAGGAGAACTACTTAGCTTTCACTCTTGACTAGTGAAATGTTCACATGCACAGTAAAGTCATGAAGAGTATTGCTGTAACATGGAGCAATGCTCAACCCCGAGTGTACGTACATGTTTGCTAGTGACAATGTGTTAGAATATAGCTATAGGTCCTGGTCCTTAGGAGTACAAAATGTATCATAAAAGAACAGATTTGCCATGACTGTGGAAGTTATCCCTGTTTTCTGCTCCATATACAATTGGTCTGTACATTATAGCTAACGTCAGTCTGCTGTAGTCTGGCCACACTAGGCCTTATACTTTGTCATTTCATGTAGATCTTGAGTGAAAGAAGTGCTTTCCTCCATCCATCTGGCCCCCACCCCCATGCATGAGAGATGACAAAGCAGGGCTAGTGCAGCCAGACTAGTGTCTGCCTGACGTGGCATGCATGCAAGGATGTCCATATATGGAGTGCATTATCAGGCAGCGAATTGCAACCCAATGTACACAGCAGCCATGTCATGCTGGGGGTGGCACCCGCCAATATAGAGACAGGAGGATCAATTAAAGGTGTTTCATTTCAACTTGTCAGTTTGGTGTAATTCTACCTTACTTAGTAAAGGGAGCCAAGCAGCTGAACGATATATGTATCATGATCAAAGCTGAAATAAAAACTGAAATTCACCCTTTATGCATGATGGGAATCAACTCTTATGCTCTTACAGTAGGTCACAATGATATGCCATTATTGTGCCCACTGTTCTCACATGTACGTGGATGACAATGTCGTGGATATTCAATTTCTAAAAAGTAGACTATCCACTTTGACAACAATGACCAAATGGAAGTATCATCAATGATTGATGAGATCCCTCATGCAAGTAAAAATTCCACAATATATCATAAAACATAAGTATAGGTTAATTGAATGATACAATGGGGGGCATTCATGTTTTGTGTTGAGGTGCAGTCCGACTGCTTAATTGTCGATGTCCATCATTTATGACCCTGTACACTAGTGGGCACTTCATAGTCACTGCAGACAGGCTGACCTGTGGTGGACTGTTGAGTGAGGTACAAGCCTTGCAAGTCCTTGTAGAGCAGGCAGCCTTCCTCAATAGGAGCTCCCAACATGTAAGCCGCAGGAGGGAGTCCCTGATCTTCTGAGTGGATGCGCAGTAGAGTGTGGTCCTCCTGAGAGAGGTATTCGATAATGGAGCTGAATAGGGGCCTTTTGGAGGGCTCTGGGTTCCTGCATGGTGGGATAGGGCAGAGGTTGTGTGGTGGCTGTGTAGCTGGGCATGTTGCTGGCTGTCTTGGGACAGCACGTATGGGACACTACAAGCGTCTGTACCCACACATGTACACACACTCCTATACATACCCAAACAGACATCTACTGTGCATGCACATACATAAGTACACACACACATATATACACATGCACATACATAACTTAGTATATACACATGTACAACATGCATGTATGTACATACGTACACACACTTTTATAGGTACGTACACATCTACATACAGTACATGTACACCGCACAAACACACACACACACACACACACACACAAGTTTATCTTACCAGCACTGTATCATGAGTTGGTAGATCCCTCTAGGGCACCCGGGGGGAGGAGGCAGGCGTTGACCTTTGAGTATTAACTTAAGTACCTGCAGACAAAGTGAACAATGCATACACACAGTTATATTGAGAGGACCTATCAACATTTGATCTGATGAATATGACAGTACGTATATAGGCCAGGGTCAAGACTGTATTTTAGCTGAGTCTATATAGCAGCCCGGGGCTACTATTCTAGGTTTCTTTAGATGGTGCTGCACTGCAATTGACTCACATCTTGGTTGGCTGTTCTATTGTACGGCTTCATCCCAATACTCCAAATCTCAAACAAAACCACACCAAAACTCCACACATCACTCTTGGATGAATATTTCCTGTGTGTGAGTGCCTACAACAACAATGAAGATATGGGATTACACATGGCATGCAACACAACATTGACATATGTGGTCATGTACATATATGGGCATATGATGTCATCTACAAATATAGCAATGCAGTGTCAGTGCAACCATGTGTGTGTGTCTGCTCCAGTCAGAACCACACCTCAGGTGCTGTCCATTTCAGTGGTATCCTTCCCCCGCTGGTGAAATAGTAGTCTTGGTGAACCACCTCTCGGGACATGCCAAAATCTGCAATCTGCATCATCCATATATTATGTGGCGACAGTGGGATATAGGGTGAGCACACGTTTGTATGAAGTTTAAATATATCATGGTATGGCTAGTGACAATGCTATGTAGCTACACTGTTCTATTCCGCAGTGATACTGTGTTTATCACTCACATAGTACGTACACAGACAGTAATATAGTATGCATGCACACCCAATGTGTTACACTGTTGCAATATACGTAGCTACTTACACCATGCAGTACGTATATACACACAGTTACAATAATATAATATAGCTATAAATCATTGAATGCTGTACAATACAATACCCTCCATTGTTATACAGTCACAATAGATTGGTTCAATACACTGTATATAGCAGAATACACAATAAAGTATGTCACAGTATGAACACAGCTGCCGAGAGACACACACACACACACACACACAAACTGACCTTACAACTGCAGTCCTGTGTGAGTAGGATGTTCCTTGCTGCCAGGTCTCGGTGAATGAAGCCCTTGTTTGCCAGGTAGTTCATGCCAGATGCAATCTGCCGACCAAATTTAAGCAGCTGACGAGGTACATTCTGAAAAGGACTGCAGGTGGATAGTGGGAAGATGGATGATCGAGGGAACACATGTGTTTATGTGAGCGGGTGTGTCCACGTGAGTACTAGTGTGTTTGTGTCTACCTGAGTACTAGTGTGTTTGTGTCTACCTGAGTCCTAGTGCGCGTGTGTGTCTACGTGAGTCCTAGTGCGTGTGTGTGTGTATGTGAGTACTAGTGTGTTTGTGTCTACGTGAGTGTGTGTCTATACACAAGTGTGTATATGTGTGTGTTCGGCGATTGCATGCCTGCATGGGGCCCGTTCATGGAGAGGACAGCTGACAACGTGTGAAGCGATTGACTTGACCTGTGCTGAGGCCTTCTAAATAATGACACTGACACGATTATCACTATATTTCTTACCCATATTTCCAATTTTGCTACAGCTAGTCTTTTCTTATTCTTATTTTATCACAGAGGCAGTGCGCATGTGTGCCTTTATATTGTGCTGTATACAGCTGCTAATGATGCAAGTTTCAAAAGAAGTTTGTGAGCTCATGTGTAAATGAGTGTGCTTTTGTGCACTTGCGTATGTATGGCTGTGTGTGCGGTGGGGTGGGTGGGTAAATATGAGTGCGGGTGTGTGCACTCATTTCTAGTGCAGTTGGGACCCAACACAGTAATAGAAACCACTTCATTCCCAAACACTGTACATAACTGAAACCTATGTAGTCTGTCCCCTCCCTCCCTTTCTGTTGCCATGACATCACTACACATGTGTACCTATACAAGTATATGGTTGCCATGGAGCTATGTAACTGTGTGTAGGAAGCCAACCTACACAAGTGGCACAGTACATTCCTATCAACACATGCGATGTCAAAGTATTGTATGTGTGTGCAGTGTGCACAGTTTGTGTGTGTGTGTGTGTGTGTGTGCGTGCGTGCGTGTGTGTGTGTGTGTGTGTGTGTGTGTGTGTGTGTGTTCACCTTGGCGAAAGACTTTTGAGGTATTCTCTGAGATTGCCCTTTGGAAGATACTCTAAAATGATCATCTGCAACACACACACACACACACACACACACACACACACACACACACACACACACACACACACACACACACACACACACACACACACACACACACACACACACACACATACAAATTCCACAGAGAGAGAGGGATAGAGTGAGAGGGCTAATGACACAGGCAGAATGGAATGGCAAGTGATACCCAACAGAAACCAGGAGAAACTCATTATCCACACAGAACTTCCATGGCAATCTATTTGTCAGTCTGTTGTCACATCCCCATATTTGGTAGCATCAAAGGTATAGCTGTCATTCCTTTTAGAGTTAAAAGTGTTGGGTTGCTGATAGCTGTCATTGAAATGACTCTAAATGTCAGTACTTACTGCTGCGATACTGCTCGCTGGAATGATGATAATGCTAAGGGATACTCAGAGGAGAGTGTTAATGAAATAGTGTGACTATGTATGGGACTCCAACCATGCAGGGTGTGTCAGACACTTTGCAGGTTCTATATTAGTTCAGAGTGCCATTATCAGAGGAAATGGGGAATTCCATAATGGTAGCAAAAGGGTTATAGTCCCTTCAAGTGTAATGATGGAAGAGGTATCTATGCCTTGCTGGTGAAGACGTGGTCATGCACTGCCTACAAACTACTGTATAATTCAGTTCAGCAACACACACACACACACACACACACACACACACACACACACACCACACACAGACACACACCACACACACACGTACACACGCACACACACACTCTCACACACACACACACACACACACACACACACACACACCACACACACACGTACACACGCACACACACACTCTCACACACACACACACACACACACATGTACACTGTCACACTCACACACACTCACACACGCACACACACACACACTCGCACACATGTACACTGTCACACTCACAGGCTTCTTCTCTTTGACAACTCCATACAGCTGGATAATTCCTGTGTGATTGAACTGTCCCATGATGGCTGCCTCCTGAAGGAACTTCACCCTATCCTGGTCAGAGGCTCCTCTCTTCAACTCCTTCACAGCTACATCAATCTCCCCACACGGTGATGACCACACAGCCTTGTGAACCAGCGCAAACTGACCCTTGCCAAGAAACTCTCCCAATCTACGCATGAATGGAGTGGAAGCTTATTTCTATGGCCTTACCAGGATACGTGGTGAGTCTACTGTGCACGAGGTGTTTTGAATGAGTTGGTAGAGTGTACAGATGTATGACAACACAGATAAGATTAGAATGACAACAAACATTGCACAATGCAAACATAACATTATACCAATGAACCAGTGACAAAGGTGTCCCATGCACGCTTTGGAGTTACCTCACCACTGGCAGACAATTCACAGACTCACAAACTCTTTGTAAGTAAACAAAGAGATGCTAAATAAGTGCAACAATTGTTCTTCAACTGTTCCTCAATTGCTCCTCAATCTTCATGGCTGATAGTATGATGTTAATGTCTCTAAATGGTATGCTTTTCTTTGTCTCTCAGAGCTTAACACTCTAGCTCCTAACTATTGTATCACACATTCACACGCAGTCCTCCTCACTCACTTGATCGAATCTGAACTGACTTCAAGGTACCTTCCTCGGGCCAAATGTGTATATATTTCAGTCTCATTCTCACTTGGCTCCCAGTATGAGTCTCCCGATCCACTGGATTTGCCGTCAAGTGTTGCATAACCAGCTTCCTGGTCATTGGGTGCCTCTCTGCTCTGGATGCTGGAGGTCTTGTTTCCTCCGTGGATGAGTGGGACTGCATAAGGCACGGGCAGAGGTGGGGCAGTCTGGAGAGAAAGGGTGAATCAAGGGATAAAGGTTAATCCATGATCTTTGCACACGCAAAGAGATTCACCTGCACCCACACATGCAGCATACAGATGCACAGATGGATATATACCTGCATATATCCAACATACATGCACACACACACACACACACACACACACACACACACAAACACACCTCACACAAAGCATGCATACATAGAGACAACTGTGTATACCTCATTTGTTGGTGAGGGTCCTTCCAATACAGCATACACATGAGGCTGCACGGCATTGAAAAGAGGAAACAGTCATGTAAGCACCATTTACACAGAGCAACACACAATACCGCAGTGGCTCAAGGGTGCACTGCAGGTAAAAGACACTCCACAGTACGTACCTTCTTTTCGTCGCCTATCTGCTGGGGGATAGGAGGGAATGGTCCTGGGTAGGGCCTGTTGCGCATCTTGTCGTGGAAACTTTGCTATAGGAGTGGAATGTTGCAAGGCACGAAAGAAAATGAATGAAGTACATGTTATTGTATGTATACACATTTACACATACACATTCGTAATTTATGCAATCGCTACTGGCATGGAAATGTGTAATAATTATTATAGATTATCCTCACCCTATACATGGGGTTCAGAACAGGGTCACTCTCAAACTCATAGTGTTGGGACACTGTTCTGTTGCATATAGTGCTGTTGATGGGTGCATACTGGGGCTCGTTTGGCAATGGTAGGTGGCCATTACTGGAGTTCACTGTCATTGCCTCGTTGACACCAGCAGTTTCATAACAGTTGCCAGCTTGTCTCTCTGAATGCACAAATACCAAAGTGAACACAGGCAGATAACACATGTGGAATGCATAGAGTTGGGTACATCTATGTGCACCTGACCATTAATATGCAGCACAATGCACTATCTAATCTTCCAATGTGGACACATTATAGCTGAAATCGTCGGTGCCATTTCAAACATTGCATTCATGCAGCAACGTTACTTATTGACATAGCAATATTACAGTCACTTACTTGTCTCGTAAATGCCTCCATCTCTCTGCCTTTTCCAAAGCAGGATGGCCACCACCAGAATGACCACTACCACTCCAACAATGGCCAGTAAACTGAAGATGACCCCGGCAGCGATTCCACCTCCATCTATCCCTGTGGTCCGGATTGGAGGGGTGGATGTAGTACTGTTAGGAGGAGTGCGACTTGTTGTAGTTGGGGCAGTTGTACTGGTGTCACAAGGGTCAAACAGCCACTGTGCACAGTCTCTGATTGGAGGAGATGTTCCACTGACAGTCCTATCTACAAATGAAGAAGAGCATGTACTTCAGATTGCAGCTAGTAAAAGAGAATATTAAGAGAATACCGCATACATGTCCATGTCCTATACATTAGCATGCATAGCTAAACAAAAACAACAGGAGCATGGCGTAATCCGTTATATACTGTTTCCATTGCAGCACATGGTATCTCACTATAGTAGACTATTATAATCAGAACATACGTATGACATGTGCAATGTATTGCGTACCTATATTAATTTCAAACTTGGGTACAATATTCGCTCCGCTTTGCACCCTAGATGAGCAGGCCTCGAAAGTGCAGTAGGCACGCGACAGCCCAACCTCTGTTATCCACTGCACCGTAGACTCGCCTGTGCTGACCTCATCAACAACTAGGCTATGCCGCGAACCAAGTGGAGTGAACACGCCAACGATATCACCTTGTTGGACGTACACAGCTGCCGTAAATTGTATCGTCAGGACTTGATGGCCCTGGTCCCCCCACACTCTCCCCGTCTCAATCGCTGGGAGAGATGCTACCAGAGTGTAATTCTGTGGTGAGGATGGCACTGGTCTCCATAGTTGGAACTGGGCTTGGGCAGCGTTAGACGCAGGCCCTCGGCCTCTCGTAGCTACTGCGTTCCATGACGTGATTCGCCCCTCGCAGGTGAAGGGCAAGTCGGGAAAGATTGTGACAGCGCTGCCGATCACAACGAGGTTTGATGCAGTACTACTAAGTTCTCCTAGGACGCTGCTGACACATTGCGGTCGTGCGTCTACAAGTGGAGAAGAGAGCACTCGGTTATCTTGTCGCTGATCGTGAATCAGCCATGTAATGCGTTGGATAACGTACCTTTAACAGAGGACAATAACATAAAGACGGCAAGGAAGGCCGTAGCGCTCTGCATCTTCCACTCCAGGGCTCAACTCAGCCCAACAGATTAGCTAGCTGCTCTAGAACTGGTGCGAAAATGCTTAGAAGTGATCAAAATACTAATGGCTAATAACGGAAGGAATGCTGAATCCTTACAAATTCATCTTGATCTAAGTCACTTAAGCGACTTCTGAGCTCCAATGCCATGACGTGTAAACATGAGATATGCGGGCAATTCGAACCGGTTTAATAACCATGTACCAGCACATACACTACATTACCATGGTAACCATGGGTTGAGAAATCTCCTATCACCTAAGAGCCCAGGGCTGGTAGTTTGACCTGTGCGATATTATCAATATCGCACAGGTCAAATTCTCATATCGCATAGATCAACAGAGAGAGCACCAGCTCTCAATACAAGACATCTGCTATGTAAACGAGATCTAGACACAACAGAGTCTTTGATGACCATCATCAAAGAAAGCTGAAGCTGTCCATGACGATATGTAATACATATCATCGAGCAAAGGAGAATAGGCGAACGTGGAAAGGGCATCAAGCAGATGCTCACATTAAAACAAGGACAAATGAGCACACACATGCTTGGAATACTTCAGACCCTTTTCTAGGCCGTCTGCTATTCAATAGGGCCTTGCACTACACGGACAGTTTGGGAAGTAGCTTGAAGGACAGAATTAATGTAAACCTAGGAACACTGGGACCCTGTACCGTTCAAGATGGCTGTGAGGTATAGAAATTACAAAAACACTGCAACGCACACACTTGTAAATAAATAGTTGGGAGGCAGCTAAGATGGAGGCCATGCAGAAGTCATTATAATATATAGCAAGAGAACTGGGTTAACAGGATGTGGCCATGGGCAGTGAAACAGACAGACATGATCATGAATATATGGTTTCAATGAGATCACATTGACCAGGTGCATTGTATGATTGATTTGGCATGCTTTGATGACATTCCAAACTGTGTCCTTATATTATATAAAACCACACTGATGGAATTGCCGAGAGTGACTATGGAGTGTGACCTGGAGCATTGACTGATGAAGTAGACATTGTGTACAGTGCGATGTGACTTTGTCATGCAATTTGAGTGCATTGCATGTGATACACATTACAGTGGAACCTGTCTAATATGGTCACTGTGTTAGGCATGCAGCCATGCATCACTCTAAAACATCCTGCCTCCCTGGCCCCATTGCACCTTTGCACCTTGTAGAGTAGCCACCTTTCTATTAATTTAAAGTCAGTTAGAGCTGGCCCACAGGCAGACGTCTTAGCTATAAGTTTTTCACCATATCACCAAGATTAATGCAAGCAGATACCACTGCATGACCATAGGAAGGCATCCATATGTAGCACATAGTTAATTACGCATCACATGCGTGTACCATAGCAATTACAATTCAGCATATATAATAATTTGCTATTGCTTCTAGCCCAATCATTAATACTACTGAATTTTTCAAGACCATTATTTCTTGTTTGTTACATCTCCCACATATATAGCATGTAGGCTATAGAGCTGCCTTAACTGTGCGTGCACAACACTTGCTTGTGAATCTTTGTACATATTAATTGCCTCTTGTATATACCAGGTCCTGCTTCAAGCACCTTTGCTTGCATTTGGAATTGCATGTACACATGTGTGTGTCGCCAATCAGTGCAACCACCATATATGAGAACTGTATATATACAATGTCTGTAAGCTACAAATGTGCCTTTGTATAAATGTACATGCAACAACATAGCTACTAGTATACACGCTAATATGTATTCTACAAACTGATCATATTTGAACAACAAGGGTACTGGGTACAATATAAGAAGGTGTTACCTAGTAAGTGTATGCCAAACTGTTACAAGTACACCTGTGTGTATTTACAGCTGTTTGGTGACAGTTTGCGATCATGTCGCTGGTTTGTTGACATGGAGTACCCTTCTTCGTGCATTGATGAACCAGTTGCTAACTTGGGTCAGTGTTAGGTTAGTCAACAGACTCAACTGTTCTTTCTCATCCTCATCAGGGTAGGGGTGGCTGGCATGCTCAAAGAGCCACTTCTTCAAAATATCTGTAGCTTTCTGGGGGAGTTTTGCATGTGAGCGCTTAGTCCTTTGTTTTGTGCTGTTTGCCTCCCTCGTGGTTGGCTTCACCTTTGGTGATGTATTCTGGGTGCTACAGCTGCTAGAAGCTGCATTGGGAGCCAGTGGAGGCTTTGTGAGTGTTTCTGCTGTGCTGTCAAGAGTGTCACTGCAAGGTATTGCTGCACCTGGGAATAAAGTCTCATGGTGAAGTTGTTGGGTGAAATTGTGTCCCAGAGCTTTGGTGCACTCGTCAAGGGCATGCAAGAAATCAGCATATCGAATTTGTTGCTCTGCAACCAGCCAAACTGCTGATTCCATGAAGGCATCTAAATCACCTCTTTCATCTGTCACTGTGCAAGTGGTTGCTTCTCTCCTTGCTGCAATGAGACCTGATTCGTCGTGGAAACTCCTGCAAAGCTGCGGCAATAGGGGATGGGAGAGGACATCGAAATTGCTATTGCATGGCGACGGAGCAGGAGTGAGGAAGGATGAGCAGCCTGGGGGGCAAGGAGGACTGGGCTGGAGGTGCATTTCCAAATCCGCCGTTGTCGCGGCATCCCCAAAGTTAACCTGCGGCTGCGTCAGAAGGTCGAACTGCGTAACCATGATCGGAAGAGAAACAGGAGGAATAGACCAATGCGTTTCTTTGGGTGCTGGTGGACTTTCGCAGCTCGCATCGGACAAAGCTGCAGCAGAAAACTGCACTCCTACTAGGCTGTAGCTTCTGGGGCCACAGGAAGCGTCATACTCGGGGATCGATGATTCGGACTCTTCACCTGCAGCGAACTGCCAGTGGACATCATCAGTTGTGTACCTTTCGTTTTTGCAGCAATCGGGCTGGGAGATGAGTAGAGAGGGCGAGGGGCCTGAAGTGTGAATGTCCCTTTCAGGAGCGAGGAGAATCATGCATCCAGTGCTGCCGGTCTGCTCAGCCGCCATCCCGCGCCCGCTTCGGCCGCCAGCGCCATTTTTGTCGGAACACGCGGGTAAACAGAAAACAAATTCAGAACACGACATGGGTATTATAATATCTATGGAAACATGAAATACATAAAATAAAATTGCAAATAACATTATCAGAGCAATGTCTTGACAGGTCATCGTTTTTTCTCCCAGGTGTAAGCAGAAACTAGAGAGTCGTCACTCCCAGCGGCTAACCACAACTGCAGGGGGAGGGGGGGGGGGGACAAAGAGTGCAACTCGGCTGTAGAATTACATGTGCATGACATGGATATGCACCATTGTGGCTTACACATACACACGTGCACACACACACGCACACACACCAATGCTGTAGTGTGCACATGGTGTGTGTGTGTGTGTGTGTGTGTGTGTGTGTGTGTGTGTGTGTGTGTGTGTGTGTGTGTGTGTGTGTGTGTGTGTGTGTGTGTACATGTGTGTGTATGCGTGCATGGTTGTGTGCCTGACCAGATATCTGACCTCTGTACATTGTGTGTATGTTACCTTAACAATGTACTACACTGTGCTTACCCTGTGTGGGTGGAAGGCCAGACACTTGGTCTGCCCTATCTTCTGACCCATAAACCCAGTATGGTATTGAATGGGGCTCAACCCATGTGTGCTGTGGACATTGTAGATCTTGATGGACTGGTTCCCCGTCACACAACTGAGGAAGAAGCAACACACACACACACATCAAAGCAACACAACCCACCACACATCAAAGCAACACACACACACACATCAAAGCAACCCAACCCACCACACATCACAAAGCTAGTGCTAACTAACACCATAGCACTGCACACAGTAGATCAAAGCCACTCAACACACCACAAACACACACACTTTCACACACACACACACACACACACACACACACACACTTTCACACACACACACACACACACACACACACACACACACACACACACACACACACACACACACACATGCTGATGCCACACGTAATGTAACAGCCAAGCAGGGCTACATAATCTATGGCTCATCATGAGACTAAGTTCGTGTACAACACAGTGAGGTGTGGAGCACGTACCAGGCCAGCAGGGGTGCAGAGGGGTGGGATTCACACAGGTACAGGCCATTCATGGTGTGGAAAGTGGACACAGCCTGGATCTTGCGCAGGTCCCAAAACCGAACATCTCCATTGGAACTGGCAATGGGGACAGAGGTTTGATATATGAGAATCAATGGAAGGAGAAAAGGGGAAGTGGTGGGACAGGAGGCCAGTTGGTAGGAATGGAAAGAGCAGACAGATGTGGAGGAAGAGGGAGAGGAGAAGGTAGTGACAAAACACACTTGAAAGCTACTACTATCTGCAGGCTGAAGAAAAGATTCACATGTGAGCACAGTGCTTCCAGACCTATCGTTCTCCATTCACAAACATACATACATGTGCCATGCACCGACATGTGTAAGGCAATCTACATATAAGCTGGCAATGGGGTGGGCAGGCTGACTTAGAGCCCACAACATAGTTGCCTGAGGAAGAGCAGCTCAAGTGGACAGGGAGTGAACTCACCAACTAGAGAGAAGTAGCCTGCTGTCATAGTTTTGGGCATGAAGGCTGACCACCCACCCACTGTGCTCCATGTACTGCTGGACCATGCTGTGTGGGGAGAGGAGGGAGGGGGAGGGGGAGGTAGGAGGGGGAGGGGGAGGGGTAGAGGGAGAATGAGTACAGTACAAAGCATTAAATTGAGCCACAAGACTCAGCAAGGTCTACCAGTGACCAAGGTAGCATTGAATACATCCACAACCTCCAAAATGCACCACCAACTGAAGCTCACCAGGTCTGAGGTGGCATTCTCTTGTCGTACACACGGACCGAGCCCTCTCCGCACCCTGCCACAATCGTGCTGTTACAGTTGGGATCTGCCACCATACACGTCACACAACTGTCAGCTCTAGTGGGGATATCCTACAGAAATGCACAGGGGGCGTGTCCACAAAATGTGAAGCAGTACAAATGCATCACCAACCAGCTAATTCCTACGCATTTATGGCTGGAGTACTGCCGCAATGTCTCAAAACCCCCTCACCCCAACCTCCACATGTTTACATCACAAGTCAAACTCTGTGCCAGCAACTACGACCATAGTTTCCGGCTTGAAGGTTGTCATAGCAACATGAACACTTACTGTACTGTTTGTGTGACACTGAAAGTCTTACAAGAGATTGAACCAGGAAACAGATGACATACATACACAGGAGTGCAACCACTAACCCAAGGACAACACGAACCTCTTCACAAACAGACCAGCACTATGGCTTGCACCACAGCCGACACTGTGGTACTGCAATGGAAGAGATGCAGGGGAGGGACCAGTCTAAACCGGTCACACACTGGCACCTCAAGGCCTGGCTGTGTTCGACAGGTGGTCAGTAGCAGGCCACACTGCGATGTGGTGATAGTACCAGGTGAGCCAGGGAGGCTGGTTTGTAGAGGGGTGTTGAAGTGTGCAGGTAGTACTAGGAGTCCAGGGGAGACTGGCAGCATTGGGCAAGTGGGTGCATTGTACAGTGTGACCACTTTAACTGGTCACTATGTGACTAGTGACATGTTGTGACTAGCGGTCACTTCACATAGAATGGTGTCTTACCAATATCCCCATCTCCTTGTGTGTGTCCCACAATCTGATGACCCTGACATCTCCAGAAGCATGGAGGACTCCATTGGTCTGATTCCAGTTCAAAACCAAACCAGCAGCTGCAAATTCGAATGGAAAGAGGAAGAGGCAAACTGTGTACACCTCTTAGCAAAATCAAGACAATTCAAATACAAAACACCTTTTGCACATACTGACTCACTGTGTGGTTCACTACACATAGCACTACATGACCCATGGGTATGTACCACTTTACACATGCTCGCACACATCCACACACGCACGCACGCACGCACACAGCACAGCACAGACCAGGCTATGTGCACCAGTAACATACTTAGGTTCTGCACCCATTCCACTGAACACAAGCCACCATTGGGGCAAGCCCAACAACACGGTGTGTCTTGTACTTACACTTTGGCGCACGTAGCATGTCTGTGAGGGCCTTCCAGGCCGTGACCAGGCGCGGCTGCTCATCAGCCTCTCCACTCCAGCTCCTCCACACACGCACAATGCCATCATCTGAGGAGTGAGAAGTGGTAAGGATGAAGGATAGCCAGTTGGGTAGGAACCCCATAAGGAATGTACATATGTATATGCCCAATTAGTACTGACATCTGCACCCTCACCCGCAGGCATAACCCAGAGCATCTGGTTCTTCTCCAGACACCCATGGTAATTCACACCCTCAGACCCACACACATGCACACCAATGCCCATCCCCACATCCCCACCCCACACCCCCATATCCCCATCCCACACAACACACACCCTCCCACACACCACAACAAACCACACACAAATACACCCCCCACATCCCCACCCCACACACCAATACACACCCCCACATCCCCACCCCACACACCAATACACACCCTCCCACATCCCCACCCCCCACCCCCACACCAATACACACACCCACGCCCCCACCACACACACCCCACACCCTCCCACAGACACTAGCTCACCTGTCCCAGTCATAAGATAGGTCAGGTCATGAGGGTTCACAAACTCAAGTGCAGTCACCTTTCCAGCCTCATTCCCATTGGCAAAGACAGACACCTCTGTGCCAGATTCTATGTCCCACACACTACACAAGAGAGAGGGAGAGAGAGAGAGAGAGAGAGACATGCAAAAGTACACAGCATTCAAAGCGTGCACAAACACCAGCTACAACAGGCTGCCAAGCAGCTAAACAAGACACAGCACAGCGCATGCACCAGCAGCTTGTCTCCCCTAACATCATAGGAATACACATCTTGCAGGCATGTAGGCAATGAACTGTACCAAGTATGGCCTTATACTGTACATAAAGGTACACACTTATCAATACAGCACAGGAGGTAACCAATGGATATGAACCCAACACACCCACCCACCCACACACACACACACAAACACGTACACATGCACACACCCACCCACCCACACACACACACACCTGATGCCTGTTTTGGAAGCAGTGGCCAGGAGGGATTGGTATGGGTGGAATTTCATGACTTGTGGTTTCTGTTGGTTCTTGGCAACAAACATCTGGTCATTGTGCTTGCTCTTCTCCACAAGGTGAGTCAGACGCATTGCGTGCTGTCGGATCACAGAGTTGCGTGCAAAGCGCCACTCACGTTTGAAGTAGCTGTCACCAAATGGGTCAGAATCATCCGTTTTCTAGCACCAGACAAAACATTGACATGCAAGTGAGAGCTCCATCCTGGCATATGCCAGTTACTGTATACTAGTGTCACCTTATGTATACGTGCACATAATACATTATAAATATTGTACTCTCTTTTGGAAATACACAACACACACACATACTGTACGTAGTACTCTCACAGAGAGACACAAGCACATGCAATGCACACATACTGCATTCACGAACACACACACACAACACAACACAACACACATCCACACCTACACGCTCACCCCACCCCCACCCCCCACCCACACCCCCCACACACCCACTCACCTGGACCTTGATGATAGGATACCCAAAGTACTTGCAGCACCAGCTAAAGAAAGGGGTGTCTATACACTCCTGTATATCTGACACCTCACTCACACTGTCTTGGTCTGAGTAGTCATTAGTCTGGTCTTCCCTCTATCATTGTGATATACAGTGACAACCATATGACGGCATAGTGACAACCACATGACAGCTCAGTGACAACCACATGACAGCTCAGTGACAAACTGCATGACACAAACCTCATCATTTGCGATATACAGTGACAACCATATGATGGCATAGTGACAACCACATGACAGCTCAGTGACAACCACATGACAGCTCAGTGACAACCACATGACCGCTCAGTGACAACCACATGACAGCTCAGTGACAACACATGACAGTTCAGTGACAAACTGCATGACACAAACCTCATGACAGCGCCCAAGTGGGATATGCACGTCACAACATCAACCAACCGACCATTCACTCACAACACCCAACACATAACACAGAGGTTGTTGCCTTGCGAATGAAGCCTTCCCAGCATCTCACAGCCAGGGAAGGCCTGTCTGACAAGACAGAGCACACACACACACACACACACATCATGTGTAGAGTGTGCCCTTTCTATAGGAGACTGCTGAACACACTGCCCAACTGATGCAGCACAAAAGTGCTCACACACTCAAGAGTGCAGCTGTAACACAGCTCTCCATGAACAATATACGTACATAGTTACAGGAACAAACAACACAGCAATCACCAAAAGTCCACTACTACTCCCCCACACACAGTGCTAGCATGCATGGAAGGAGTTGGGCCTAGCGCTGCCTCCTATACTGCACACAGTATTTGCTTTTACAGTACCTCAGGTCCCCTGTCAAAGAGCTTCCGCTTTGTGGAGAATCGTTGGATGACAGAGGTGGAGGCGGCATCAGTATTACTGCGTGGTAGGGTGTGTGATGGCGTGGAGACTGATGATGCGACACTGACTTGGCTCCTGGAATAGGCGAGTGAGTGTGTGTGTGTGTGTGTGTGTGTGTGTGTGTGTGTGTGTGTGTGTGTGTGTGTGTGTGTGTGTGTGTGTGTGTGTGCACAGAGATGAGGGAATACAAGTGGCACAGTCAATTCCTATGTACCCCATGAAGGCAAGCGCAGGCTTAGACATACGTATATATGTACATACACAATTACAGTGCCTACACTACACACTGTGCTACAGTAGACAGGCTCAGTTGTACTTCAGTGGCTCAGCAGAACCTCATTCACTGCTACATGTAAACACGGGTGTCCTCACTTTGTTGTCATGCCCATAAGCGAGGATCTCCTGATGGGGGAGGAAGGGGCAGAGGTGGAGGAAGTGGAAGTAATCTTGCAGGTAGCAGACCGCGGTAGAGTGCTCTGCTCCACCTTCCTTCGCAGAACAGAGACAAGCTTTCCTGCCATCTGTGACACATCTGGGAATGGGTCCTGTGCTAGCATCAGCACACCCTAAGAGAGTGAGGAGAGGAGAAGGGAGGGGAGTGAGGGGAGGGGAGGGGAGGGGAGGAAAGGGGCTGAAAGTAATACCAGTGTTTCCATATGTACGCCTTGCACAGATTCCTGTGTGTCTGCATACATGTGCTATCCCCTACCTTCCAGATTTGCGAGTAGAAGTTATCGATGAGGGCAGCAGAGTACGTAGCAGTGTGCGGGCTCTTCCTTGGCAGGCTGCTGAATGACCCACCGTCGATGCTGCTCTGCATCTCATCACTGCTCCCGTCGGATGAGTCGTCAACTGGCCTTGACACAGAGAAGCCATATGCTCTCTCTCGGTGCCCACAACCCCTAGGGGCATCTTCCAGGTCCACCTGCAGAACACACAGAAAGGGATGAACTCTCTCTCTGAGTGCAAAGTGTGTGTTGTTGTGCGTGTAGTGTGTGTGTGTGTGATGTGGGTGTGTGGTGTGTATGTGATGTGGGTGTGTGGTGTGTGCGGTGTGTGTGCACATGCTGATGTGTGTGTTGTGCTACATACAACCAGGTACAGTACCCACACACCTTAACCCAACCCTGTGGAGTGAGGCTGGTGGTGATGGACTTGAGGTTCAGTGCATCGGCTGACTGGAGAGAGGCTATTCGGAACTGGTAGCTGTAGCGATCAATGACACGTGCTAGTGCAGCAGTCACCTCCTGCAGAGGGCACAGTGAGAGGAAAGGGAAGGGGGGGCAGGAGGGAGGTGGGATGTCAGGGGAAGAGCATGCCATTACAAAGGCATACACGTAAGGGCACCGAGGAAGGACACTTGACACCACATGAGGTGGAATGACGCTACCACACTCCTCACAGCAGGATGCAGGCACACACACTTCACAGTCTTCTCCAATCCTCCTCCCTCACCCGACCAACCTTCCTAACAATGGGGCTGGGGTCTTGATAGAGAGACAAGAGGTTCAATCCGACCGACTGGTTGATGCTGAGTGCCAGATCATTGCTCTTGTCCTGGCAGTCATTGATGAAGGTGCCAAGGGCAAAGACACCAGACGCTCTCACCTGCCATGAGGGGAGAAGGACAGAGGATGAAAGAGACAGAGGGTGAGGTAGAAAGTGGAAGAGGAAGAGAGAAAACAGACCCAGCTCCTCCTCCTCATCATACAGGCAATGCAGTTAGTCAACACAATGGCTGTCATGTGCCAACCAACCTACCTGCTACAAGAGGCAGGTGGATGGATGGTGTTGTTATGATGACTACCCTCCTCACCTCGGGAACTTCATCCCAGAGCAGTTTGGAGAGCTTCTCATGTGCAGTGTCCCTCACCCCACGCCACCTGGCTTCCTCGTAGCCCTCCCATAGGTGACCCAGACACAGTGCCAGCCTGAAGGCAGGGGAAGGGAGGGAGGGAGGGAGGAAGGAGGAGGGAAGAGGAGGGAAGAGGAGGGAGGATGAAGGAGGAAAGAGGAACGAAGAGGAGGGAGGATAAAGGAGGAAGCAGGAGGAAGGAGGAGGGAAGAGGAGGGAAGAAGGAGCGTGGAGAGAGGAGGGTAGGAAGTGATAGGGAGAAGTGTGTACATTAGAGTCAGAATAATATGTTTGCTACAATTCTGCCCTTGGTGTCTCAAAATAGCTACAAGGGGCACACTACCGTGTCCTCACCATTGTCTCAGCAGTGGGTTGGGCTCGTCCAGCTGCTCCAGACATATGGAGATGAGATTGCTCTGGAGACAGACCATCTGTCCTCTGTTGTTGCAGTCAACGATACAGGCCAGCACAAAGGCAGCCATAGTCCTGTATTCAAACTGCATGCAATGGAGTCAAGTGGACAGCAGTCTCAGCCGTGCATGAGGAGGGGGAGCTTGAGAGGACAGCAATGTGTGCTTGTGTGTGTGTGTGTGTGTGTGTGTGTGTGTGTGTGTGTGTGTGTGTGTGTGCGTGTGTGTGTGCGTGCGTGTGTGCTTGTGTGTGCATTATGCCCTCCACACAAGGTAGGAGTGGAGAGCATAACAACACACATACACACAGACATAACATTCACATGCACAGATGGGAGAAACACAGTGAGGTTAGCGTACCTGCATTGTGGAGTCACTTAAGATGGAGACAAAGTAGAGATGGTTGTTGTCCTTGCAGAGGTCAGCCTGACAAGACTACACAGCAGAGAGGGAGGGGTAGGAGTAACACACACACACACACACACACACACACGCGCGCGCGCGCGCGCACACACCTTGTCAACAGCCAGTATCTTGGCCCAGATGAACACGAGGATTGGTTGGAGTTCTTTGTTCTTACTCTGCAGTAGCTTCAGCACGTAGGGGAAGATCCCTACAGAGAGGGCAAGGTTGACGGCCCATGGTCCGAGGTCCAGGAAGCGGCCTAGCAACTCTAGAGCTTGGAACCGGTGTGTCTGGCTCAGCAGTACCTGAAGAGGCAGAAAGGGAGAGGAGGGGAGGGCAGGGGAGGGGAGGGAAGGGAAGTGGAGGGGAGGGGAGGGGAGTGGGGGAGAATATAAAAGGAAAGTGAAGGCTACAGATGTACGTGTATGTATAATACAATATTAGTAGAAACTCCATGATAATTGGGTATGCTATGTACAGTGTGTGTTGTCTGGACCACACACACACACACCTGTAGAACAATAGGGAGCTGCTCTGGTGGCCTTCTGTCTGGAGAACCAGTAACAAGCCAAACTTGAAAGGCCTTCATTTGCTCTTGGAAGAAAGGGTTGGGCTGCAGCCAAGGGAAGGAGAGTAAGTCCCTCACACACTTGTAGCCACACCCATCTACCCAGCAGTGCTATTTCCCCCCCACCCTTCCCATCAAACCCCCTCCCATCACACTCCCATCAAACCCCCTCCCATCACACTCCCTCCCACCTCACCCTCCCATCACACCCCCTCCCACCTCACCCTCCCATCACACTCCCTCCCACTTCACTCTCCCACCTCACCCTCCCACCCCTCCCTCCCACCTCACCCTCCCACCTCACCTCATACTCCCTCCCTCCCACCTCACTCTCCCACCTCACCCTCCACCTCACCCTCCCACCCCTCCCTCCCACCTCACCTCATTCTCCCTCCCTCCCACCTCTCCCTCCCACCTCACTCTCCCACCTCACCCTCCCATCTCACCCTCCCACCCCTCCCTCCCACCTCACCCTCCCACCTCACCCTCCCACCTCACCTCATACTCCCTCCCATCACACTCCCTCCCACCTCACCCTCCCATCACACTCCCTCCCACCTCACCCTCCCACCTCACCCTCCCTCCCACCTCACCCTCCCACCTCACCTCATATTCCCTCCCCTCCATGAGTCCCGGCAGCTGTGCCAGGCAGTGGTCCAGTGCCATGTCCCACGCCTCCCACAGCGGGTGGTGGTAGGTGGAGGGCAGCTCAGGGTGGGTCACCGGCTTGCACGAGTACGAGTGGAGGATGCGCTCAGCCAACAGGTAGTTGCGGAAGAGGCTGGCCACAAGGAGGTCCTGTCGGTAGAGCTGTTTGAAGGTGTCTACAGAAGAAATGGGTAGTTCAGTTGCTACAACCAATCAACACCCAGTCACTGCACCCCTAAAGCCTTGCGATCACACACTGTGCCTACTACATCTTGGATGGTATTTACTGTAACCATCGCACATAGCAAATGGCTGTGACAGAAAGGTCATTGGTCTGGTGACATGTAGGTTGGCTGTGAAGATGTATGTGTGCACACTAATGCCAAAGTGTACCTTTGGGGAAGACGTTCCAAGCAATGGTGTCTGTGATGGCAGTGTATATCCAGTTGAGCTCTCCCAAAGGAGTCTTTCTGTCAGTCACTCGACCAGGGAGACTGTAAGAACACCATCATCACTACTGCATTACACACGTACACACGTACACACACCACAACACACGCACCACACACACACACACACACACCACACACACACACACCACACACACACACACCACACACACACACACACACACACACACACACACACACACACACACACAGACACACACACACACTGCAGTTCTAAGTGTCTCTCACTTGTCTACTTCGTCAATGCTCAGTTTATGCACCAGTTTCCCCACTCTTCTCCAACACAGCCTGCAGCGCAGGAACACACACATGCATCACACCCAATGGACAGCTTCATTATGCATCTCCATTAATACATTAACAATCAAAAGCGTTGGTGAAACACACAGCAATCTACCATACTACATCCACACAATGCTATAAGAGCCCCACTGCTATAAAAACCACTGTAAGAGCCCTACTGCTATGTATAACAGCCCCCACTGAAAGAGCCCTACTGCTTAAGAGCCCCCACTGTGAGTGCCCCACTGGATACACATACCATCTCAGAGCTGTCTTGATTGGGTTGGTGAGGCAGCATGTGAAGAGGTCAGCAGGAAGGTGAGGGTTCATTGGAAGCATCTCATCTGCACCGCACGCGCACAGCAATATGCTCTGATTGACCAAGCCAATCCACTGCACTTCTGAGTCACCCTCAACAGAGTTCTCCAAACACGCATCATGTAATCAAAGAGAGAGGGGAAGGAGAAGTAGTTGGAGGAGGAGGGATAAGAGGGGGGAGGGGCATGCATTGAGACAGTAACATGCAGTGTTAGAGTGCTGTCAGACTGGAGCGGCAGTGCAGGGCAGTGTCAGACTGTACACCTACTTGTAAAAGGCACTCCTGCTCGCGCTGTCGGGCGAGCTGCTTGAATCTCTCAAGAATGAGACCTGGCCGATGGAGGAGGAAGGAGAGAATGGGACAACATGGAGGAGAAAGGAAAAGTGAGAAGCAACACAAACACTGGAATGCAAGCGGACTAGATGTGGCTACTGACATGAACAGAGACAGACAAGTGTGTATGTTTGTACATGTCGGGGTACCTTCCCCACTAGTTATCGTGTGTGTGTGTGTGTGTGTGTGTGTGTGTGTGTGTGTGTGTGTGTGTGTGTGTGTGTGTGTGTGTGTGTGTGTGTGTGTGTGTGTGTGTGTGTGTGTGTGTGTGTGTGTGTGTGTGTCATCCCTACCAGCCAGAGAGCAGTCAAAGACATACACAGATGGAAAATTCATCCACCCCTGTAGGTCGTACAGTGACAGAGGGATGTACTGTGTGTAGGACTGCACAATGGGGGGGGAGGTGAGGGGGGAGGGGAGGGGGAGGGGGAGGGAGAACTACAGGTCAAGACACACAAACATACCATGTACTCACACGTTCATTAAACACAAACACAGAGGCATGCCATATGTACGTATGTAAACAGATGTTGCATGCATGTGTACACACATACATACATACCTACAGTATGTATGTACGTATACACAGGACACCACAGTGGACACGTACATGCAATGGTATGTACTTGTACACATGTAATACAGTATGTAGAGGCCACGTTATAGTGACTTTGTATTTTGTACATACAGTATAGCCCCAATGCAGTGGTCCTGTACCTTATTGAAGACCCATATTTCACCATTGGAGGTAGGTCTGGGCACCCCATGTCCATTGTAGTGAAACATCAGACGATCGGACTGCAAAGGAGAAGTGGCACAGAAGAGAGGAGGGAGGGGGAAAGGGAGGAGCTACGTGTGTGCTCTAGCTGAGTACTGTGAGGTCTGCTCAGCCCATGGAGGTGTGTGAGTGTGTGTGTGTGTGTGTGTGTGTGTGTGTGCGTGTGTGTGCGTGTGTGTGTGTGTGTGTGTGTGTGTGTGTGTGTGTGTGTGTGTGTGTGTGTGTGTGTGTGGTTGTGTGTGTGTGTGTGTGTGTGTGTGTATGCACACTTGCTGACCTTTGCGTTTCTCCTGTACGAGGTGCAGACCTTCCTGATGTCCTCCAGAGTAGGGTCCAAAAGTTGCTTGTAGCGTGCCTTGGGCTGCCACCGCTCATATTGCTGCTGCAGCCTCCCACCAATCTGCTCCAGAGCCTTCTGAGGAGTAGTTGAAGTGGGGTCTGTGCTCAAAGGGGGGGGAGAGGGCAGGGGAGGGGAAGGGAGTAGGAAGGAGAAAGGAGGGGATTTGAACTTATGAAGAGAAACACTCATTCGCCACTACACACAGCTGAGAGTACAATCACATGGTGACCCCCCAGGCAGCTTACTGCAGTTCTATTCATGTAACTAATCTGTATACCCCTACATGTTCAGTGACCCATTACAGCCAGAACAATACATCCACAGCAAACAATGACAGTAAAAGGAAAGGGTACTTAGTAACTTGACACCTTGATGTACACAGCACACATCCCTAAAGCCATACCATTGTCCATAAATGGGTATTTCTTTATATGTATGTACAGAAACCAATTACTTGGGCAATGGTCTGCTTTCTCCTTCTCACTCCTGCCCCTTCCCTCACTCCTTCCCTCCCTTCCTTCCACTCTTCCCACTCCTCCCTCCCTCCCTCCCTCCCACCCTCCCACCCTCCTTCTCTTCTTGAACCCTGTCCCTCCCACTCCCACCTAGCCAGCACTCCAAGCGGGCACAGGGGTCTGTCTTCACCACGTCTGGAGGGTCCACACCAATGTTGAGGCACAGCGACAGCACAACATTCACTGTACGCATCTGCAGACAACAGAGAGCGACTCATCAGCTCTTAATTCATGCATACTTGGCTGGGAACAAATCTCATGGGTGTTTGTATGTGTGTGTGTGTACATGTATGTATGTGTGTCTGCATGCATGGTCTCGTGTGCAGTGAAGAACACTGGCAGCTGGGACAACAGTTGAGTGCAATGAACTCTCCGCATACTATGTCAGTGCTGCATTGTAAGCAACAGTGACAACAGTACAAGAGGGACTGCATGGCGATACATCTCCCTCTTCTCACCCTGTCCTTGATTCTCCACGAGGTCCCTTCTTCTTCAAGTCCTTCAATGAGCTCCAGGTGCCTAGACTTCATGAAGCTCAGTGGAATGTTCCAGTCAGCCAGCTCTGAGGCGTCCTCCACACGAAACAGCCTCTCCACATCCAATAGCTTGTCCATTGTACGTAGATATGTGTCAGAAGCACCAACACAGATTGCTAGTCCCTCCCAAGGCCACACACGGAAACTGATGATATAGATACAAACACGTACACAAGAGTGGCAGAGGTGCGGCAGATAGGGGGCGTGCCCATGAACAGCCACACAACACAAGTACACAGCACTGCAAGGATGTAGCGGGGGAGGGTAGGAGAGGGAAGGGAGAGGGAGACAGGGAGGCAGGGGAGGGTAGGAGAGGGAGACAGGGAGGCAGGGGAGGGTAGGAGAGGGAGACAGGGAGGCAGGGGAGGGTAGGAGAGGGAAGGGAGAGGGAGACAGGGAGGCAGAGAGGGTAGGAGAGGGAGACAGGGAGGCAGAGAGGGTAGGAGAGGGAGACAGGGAGGCAGGGGAGGGTAGGAGAGGGAAGGGAGAGGGAGACAGGGAGGCAGAGAGGGTAGGAGAGGGAGACAGGGAAGGCAGAGAGGGTAGGAGAGGGAAGGGAGAGGGAGACAGGGAGGCAGAGAGGGTAGGAGAGGGTAGGGAGAGGGAGACAGGGAAAGGAAAGAGGGTACGAGAGGGAAGATACACATAAAACATATCCTCACAACTACACACATGCACTATACGCACGTTTGACATTATATCTACATATGTATCTGTAGTAATGGCTGTAATCTGTAGTAATAGTGCTATCCAGTCCCTACTATATATATTAAATAACTACTTACAATTTTATTCAAGGACCTGTACAAAAATCTAACCCAAACCATTTGTAGAGACACGTATCATCCTAGTGACAAAGAGCTTCATCTATCAAGCCACATTAATCACAGACACATGTCCCAGAAAATTCTGATTATAAATCATCGTCAGCGTCAATATCGGATCATCATTGCAGCCAAAAGCCGTCAAGACTATCATCATGATGTCTATATCAATCATTCAATCAATAATATAGTTAGCAGTAGTTGCACAGGTGTAAACAGTTTGTCCATACGTTACACATGGCTGTGCTATATGCAAGAGGTGGGTTAATGTGCAGCATGGCATTGGTCTCCACAGAATGTTGGACTTCCTTCAACAGCACTGACAGCACCCTGCCTCGCATTACTGCTAGGCAAGCATGTTTCCACTACGCATGCAGTGTAGAGTACTTCAGTAAAGCTAAGATGGACCACCACTGACAACTGACCCTTTAAACGGTAAATATCAGAAACGCACACCAGGCTCTATGTGCTTGCGCGTGCTTAATGGCCGAGAAGCCCCGCACAGTTGTGTCGCACATTCTATCAACAACTTCAAAACAGTTACAGTCCCTGAGGGAGGGATGAAGCTCACCTTGAGCCTACGGGACGAGGAAGGAGTGAAAGAAGGCAGGTTGCAATGCTACATCCTACCTACAGCCAGCATGTGATTTGCGAGGGCGTGTCCACAAGGAAGGTGAAACCCTGTGTTTGTACAGGGGAAAAATGGAGTTGCCCGACATACTGTACTCACCTAACGATTACATCGAAACCGTAAGTCCACAAGGAGTGCCACGCGCTACACAGTATAGAGAAATCATGTGTGTGACAGGAGTAGCCACAATTTAGTCTTTAGATGTAATTCAATGGTTTTCCGGTACTTATGTTTAAAGTACGTAGCTACTGGATACCTACTGTGTTCTTTTGCGTACTTTGCTATGTAGCTGGCTACCTACGTACTTGATTATAGTAAAGTTATGTATTTTGTTGTGGTACTGTCCAACTTTCTTGCCTCCAGGCTTCCGGAAACAAGGTCAGCAGGAACTGCCTCCTTTGTGGGAGTCAGCACATTGTCCTTAGTGGAAAGGTGAACCAAAAGTGGACGGCTGCATGTCATGATTACCTGTGCCATTCCATTTCACTCCTTATAATTATTATAGTTTGTACAATTTACAATTTTCCTTGTTTCATGATAGCCCCTAGGTTACTCTTTTACATCACTAGCTATGTATCTAGTTGAGAATGGTGGCCATTTCTTCTATTGTGCAACACCTGCCTCTTGTGCAATAGAAATATGGAAGAAGAAGGCAGAAATGAGATCTGGGCTACTTGAGACTCACTGCCTCACTATGCATATATCCACGTGTACACACAAGCTGCTCCCGTGACCTACTTACATCGATTACACACTCTCTGTTCTCCCTTGCCTCTGTACGTACACAGTCCATTATACATCCCTGGAGCATCATTAGAGGAGATTTGGCTCAGATCCATGTTGGGAGAAATTGCATCATCAGCAAGGGAGTCATCCTTGCTCCCCCCTTTCGGAAACTGGCACACGGGTGAGTTTCACTTGTGTGAACATGTTTGCTAGTGTGTGTACATGTAAATGCTCACACCATGTATCTGTTTTGTCCCACTATGTTGTTGTACCTCCCACTGTAGGTCTGCATTCTTCCCCCTGCAAGTAGGTGACAGTGTCTACATTGGGGAGGACACCATTGTCAATGCAGCTAGCATTGGTTCATACATTCACATTGGGAAAAGTTGTGTCATCGTAAGTAGGCTTATCAGAGAGATAGTGAAAGGTGTGACGTTTGATTCAATTATGCTAGGAGAGTAACACATGGAGTATATGGTAGTTGTGAATGTAGGTTTAGTGCCTGTTTGCAAGTAGCAGTCTGTTATGTGAGTTTGTAGCACTAATGTGATTTCTGCTCACGTCATAGTACAGTGCAGAGGAAGTGGATGCACTTGTCCTATCATAGCCAATGTTTTGCTTGCCTGCTTATATGTAGCAACCCCATTCTGTGCATGTGACGGTTACCAGCTAATGTCTAACGATACTGATAGCTCAGCTGTGGCTGCTTTAAGCTGCTTGAACATGTTTACCACAGTGTGTGTTGTGTGTAGTTAATTGCAGCTAATGTATCCACAAGTAGATTCAGAATAATATGTACCAGTAAAAGCAACAAACTTGGACAATAGACTTTCTGTATCCTCTATCAATTTCCAACAGTTTGTATCTTTGTATAGTGTGCAATTTCAGTGTGTCAGTAGTCTCAGCATAACAACCCTAGTTTGTATGTTTCTCTATTATAGTAGAAAAAGATAAGCACACGCCTCTGTGCTACAGCAAAACACTAATGTGTAGCCAATTTGTAATGGCTGGCTACTTTGTATGAATACTTCTGTTGTTCTGGCCTGAATGCCTTACACTGGATGTCCTAAGCCTTCACATCTACAGTTAATCATCCGTACCTGTTATTCTCTCAGTTAGCGCAGTACACATGAGTGAGTAGATAGACTCAAGTTGCCATATTTCTCACTTCCTGTCTGTCCATGCTCAGTCTCAAGGCTGCGTGTTACGAGATTGCTGTCGAATTGAGGATAATACTGTACTGCCACCAGAGACAGTGGTGGCCCCCTTCACTGTGTACTCAGGATCTCCAGGTGTGTATATATTACTGTAGAAGTGCATGAATCAGAAAGAGAGCGTTGACTTCAGTTATGCTTTTTTTATCATACTAATGAGATGTGGCTATAATCAAGGGAATGGAGGTACAATTCCTTCAGTAGATCTCTGTGTAGGCTTGGTTTGCTTGTGTGTTGGTATAGAGCGAACAGTTGAAACTTTGATCCCTCTTTGTGTTACAGGGAAGCAGACTAGTGAGCTGCCTGAGAGCATGCAGGACCTCATGATGGAAACCACTAGACAGTATTATGCACATTTCAAGCCAACTCCTGTGCAGTAACACTCCTGGCACACGGTACATGTAAAGTGAAATCTAATGGAATGAGTCATGATGGTATAGTGAAGGTCCTGCGATAGACTGTGTGCATGCAGTTACATTATCTGAAGTGCTCAAGTGCAAATGCCACTGCTTTCCTGGTAGTGCATGAGGATGGGATTGTACCTGCTGTGTAATGAGCTGAGAGGGTAGTAGGGGTGTGTACTTGTCTGGCTCATGCAATTAGGTACTTGAAAATGCCACGTGCATTACCAACACCTACAAATCACCAGTTGTGCAGATAGGACTGCAAACTGAATATAGCCAGAATGATAACATGGGCAGCACAAACACCATATTTGGTGTCAATTGTGCACAGAGGTGAATTTCATATACACAGCTGCACAAACAAGCCACACAGGTACACACCCCTACTACCCTGTCTGCTCATACACAGCAGGGATAATCCCAAACCCACTACCAGGAATTAATGAAGTAGCATTTGGTATTAGACAAGATGTGACAGCAGGGTAGTGGACACTTTGACAGCAGAAAATTAACAGAGATGAAGAAAAGTAGTGTAATACTTGCTCTAGTGTTAGCAGCATCCCAATTCAGTGCCTCCTCAGGAAATAGGGAGATTGCCAGTAAGTCATGTGTGTGTATTATTTGTAGGCAAGTTCACAAGATGGGGCTGTTCTGAGAGAGCAACAGCTTCATAGCTAACTGAGACGCTTCCTTCTAATTGTAGATGTCTTAGCATTACTGAATCAGCACTTTTGCACGACCAGTATTAAGAGTCTTAATTTCAGCTGCATTGAAAATGCGGATCAGCTGTGGGCACTTTTCAAGGCATTCCCAACAGCAAGGTATAGAGATCCGGTTTCGCTTCTGTTGTTTCACATGCGCATTGATGTGGCGGCATTCCAAAATAGTTCCAACACTAGTGTCCACCTCGAGGACAAGTGTTGTGAGCCATTTGACGCACAGGATGTTTGCAGAACAACAGCAGTGTACTCTCGAGCTATCTATACATTTCTTCCATTCCCCCTGGTCAAGGCATTCCTGTTCCCGATTGTCACTATAAAGAAATACCTGAGATTGGGTTTTACATTCAACATAGGAGTTGACTCTGTTGAGGAAATATGTTGGACGCTACCCCTACCTTTCTGCCCTGGCAGCGAAACAATACTCATTATTGGACAATTCTTATCCCAGGTGAAGAACAATGGTCAAGTCACATGCATCACATGTATGATGAATAAATGTATAGATATTTAAAGTTTAGTACTATACAATTCCTGTTCTTATTCTACAGTGGGTGAAATGTGAAACACTCAATGAAGATTATCAGCATCAGCTATTTATTGCAGAATTTCCTTCAAAGAATATTGACTCTTTCTCAGCTGCTTTGGGCCTGTTTGCTCTGGTCATTGGCCTGTTTGTCTGGATATTTGTAGTGCTACCAATGATGAAGAAGAATCACTACATCTTCCACCCAGTGAATCCCATGACTAAATCATTTCTCTTCTCTGCCATGCTACAATGTTGGGTTTGGTTTGTGTTGCTGTATGTGTACCAATTTATGGCCCTTGTTGGGTTTCACAATGGCATTAACACCAGAAGCGCTGTGATATCCACAGCCTACATGCCTTTTGTGAACATTGGGTACTATGTCTTTGGGATCATGGGTGTGTTCTACCTTGTGGAATTCCCCTTCCTCCTGTGGTACATCAGCACAAAGGTGATGGCCATGGACAGGCGAGGTCTGAACAGGAGACAGTGCATGCTGTACATGCTGAAGTCAGTTGGGTGTGCAGGAATGGTGCTCTTCATGCAGGTGCTCCCTGTGTACATTGTGTTTCAGATAGCATTTATTTTCATATCCCCTTTGTATATTCTTATTATGTACTGCTATTGCATCGCATTATTCTCTCTCCATACTACATGCACAGCTCTTCTCTTTCTTCCTTGCATCATGCGCTGTAAACTTTGCTTTCCACATTGCTGCTTAATCACTTTCTTTATCTTGTCTGAGCTTATTTGTATTGCATTTTTGATTATCATACAGATTGAGTTTCAAGCAGATACATTTGTCACTCAGTATGACTTAAGTCACATCCTCACTGTCCTCTTCACATCTGGTCTCATTGCACTGCTGGCATACATCATCAAACGTGTGTTCACCCATCGCAAGGTTCACAGACACTCTCAGGACACTTGCAGTAATGAGGAATGCAAGCACCTGCTGCATGCAGTTTAAACATTGCATGCTTGATGTGTATAAGAGCAAGTGTTTGACCTCCTGTATGAACTACAAGCATACACAGACATGCACTTCATTAACTCAAGTGACATAAGTTTTGAATATAGGATTTATATACTATGTCTCAACATGAGTTTTCTTGTAAATCATTACAGCTTAAAAAAGTTTACATATATAGAATTTCCATGCGCACACCCACACATATGCAATTTTAAACTTTGCTACAAACAAACACTGATATCAGTCATGATGTATGATACAGTAATTATGTGATTAATTATTAAGTGCTATCCTTGATGTGATGCACTAAGTGACTGGCATTAGCCACCAATACCACATACTGATATCTGAGATGGTTGCCTGCTTATTGAGACTAGTTAGGAGTCCACGTTCTACAGGAGGGGACAGGTAGGGAAGGGGACAATGGCAGCCACCTGGACCAGAACCAGACGCCTCCAGATCTATAGCCAACTGAATACAATATTAGTCAGAACAGTAACATGTATTACTATTTCCAAGCACTCCATGTTTGGCCTCAGTCTCTTACAGTAAGTATATGTAGGTCTAGAGTAGTTTATACACACATTCACAAACAATTAAGTATACTCTACTAATTCCTCTGCCCAATGTTACTCAGTACCATACCAAAACTCACAGGGCTGAAGGGCATTTGGCACTCAGGATGATGTAACAACATTCATGCACAAGCATAGCACCTTTGATGTATTGAAAGGTTAATCACTGGATATTACGCCTGACCTACCAACTACACCAGTATTGGTGTCTCAGTTGGCAGGGGGGCACGAAGCCCTATTGGTTGGCAACCAGTGGTCGCCTCCCCCAGTCATCCAACAAAGATGGAAGATCCACAGACAGCTGTTTCGCCATAATTGGGGCTCATCAGTGTGGCATACTGATGGTTGATGGTTTCAACAGAAACAGACAAGGGAGGCTACAGTCGTCACGACTGAGGCATTGTCAAAGGGGAATTGCTTTTGCAGTTAGCCACTGCGAGGCAATAGATGGAAAGGTTAATCACTGGATATTACGCCTGACCTACCAACTACACCAGTATTGGTGTCTCAGTTGGTAGGGGGGCACGAAGCCCTATTGGTTGGCAACCAGTGATCGCCTCCCCCAGTCATCCAACAAAGATGGAAGATCCACAGACAGCTGTTTCACCCTAATTGGGGCTCATCAGCTAACACCCATGCCTGAGGAGGTATCAGTTACAGGCATTGTCAGAGGCATCAATCCATCACTTAGATATAATTCATTCAATGGTTTCCCGGTATGTTTAGTTAAAGTATATGTACATGTAGATACCTACTGCGTTCATATGTGCATGTACTTTCTACGTATGTAGATGGCTACGTACGAGGTTATAGTAAAGTTATGTATTTTGTTGTGGTGCTGCCCACTTTCACTGCCACTCACTGCCTCACTATGCATATATCCACCTGTACACACAAGCTGCTCCCGTGACCTACTTACATTGATTACACACTCTCCATTCTCTCTTGCCCCTGTATGTACACAGTCCATTATTCATCTGTCGAGCATCATTAGAGGAGATAGATTTGGCTTAGATCCATGTTAGGAGGAATTGCATCATCAGCAAGGGAGTCATCCTTGCTCCCTCCTTTAGAAAACTAGCACACGGGTGAGTATCACTTGTGTGAACATGTTTGCTGGTGTGTGTACATGTAAACGCTCACACCATGTATCAGTTTTGTCCCACTTTGTTGTTGTACCTCCCACTGTAGGTCTGCATTCTACCCCTGCAAGTAGGTGACAGTGTCTACATTGGGGAGGACACCATTGTCAATGCAGCTAGCATCGGTTCATACATTCACATTGGGAAAAGTTGTGTCATCGTAAGTAGGCTTATCAGAGAGATAGTGAAAGGCGTGACGTTTGATTCAATTATGCTAGGAGAGTAACACATGGAGTATATGGTAGTAGTGAATGTAGGTTTAGTGCCTGTTTGCAAGAAGCAGTCTGTTATGTAAGTTTGTAGCACTAATGTGATTTCTGCTCACGTCATAGTACAGTGCAGACGAAGTGAATGCACTTGTCCTATCATAGCCAATGTTTGCTTGCCTGCTTATATGTAGCAACCCCATTCTGTGCATGTGACGGTTACTAGCTAATGTCTAACGATACTGATAGCACAGCTGTGGCTGCTTTAAGCTGCTTGAACATGTTTACCACAGTGTGTGTTGTGTGTAGTTGATTGCAGCTAATGTATCCACAAGTAGATTCAGTATAATATGTACCAGTAAAAGCAACAAACTTGGGCAATAGACTTTCTGTATCCTCCTTCAATTTCTAGCAGTTTGTATCTTTGTATACTGTGCAATTTCAGTGTGTCAGTAGTCTCAGCATAACAACATTAGTTTGCATGTTCCTCTGTTATGGCAGTGAAAGATATGCACACACCTCTCTGCTACAGCAAAACACTAATGTGTAGCCAATTTGTAATGGCTGGCTACTTTGTATGGATACTTCTGTTGTTCTGGCCTGAATGTCTTACACTGGATGTCCTAAGCCTTCACATCTACAGTTAATCATACGCACCTGTTATTCTCAGCTAGCACAGCACACATGAGTGAGTAGATAGACTCAAGTTGCCATATTTCTCACTTCCTGTCTGTCCATGCTCAGTCTCAAGGCTGCGTGTTACGAGATTGCTGTAGAATTGAGGATAATACTGTACTGCCACCAGAGACAGTGGTGGCCCCCTTCACTGTGTACTCAGGATCTCCAGGTGTGTACCTATATATTACTGTAGTAATGCATGAATGAAAAAGAAAGTGTTCACTTCAGGTTCTACGTTATTATCATAATAATGGGATGGGATGTGGCTATCATCAAGGAATGGAGGCATTGTTCCTTCAGTAGATCTCTGTACAGGCTTGGATTGCTTGTGTGTTGGTATAGAGTGAACAGTTGAAACTTTGACCCCTCTGCTTTCCTGGTAGTGCATGAGGATGGGATTGTACCTGCTGTGTAATGAGCTGAGAGGGTAGTAGAGGTGTGTAGATAGGACTGCAAACTGAATATAGCCAGAATGATAACATGGGCAGCACAAACACACCATATTTGGTGTCATTTGTGCACAGAGGTGAATTTCATACACACAGCTGCACAAACAAGCCACACAGGTACACACCCCTACTACCCTGTCTGCTCATACACAGCAGGGATAATCCCAACCCCACTACCAGGAATTAATGAAGTAGCATTTGGTATTAGACAAGATGTGACAGCAAGGTAGTGGACACTTTGACAGCAGAAAATTAACAGAGATGAAGAAAAGTAGTGTAATACTTGTTCTAGTGTTAGCAGCATCCCAATTCAGTGCCTCCTCAGGAAATAAGGAGATTGCCAGTAAGTCATGTGTGTATATTATTTGTAGGCAAGTTCACAAGTTGGGGCTGTTCTGAGACAGCAACAGCTTCATAGCTAACTGAGACGCTTCCTTCTAATTGTAGATGTCTTAGCATTACTGAATCAGCACTTTTGCACGACCGGTGTTAAGAGTCTTAACTTCAGCTGCATTGAGAATGCGGAGCAGCTGTTGTTTCACATGCGCATTGATGTGGCAGCATTCCAAAATAGTTCCAACACTAGTGGCCACCTCGAGGACAAGTGTTGTGAGCCATTTGACGCACAGGATGTTTGCAGAACAACAGCAGTGTACTCTCGAGCTATCTATACATTTCTTCCATTCCCCCTGGTCAAGGCATTCCTGTTCCCAGTTATATGTTCAGTAGGGCTGCGACTGAAAATAGTGTGTTAAACTTTGCACTGCATGTGTTAGTACCTTGACTGTAAAGTATGCACAACTTATAATTTTGTAGGTGTTAGTAATGTACACAACACTTTAAAGTATGTAGTCAGTCCGTGCAGACCCAAAGCACTTTCGCTATGTCTATAGTGGTAATGACGTCGATATGTTTCAAATCCTATGTTTGGTGAAAGTAACATGCACAACAATGCACTATGGTATACTCTGTTTGGATCTGTGTGTATTAAACTGACAGTGGTACTCCCATGGGCACTTACATGTAGCATAATTGTATGAATACGTACATATATTCTCATTTGGCCTACCCAGCAGCATGAAGACAAGTATGTGGGGACTGTTTCTCTGTGTACTAGCCGCTGCAGCTGTCTGTGATGGTGCAATAGGACCCCCTGCAATGAAGGACAGGAACACTGGTAAATAATGCCATGCAGGACACATTTGCAGTGTATGTACAGGGTGCACCTAATCTTGTTTCCAGTCCCAATTTCTCAGCCTATATATTATTGAACAATCACTGAATAATAGTGGCTGGCACATGAGACTACAGCACAACTGCATACAGTGCTTTGCGCTGTGAATACAATTCCATAATGGCTTCTCATTTCATACAGAGGGGCTGCCTCCTGGGAACACATATCAGTCAGTTTGCAATTTAAAGTCCACTGAGGTGAATTGCATTTCAAACTCAAAGGAGCTCTGGTGCATCTTTCAGAAGGACAGAGATGAAAATGACACACCACAGAAACCAACCTCTAGTTTCCCACCTATGTGGCTGATTCACATACATAACTTTGAGGGCAAAGGTTATGATATTTCTACTAATGGGGTCACCACCAACAGTAGTAGATACTGCCAGGTCTCTGACCCAGAAGATGTCTGCGCAATGAATGCTGTCTACTCCCAGACCATCTTTGAGGCTTATCCTGCTGCACTGCTGACATGTTTGATTCCAGTACTTGAATACGTTGCCAACTTCCAGCAAATGCTATCAATGAGCATTACTGAGACATCCTGGACTGTACCATTGCCATTTTGCTCAGGGCATTTTGAGACAAGAGGCTTTGTCCATGAGGTAAATGATCTGATCATTGTAGCTGCAGTATAACAACATGTATGTACTTGCTGAGCAAATGCATGCATGGCTGTAAGAGGAAACTCCAGCAATTATTAATGGAGTAACATTGCCAGCCATTAGCTACTTTCTCAATTTCCAGCTATATACTTGCCTCTAACATTCTCATTGCTTGTTATTATAATTATATTGTTTTCTTATAGCTGTATAATTGTACATTTCCCTACTACCTACTTCCTATATTACGTCCTGCTATTTTAGCTGGTGAAAATTGCATCTGACAACAAGCAACTTACAGACAACCATGCTGTTACAGAATCATTTAATGCTGGAGATCAAGGGAGCGTTTCAACACGGAATGCAATTCTATTATACAGTCGCTGCTTTGTTTCATCATTACTAATTATTTTGGGACTGTGTTTGCTTATAAAACGGCATCCATTCAAGCACCAAAAGGCAAGGAATTCAGTCACAAAATCCCTTCTCCTCTCCACCATCATCCAGTCTTGGATGTGGTTCATGTATCTATACAGTTACCAGTTTAGAGGTCTGTCATTGTTCAAAGACTTCCTACACTCCAGGAATGCTGTGATATCCACAGCCTACATGCCTTTTGTGGACATTGGGTACTATGCCTTTGGGATCATGGGTGTGTTCTACCTTGTGGAATTCCCCTTCCTCCTGTGGTACATCAGCACAAAGGTGATGGCCATGGACAGGCGAGGTCTGAACGGGAGACAGTGCATGCTGTACATGCTGAAGTCAGTTGGGTATGCAGGAATGGTGCTCTTCATGCAGGTGTTATCCTGGTATATTACATATTTCCTGATTGGCCTTCTTGCCTATCCCTTGTTTTCACTTCTGGTCCTGGGAGCTTACCTAATCATACTCATCGTCTTGATTGCAAGCACAGCACTCCTTCTCCTTCCATGTATCACACGATGCAGAAGGTGCCCACAACAAAGTGGTCCAATTGTGTTCCTTGTCATGATAGCTTTAATTGGTGGTGGATTCACATATGATCTAGCACGTTATAAATGGTAAATGGAGCACCTCTTACAATACAAGTCAAATCATTTCGGGTTTATTTGCTTCTGGAACATTTGCAGTATTAGTTTACACAGTCAAATCAGTGTTCAGTCAATACATACTGAAGAGTGACTCACGTACAGACACTGACAAGACAGAGGAACAGTCACTACTACTTTCAAAGGAACGTGATTCATAGCTTAACAGATTCAAGTCAGTGAAGCTCTCATGCAATCATTATTATTATCACAATTATTCCAGTAACAACACAACCTCTGCATTGACTATAGTCAATGCTTTACTGTTTGTGCATGAGCATAGCATTATACATAGGCTATTGACAGTAGCAATATGCTTGATGTGTGGATGTAATTGTATGTATCAATAAGCTGTGCACAGCGGATGAGGTACTGAGCATGAATAAGAAGTTAAGAGTCTAAAGAAATATGGCCTGACAGGCAGCAATTGTGAAGCATTGCATGGCTTCATCACTTACTTATACTGTACTGAAAATATTGTTTAGTGTACACATAGCAGTTGTTAGTGAGCACTAGATCAACTGTAATTATAGAATGCATCATGCAATAGCTCAGTGTGCTCAATTAACAAATAGCATTTACAGATGTTGAAAAATGATTGTAGAATTTGCAAAAGTGTGGGAATTTGTTCAAGAAATATTATAGAAGCTGGTGCAATAATTATAGTTTCCATGCAATGCTGAGTGGCACTGAGTGCACACTGAGTCAACACTCTTCTGGCAGTTTACAGGGCAGGTGCATTTTGAACACACTGCACCATCGCAAAGACTGAGCTGTGGTTGAAACAATGTGTAGCTTGATGGTCTATTTCTCTAGGCAGAGGACATCAATTAATGACACGACCAATGGTTGTTGCATGGTTACAAATGAAGTACTCTTGTTTTTACTAAGTTGCACGACTCCAAGATTCCATGTTAATCTGCAACAGCTATTGTAAAGTACATTTCATTGTTAAAGAATGTCTTTGGAAATCCTAAAGAATGTGAGGCCAGAGCCATGGTCCCTCTACACTTCCCACAACACTGCACTCCCTAGAGCACACTTCACTTGATCAAGCTGCTGTGGAACAATTGTGTTTCAATTCTCATGCTTTTACTGCCTTTATAATGCACATTGGCCTAATACAGTATTAATAACTTGTGATAGTTTATGTATGCACTGATGTGCATGTATAATTATAGATATTTCTTTATTGCTAAAATATTAATGCCATTGTATACCTTGCACAATACTGTACGTATGTACGTATGTGTACATGTCTTACATGTCTTGTGCATCTGATGTACCTAAATCAAGCCTGCAGTACATTTTCATGCAAGAAGCCCAATGAGACATCACTTCAGCAGGACATGTAAATATGCTGTGTAGTCCATCCTCAGTGCATATATACACCACTGGTGCAGTGCACAAGTTACATATACATCATACATATGTCAGTTATATAGTCGCACCTCTGAATGTCATTTGCATATCATGTATGCCTATAATCAAAACCATGCAATCATAATGTGTACATATCGAAGCAAAAACAAAAAAAGAGTGAATTTAATACACAAAGGCCTTCTTGCTGATGTATGGCTATGAGAGAAGTTGCAGAAAGGTGCACTACAAGCTAAGAGCTAGGATCCACGCATCCAAAAGTGTGTCTGCTCATTTGGTTCTTCAATCTCTTCTTGTGAATTACTCCTCAACGAGTACCGAGTGAGCATTGATTTGAGCGCGTAAGTCATTAGTGCAAATATTCCAGAAGACAATATTCAAGAAAGAATTTGACTAGAATTATAGGAAGTGTTCCATTTGGTTCCAAGGCTGGTGACCAGAAAAAAGTAATATCCACTACAAGCTAAATTTAAGAGGACAAGTAACACAATAGGACCACTTTGCTGTGAGCACCTTCTGCATCGTGTGATACATGGAAGGAGAAGGAGTGCTGTGCTTGTAATGACTATGATTAGGTAAGTTCCCATGACCAGAAGTGCAAACAAAGGATATGCAAGAAGGCCATTCAGGAAATATGTAACACCTGCATGTAGGGGACCATTCTTGCACACCCAACCGTAATCCCATAGCCAGTAACAAGGACTACTGTCAGGAACAGTAGCTGGCACAACCCTGGACTCATGGCTTTATTCTCTGATTCTCTATGGCCATCACCTTTGTGCTGATGTACCACAGGTGGAAGTGGAGTTCCACAAGGTAGAACACACCCGCATAGTACCCAATGTCCAAAAAAGGCATGTAAACTGTGGATATCACAGCATTCCTGGAGAGTAGGAAGTCCTTGAACAATGACAGGCCCCAAAACTGGTAGCTGTATAAGTACATGAACCACATCCATGACTGAATCATGGGGGAGAAGAAAAGGGATTTGGACTGACTTCCTTGCCATCTAGCTGATGATGAAGTGGATACTGGTATGCAAACCAGCACAATAACAGTGGAATAAATTATTTTACACAATGATGTTCACAATGTCAACCTCAAAATACCCTGAGCAAAATGGCAATTAATGGTAGTCTCCAGAATGAATTATACATACGTATACACACACAGCTGCAACCACCTACATGTGCACACACAGCAGGTAATTGTACAAAAGCATGTATTCACATTCACTCACTCACTCAGTATCACTCACACTGTTATTCACATCAATCATGAATCTGGTTTCAACAGACACATTGCCAAGAATGAATGAGTAGCTAATTGTCATCAAAGTCACATGTTTAGTTGCTCCACTGTGTTAAGCACATTCAGAACATAGGGTTTGTAGCCCGATGACATTCTTCCATGCACATGCATGTTCTGGACAGCAAAAATGCAACTCCAGTGCAGTAACACTACAATACTGCAATATATATATACTGTACATGTAAGTGGAGACATTAAAGAATGAGGCACATGTCAATGGTGCTATACTTGTGTGTACATGCTGTTACAACATCTGAAGTGTCAAATGTTGGTCACTTCAAACCTGTGAGTTTGGGACTGAAGTGCCTAAGTGGTACCGATTGAGCGGTGAAAGAGAAAGCAGTAGTTAGTGCGTACTAGTTTGTGATGTGTGTGTAAACTGCTCCAGACCCTCATTAGGAATTGAGACCAAATATGGTGTGCTTGGCTGCATGTTATTGTTCTGGCTACATTCAGTTTGTGGTCTTAGCTCACAACTGATGATTTTGTAGGTGTTGGTAGTATTCTTGACACTTCTAACTAAGCAGTTGTTATGTAAAACGAAGTACACAGTTACTGTGTCCATATATAGTGATAATACTTTCAAGTTGCATGTTTAGTGATGGTACTGTACATATATAGTACATGGCAGTGCTTTTCTGCATGCTGTACATGCATACTTAGGCCAGTGTGCTTGAAGTATGAGAATAATATGTGAGGTGTCTATGAGAGAGATTGCTCAGTTGAATGAATGATGTCTGACATTGTCAGTAGTAGCCCTCACTCACTCACAAGTACACCTGTCATATTCATCAGTAATATAATAAATCAAGCACAAACAAGAGATTGTGATACAACATGATTAACACACTGTCAGAGTGAATAGTAATGTAGTTGACAGAAATAGCAAATGACAAGATGATGTATTGTCAGGAAGTCATTAGCTAATCACGCTCCACCCAGCCCTCGGACATTGCAAGGTCCACAGTCCACGTGTCATATTCATCAGTGGATGCAAGCATAATATTATAAATATTATATATACATGTTTTTGTATCCAATCGTGAAATGCTTGTCACAGATTGTATTGTGTATAAATGAAATTTGTTAGTGAAAGTTACTAGGTAGTGTTCATATACTGGAAAGAGTGTCTGTGAAGGAAGTTGATTATCTCATTCTCAATGACTGTATTCTCATGAACATGCATTGTGGGTTTGTAGCTGGTGCCCATTTCAGCTACTGAGCATACATTTCAGCTAACACCCATGCCTGAGGAGGCATCAGTTACAGGCATTGTCAGAGGCATCAATCCATCACTTAGATATAATTCATTCAATGGTTTCCCGGTATGTTTAGTTAAAGTATATGTACATGTAGATACCTACTGCGTTCATATGTGCATGTACTTTCTATGTAGATGGCTACGTGTGAGGTTATAGTAAAGTTATGTATTTTGTTGTGGTGCTGTCCACTTTCACTGCCACTCACTGCCTCACTATGCATATATCCACATGTACACACAAGCTGCTCCCGTGACCTACATTGATTACACACTCTCCATTCTCTCTTGCCCCTGTATATATGTACACAGTCTATTATTCATCCCTGGAGCATCATCAGAGGAGATTTGGCTCAGATCCATGTTGGGAGGAATTCCATCATCAGCAAGGGAGTCATCCTTGCTCCCCCTTTTAGAAAACTGGCACACGGGTGAGTATCACTTGCGTGAACATGTTTGCTAGTGTGTGTACATGTAAACGCTCACACCATGTATCAGTTTTGTCCCACTTTGTTGTTGTACCTCCCACTGTAGGTCTGCATTCTACCCCTGCAAGTAGGTGACAGTGTCTACATTGGGGAGGACACCATTGTCAATGCAGCTAGCATTGGTTCATACATTCACATTGGGGAAAATTGTGTCATCGTAAGTAGGCTTATCAGAGAGATAGTGAAAGGCATGACATTTGATTCAATTATGCTAGGAGAGTAACACATGGAGTATATGGTAGTTGTGAATGTAGGTTTAGTGCCTGTTTGCAAGTGTTACGTAAGTTTGTAGCACTAATGTGACTTCTGCTCACGTCATAGTACAGTGCAGAGGAAGTGGATGCACTTGTCCTATCATAGCCAATGTTTGCTTGCCTGCATATAGCAACCCCATTCTGTGCATGTGGTGATTACCAGCTAATGTCTAACGATACTGATAGCACAGCTGTGGCTGCTTTAAGCTGCTTGAACATGTTTACCACAGTGTGTGTTGTGTGTAGTTGATTGCTGCTGGTGTATCCACACGTGCATTCAGTGTAATACTAGTAAAAGCAACAAACTTGGGCAATAGACTTTCTGGATCCTCCTTCAATTTCTAACAGTTTGTATCTTTGTATACTATGCAATTTCAGTGTGTCAGTAGTCTCAGCATAACAACCCTAGTTTGTATGTTTCTTTATTATGGTAGAGAAAGATATGCACACACTTCTGTGCTACAGCAAAACACTAATGTGTAGCCAATTTGTAATGGCTGGCTACTTTGTATGGATACTTCTGTTGTTCTGGCCTGAATGCCTTACACTGGTTGTCCTAAGCCTTCACATCTACAGTTAATCATATGTACCTGTTATTCTCAGCTAGCGCAGCACACATGAGTGACTAGATAGACTCAAGTTGCTTATTTTTTACTTCCTGTCTTTCCTGCTCAGTCTCAAGGCTGTGTTTCGCAAGGTTTATTTTCAACTAGTGCAAATAACATTCTCATTTGGCCTACTCAACAGCGTGAAGATAAGTATGTGGGGACTGTATCTCTGTGTACTAGCTGCTGCAGCTGTCTGTGATGGTGCAATAGGACCCCCTGCAGTGAAGAAGGAATGGAACACTGGTAAATGATGCCTTGCAGGGCATATTTGCAATAAATGTACTGGGTGCACCTAATCGCTTCCAGTCCCTATTTCTCTGCCTATATGTTACTGTACAATCACTGAATAATAGTGGCTGGCACATGAGACTACAGCACAACTGTATACAGTGCTTTGAGCTGTGAATGCATTCCATAATGGCTTCTCATTTCATACAGAGGGGCTGCCTCCTGGGAACACATATCAGTCAGTTTGCAATTTAAAGTCCACTGAGGTGAATTGCATTTCAAACTTGAAGGAACTTATGTGCATCTTTCAGAAAGACAGAGATGAACACGATACACCAAAGATCCCAACCTCTGGTTTCCCATCTATGTGGCTAATTCATATACATAACTTTGTCGGCGAAGGTAATGACACTTCTAACAATGGGTCCACAACCAACAGCAGTAGCTACTGTCAGGTCTCTGACCCAGAGGATGTCTGCACAATGCATGCCGTCTACTCTCAGGCCATCTTTGATGCTTATCCTGCTGCACTGCTGACATGTTTGATTCCAATATTTGAATATTCCAACCGTTTCCAGTTTTGGCTATGGATGACCATTACTGAGACATCCTGGACTGTACCATTGCCATTTTGCTCAGGGCATCTTGAGACAGGAGACTTTGTCCATGAGGTAAATGATTTGATCATTGTAGCAGTATAACACCATGTATTTGCTGAGCCCATTGAATGCATGGCTGTAAGAGGAAACTCCAGCAATTAGTGGAGTAACAACAGCCAGCCATTAGCTATTTTCACAATTTCCAGCTGTACATATATTACTTGCTTCTAATGTTCTCATTGCTTGTTTTCATATAACTGCATAATTTTACATTTTCATACCATCTACGTTGTATTATTACTTCCTACAAATTACTATTTTAGCTGATGAAATCTGCATCTGACAACAAGCAACCTATGGACAACTATGACCTATCATTTCATGCTGAAGGTCAAGGAAAATTTTCAACACAGAATGCAATTCTGTTGTATAGTCGCTTCATTGTTTCATCATTACTAATTATTTTGGGACTGTGTTGGCTTACAAAAAGGTATCCACTCAAGCATCAAAAGGCAAGGAATGCTGTCTCCAAATCCCTTCTCCTCTCCATCATGATCCAGTCTTGGATGTGGTTCATGTATCTATATAGTTACCAGTTTAGAGGTCTGTCATTGTTCAAAGACTTCCTACTCTCTAGGAATGCTGTCATATCCACAGCCTACATGCCTTTTGTGGACATTGGGTACTATGCCTTTGGTATCATGGGTGTGTTCTACCTTGTGGAATTCCCCTTCCTCCTGTGGTACATCAGCACAAAGGTGATGGCCATGGACAGGCGAGATCTGAACAGGAGACAGTGCATGCTGTACATGCTGAAGTCAGTTGGGTGTGCAGGAATGGTGCTCTTCATGCAGGTGGCTTCCTGGTATTTTACATATTTCCTGATTGGCCTTCTTGCATATCCATTGTTTGTACTTCTGGTCCTGGGAGCTTACCTAATCATACTCATCATCTTGATTGCAAGCACAGCACTCCTTCTCCTTCCATGTATCACACGATGCAGAAGGTGCCCACAACAAAGTGGTCCAATTGTGTTCCTCATACTGATAGCTTTAATCTGTTGTGGATTCACAAATGATCTAGCACAAGTTATGAATGGTAAATGGAGCACCACTTACAATGCAAGTCAAATCATTTCGGGTATATTTGCTTCTGGCATATTTGCAGTATTAGTTTACACAGTCAAATCAGTGTTCAGTCAATACATACTGAAGAGTGACTCACGTACAGACACTGACAAGACAGAGGAACAGTCACTACTTTCAGTGGAAAGGGATTCTTAGCTTTACTCATTCAAATGTGTGAAAGCTTCATGCAAACATTATTTCAGTAACAACAAAACCTCTGCATTGACTATAGTCAATTCCTCACTATTTTGTGCATGAACATAACTTCATACATCTATATATATAAAACACCACCACCACCACCACACAGTGCAAGTTACAATATCGCAGCCACCACCACCTGTGCCAGTAGAGTATCTGTGCTAGTTGGTCATAGAGAAAAAGACCACCAGTGCAAGTTACAGTAGCCACCACCACATGTGCCAGTAGAGTATCTGCACTAGTTGGTCATAGAAAAAGACCACCAGTGCAAGTTACAGTGGCACCAGCACCATTCGCACCACCACATGTGCCAGAAAGTAAATGCGCTCAATGGCTGAAGAAAAAGACCACCAGCGCAAGTTACAGCTGGTCAGAACCTGCACCGCCACCATTGGAGTGCACGCTGCAGCAAGCAAATGTAAGCTTACCTAAGAGCATGCCATTGAATTGAGGGTGCGTGGGAAGAAATTCAATGGCATGCCCTTAGGCAAGTTACATTTGCTTGCTGCAGCGTGCACTCCAATGGTGGCGGTGCAGGTTCTGACCAGCTGTAACTTGCGCTGGTGGTCTTTTTCTTCAGCCATTGAGTGCATTTACTTTCTGGCACATGTGGTGGTGCGAATGGTGCTGGTGCCACTGTAACTTGCACTGGTGGTCTTTTTCTATGACCAACTAGTGCAGATACTCTACTGGCACATGTGGTGGTGGCTACTGTAACTTGCACTGGTGGTCTTTTTCTCTATGACCAACTAGCACAGATACTCTACTGGCACAGGTGGTGGTGGCTGCGATATTGTAACTTGCACTGTGTGGTGGTGGTGGTGGTGTTTTTTCTAGAGCAATGGCACATATACTGAATGCATCCATTGTACTGGCACCATGTGGTGGTGGTGGTGGTCATTTTCATTTAGGAATGCATGTGGTGGCCGTAATATTGTAACTTGCACTGTGTGGTGGTGGTAGTAGTAGTATATAGTAGCAGCGCCTGATGTGGTGGTCTGTTTTCTTGCAGCTCTAGCACATAATATTATACTGGTGTGCTCATTGCAACTTCCACTGTGGTGGTGGTGATGGCGGTTGTATTTATCTATGTGGTGGTGTAGTAGCTGGATATTGTGGCTGGATAATTGTGAGCAAGTGTACATGTTGGTGCTGCTCTGCTCCAGCATAGCGGCAAATGCCTACAAATTGGTTTCAAAATGTGATTGTTCAAAACATCGCCTCCATTTTGTGACTAATTAAGCAATACTGCTAATGACATGAGGAAATTGGTCATCTAACTTCATCCACTTAGTATCATGACTTAGCAGGGCTGGGTTGGTAAGATATGCATTGAACCTCATTTTTCTCGGCCATTTTGCCACTAATTAAGAAATCCTGCTAATGACATGAACAGTTGCATTATCTGGCTAGGTCCATCAAGTGTCATGACTGAGCGGGCCGGGCTGGTTGAATGCATCATACACATAACATATGTCGGCCATTTTGAGACTAATTAAGAAATCCCGCTAATAACATAGGAAGGTGGACCACTTGGATCTGTCCACCAAGTTTCACGTCTCAACGAGCCAAGTTGCATTCATATACAAGATACCACTATGCATCAATATAAATGCACCATACATTAAGTGTTATGCTATGCACATTTATATTAGGATTTGGCGGGCTGCTTGTAGAAGAACGAAGACCTAATTAAAAATTCTGCCTCATTTAAAAGTCTTAAAATCTCCCATACTTCAAAGGCACACCTATCACATGTTCGTGAGGGGTGCCTAACCCCCCGGGAATTATATTATATTATATTATATTATATTATATTATATTATATTATATTATTTACTTTAGATTAGTGGTGTATATTGTAACTTGCACTGTATAGAGGTAGTGAGCAGAACGGTTGTTCGCGAAGTCCTCCCGCGAGCAACGATGCATCGACACCAAACTTTCCCAGATTATGGACGCCACACCCGGTCTCAATCTAAGGGGGGCGACGTGCGCGAAGAGGCCCCTGCCGAGGAGCGCGCGGCGAAAAACCTCAAATCGACCGTCCGCCATCTTGGATTTACGGAGAAAATATACGGTTTTCCGCGCACGTTCCTATGCTGCCAATACAAAAGAAGAACCCCAACAGTTGTTCGCGAACTCCTCCCGCGAACGTCGACGAAACGTACCCAAACGTTCCCAGCTGTCGCACGCTGTACCTCACATCAATATAAGGTGGTAGACGTGCTAACATAAGCTGCTACCAAGGAGCGCCCGGCGATAACCCAGGATGAACCGACCGTCGGCCATCTTGGATCTCTTGGAAGAAAGTATGCCGTATCCTAGGCGTTCGCGCAGGTTCGAGGATTACACCCAAGCTAGCGCGATGCCGAAGCTGAGAAAAAGGAAAGGGGGGTTGTCTCACACAGAAACCATCAGCTTCTTACAACTATATATCCGTTGTTTGTGTACGGTGATCTTCCATGTAAATTGCATGCACACACGTAGGTCAGTCACACTGACATCACCAGGCCAGCCTAGACTATCCTTTACCAGAGCATGCATTACTAGCTGGGGCCTGAGTAGCAATGGCATTACCAGCCTGTGTCCGACCAGCTGGCATATGCTGAGCTAACGGAGAGACCCACCTTTATGCACCTGGTGATGAGACCAGGAATGAAGTGAGGGCTTCTCAGCTGGCTCAGGCATCAGAAAGGGTTGGTTCTCTAATACCAGCTTCACAACAGGGTTGAAAACCTTGCCGACGTTTCGACCAGATGCTCTGGTCTTCTTCAGGGCGAAGATGACATACATAACATACATAACATCTTCGCCCTGAAGAAGACCAGAGCATCTGGTCGAAACGTCGGCAAGGTTTTCAACCCTGTTGTGAAGCTGGTATTAGAGAACCAACCCTTTCTGAGACCAGGAATGTTGTTTATAGACAAGTACTATAGCTAAAGGGTGTGTAAAAATGTTTCCTCCAAAAACAAGGGCAGATGTAAGGATGGTGCAGTGCGTACCTGCAAGGTATGGCAAAACCACCTGGCGGAAAAACCGTAGTAACGAGGAGGGCCGATCCATGCAAAGAGGGGGGGGGGGGGGGCAGTTGGTCCATGCAACAAGGAGGAGGGCCGGTCCATACAAAACCACCCAGGTCATTAACATGCGCTGACTTTGAATACTTTTTCACCATCCCTACATCTGCCAACATTTTGCTGCATTCCTTTGTACATTATATAGCTTTATATTGCAGAAAGTTTGCATGGACATGGTAGGTCGGTCACACTGACATCACCAGGCCAGCCTGGACTATCCTTTGCCAGAGCATGCATGACCAGCCAGTGCATTACTAGCTGGGGCCTGAGTAGCAATGGCATTACCAGCCTGTGTCCGACCAGCTGGCATACGCCGAGCACGCGGAGAGACCTGCCCTTTGGGCAGGTCTCTCCGCTAGTAGGCTATATTACAGTAGTGATGTGTTTGAAGTGTGGATGCATATAATTGTATGTATCATTATGCTGTGTACAGCGGATAATGTACTGAGCATGAATAAGAAGTTAAGAGTCTAAAGAAATATGGGCCGACAGGCAGCAATTGTGAAGCATTGCATGGCTTCATCACTTACTTATACTGTACTGAAAATATAGTCTAGTGTACACATATATAGCAGTCGTTAGTGAACACTAGATCAACTGTAATTATAAAATGCATCATGCAATAGCTCAGTGTGCTCAGTTAACAAATAGCATGCACAGATGTTGAAAGATGATTGTAGGAATTTGCAAAAGTGTTGGGAATTTCTTTAAGAAATATTATATAGAAGTTGGTGCAATATAGTTTCCATGCAATGCTGAATGGCGCTGAATGCACACTGAGTCACTGCTCCAATCTCTTGTTACACAGTATCTGAGCTCTTCTGCCAGTATACAGGAAGGGTGCATTTTTGGACACACTGCACCATCCCTGAGTCGAGCTGTGGTTGAAACATTGCATAGCTTGATGGTTCATTTCTCTAGTCAAAGGACATCAATTAACAACAAGACCGACCGCAGTTGCCTGGTTACAAATGAAGAACTCTTGTTTTTACTAAGTTGCATGACACCAAGATACCATGCTAATCTGCAACAGCTATTGTAAAGTACATTTCATTGTTAAAGAATGTCTTTGGAATGGATTCTGTAGACCTGTTTCCCTAAAATTAATACCTAAGCTCATACAGTATATGTACATGGTATAACACTGAAGCCTTAATTCTACAGAATGTAAGACCATGCAGACCCACAACCACTCACCTGCATACAACTGCATGGTCCCTCTACACTTCCCCACAACACTGCACTCCCTAGCACACTTAATATCATCAAAAGTCAGGTGTTCAGTTGCTCCATTGTGTTAAGCACATTCAGAACATAATTTTGTAGCCTAACGACATTCTTTAATGCATGTTCTGGAGAGCAATGCAACTCCAGTGCAGTAACACTACAATACTGCAATATGCTGTACATGTAAAGGGTGACTTTAAGGAATGAGGCACACATCAATGGTGCTATACCTGTGTGTACATGCTGTTGCAACATCTGAAGTGCCAAATGTTGGTCACTTCAAACCTGTGAGTTTGGGATTGTAGTGTGTGCCTAAGTGGTACCAATTGAGCGGTGAAAGAGAAAGCAGTAGCTAGTGCATACTTGTTTGTGATGTGTGTGTAAACTGCTCCAGACGCTCATTAGGAATTGAGACCAAATATGGTGTGCTTGGCTGCATGATATTGTTCTGGCCACATTCAGTTTATGATCCTAGCTCACAACTGATGATTTTGTAGGTGTTGGTAGTATTCTTGACACTTCTAACTAAGTAGTTGTTATGTAAAACGAAGTACACAGTTACCGTGTCCATAGCGACAATACTTTCAAGTTACATGTGTGGTGATGGTAATGTATGTAGTATATAGCATGACAGTTCTTTTCTGCATGCTGTACATGCATACTTAGGCCAGTGTGCTTGAAGTATGAGAATAATATGTGAGGTGTCCATTTATTTAGAAAGATTGCTCAGTTGAATGAATGATGTCACAGATTGTCAGTAGTAGCCCTCACTCACCCACAAGTACACATGTCATATTCTTCAGTAATATAATAAATCAAGCACAAACAAGAGATTGTGATACAACATGACTATAACAGAGTGAATAGTAATGTAGTTGACAGAAATAGCAAATGACAAGATGATGTATTGTCAGGAAGTCATTAGCTAATCATGCTCCACCCGGCCCTCGGACATTGCAAGGTCCACAGTCCACGTGTCATATTCATCAGTAGATGCAAGCATAATATTATAAATATTATATATACATGTTTTTGTATCCAATCGTGAAATGCTTGTCACAGATTTTATTGTGTATAAATGAAATTTGTTAGTGAAAGTTACTAGGTAGTGTTCATATACTGGAAAGAGTGTCTGTGAAGGAAGTTGATTATCTCATTCTCAATGACTGTATTCTCATGAACATGCATTGTGGGTTGTAGCTGGTGCCCATTTCAGCTACTGAGCATACATTTCAGCTAACACCCATGCCTGAGGAGGCATCAGTTACAGGCCTTGTCAGAGGCATCAATCCATCACTTAGATATAATTCATTCAATGGTTTCCCGGTATGTTTAGTTAAAGTATATGTACATGTAGATACCTACTGCGTTCATATGTGCATGTACTTTCTATGTAGATGGCTACGTGTGAGGTTATAGTAAAGTTATGTATTTTGTTGTGGTGCTGTCCACTTTCACTGCCACTCACTGCCTCACTATGCATATATCCACATGTACACACAAGCTGCTCCCGTGACCTACATTGATTACACACTCTCCATTCTCTCTTGCCCCTGTATATATGTACACAGTCTATTATTTATCCCTGGAGCATCATCAGAGGAGATTTGGCTCAGATCCATGTTGGGAGGAATTCCATCATCAGCAAGGGAGTCATCCTTGCTCCCCCTTTTAGAAAACTGGCACACGGGTTAGTATCACTTGCGTGAACATGTTTGCTAGTGTGCGTACACGTAAACGCTCACACCATGTATCTGTTTTGTCCCATGTTGTTGTACCTCCCACTGTAGGTCTGCATTCTTCCCCCTGCAAGTAGGTGACAGTGTCTACATTGGGGAGGACACCATTGTCAATGCAGCTAGCATCGGTTCATACATTCACATTGGGAAAAATTGTGTCATCGTAAGTAGGCTTATCAGAGAGATAGTGAAAGGCATGACATTTGATTCAATTATGCTAGGAGAGTAACACATGGAGTATATGGTAGTTGTGAATGTAGGTTTAGTGCCTGTTTGCAAGTGTTACATAAGTTTGTAGCACTAATGTGACTTCTTCTCACGTCATAGTACAGTGCAGAGGAAGTGGATGCACTTGTTCTATCATAACCAATGTTTGCTTACCTGTATATAGCAACCCCATTCTGTGCATGTGATGGTTACCAGCTAATGTCTAACAATACTGATAGCATAGCTGTGGGTGCTTTAAGCTGCTCAAGCATGTTTACCACAGTGTGTGTTGTGTGTAGTTGTTTGCAGCTAATGTATCCACAAGTACATTCAGTATAATATGTACCAGTAAAAGCAACAAACTTGGGCAATAGACTTTCTGGATCCTCCTTCAATTTCTAGCAGTTTGTATCTTTGTATACTATGCAATTTCAGTGTGTCAGTAGTCTCAGCATAACAACCCTAGTTTGTATGTTTCTCTGTTATGGTAGAGAAAGATATGCACACACTTCTGTGCTACAGCAAAACACTAATGTGTAGCCAATTTGTAATGGCTGGCTACTTTGTATGGATACTTCTGTTGTTCTGGCCTGAATTCCTTACACTGGTTGTCCTAAGCCTTCACATCTACAGTTAATCATACGTACCTGTTATTCTCAGCTAGTGCAGCACACATGAGTGACTAGATAGACTCAAGTTGCTTATTTTTTTACTTCCTGTCTTTCCTGCTCAGTCTCAAGGCTGTGTTTCGCAAGGTTTATTTTCAACTAGTGCAAATAACATTCTCATTTGGCCTACTCAACAGCGTGAAGATAAGTATGTGGGGACTGTATCTCTGTGTACTAGCTGCTGCAGCTGTCTGTGATGGTGCAATAGGACCCCCTGCAGTGAAGAAGGAATGGAACACTGGTAAATGATGCCTTGCAGGGCACATTTGCAATATATGTACCTGGTGCAGCTAATCGCTTCCAGTCCCTATTTCTCTGCCTATATATTACTGTACAATCACTGAATAATAGTGGCTGGCACATGAGACTACAGCACAACTGTATACAGTGCTTTGAGCTGTGAATACATTCCATAATGGCTTCTCATTTCATACAGAAGGGCTGCCTCCTGGGAACACATATCAGTCAGTTTGCAACTTAAAGTCCACTGAGGTGAATTGCATTTCAAACTTGAAGGAACTTATGTGCATCTTTCAGAAAGACAGAGATGAACACGATACACCAAAGATCCCAACCTCTGGTTTTTCAGCTCTGTGGCTAATTCACATACAAAACTTTGTCGGCGAAGGTAATGACATTTCTACCAATGGGGTCACAACCAACAACAGTAGCTACTGTCAGGTCTCTGACCCAGAGGATGTCTGTGCAATGCATGCCGTCTACTCCCAAGCCATCTTTGATGCTTATCCTGCTGCACTGCTGGCATGTTTGACTCCAGTACTTGAATATTCTGACCGTTTCCAGTTTTGGCTATGGATGACCATTATTGAGACATCCTGGACTGTGCCATTGCCATTTTGCTCAGGGCATCTTGAGACAGACGACTTTGTCCATGAGGTAAATGATTTGATCACTGTAGCAGTATAACACCATGTATTTGCTGAGCCTATTGAATGCATGGCTGTAAGAGGAAGCTCCAGTAATAAATGGAGTAACAACAGCCAGCCATTAGCTATTTTCTCAATTTCCAGCTGTACATATATTACTTGCTTCTAATGTTCTCATTGCTTGTTTTCATGTAACTGCATAATTTTACATTTTCATACCATCTACTTCCTATTATTACCATCTACGTCGTATTATTACTGCCTACAAATTACTATTTTAGCTGGTGAAATCTGCATCTGACAACAAGCAACTTACGGACAACTATGACCTATCATTTCATGCTGAAGGTCAAGGAAAATTTTCAACACAGAATGCAATTCTATTATACAGTCGCTTTATTGTTTCATCATTACTAATTATTTTGGGACTGTGTTGGCTTACAAAACAGTATCCACTCAAGCACCAAAAAGCAAGGAATTCTGTCTCCAAATCCCTTCTCCTCTCCACCATGATCCAATCTTGGATGTGGTTCATGTATCTATACAGTTACCAGTTTAGAGGTCTGTCATTGTTCAAAGACTTCCTACTCTCTAGGAATGCTGTCATATCCACAGCCTACATGCCTTTTGTGAACATTGGGTACTATGCCTTTGGTATTATGGGTTTGTTCTACCTTGTGGAATTCCCCTTCCTCCTGTGGTACATCAGCACAAAGATGGTGGCCATGGACAGGCGAAGTCTGAACAGGAGACAGTGCATGCTGTACATGCTGAAGTCAGTTGGGTGTGCTGGAATGGTTCTCTACATGCAGGTATTATCCTGGTATTTTACATATCTCCTGATTGGCCTTCTTGCATATCCATTGTTTGTACTTCTGGCCCTGGGAGCTTACCTAATCATACTCATCGTCTTGATTGCAAGCACAGCACTCCTTCTCCTTCCATGTATCACACGATGCAGAAGGTGCCCACAACAAAGTGGACCAATTGTGTTCCTCATACTGATAGCTTTAATCTGTGGTGGATTCACAAATGATCTAATACAAGTTATAAATGGTAAATGGAGCACCACTTACAATGCAAGTCAAATCATTTCAGGTTTGTTTGCTTCTGGAACATTTGCAGTATTAGTTTACACAGTCAAATCAGTGTTCAGTCAATACATACTGAAGAGTGACTCACGTACAGACACTGACAAGACAGAGGAACAGTCACTACTTTCAGTGGAAAGGGATTCTTAGCTTTACTCATTCAAATGTGTGAAAGCTTCATGCAAACACTATTTCAGTAACAATAACTATAGTCAATTCCTCACTGTTTGTGCATGAACATAACTTCATACATAGGCTATATTACAGTAGTGATGTGTTTGAAGTGTGGATGTATATAATTGTATGTATCATTATGCTGTGTACAGCGGATAATGTACTGAGCATGAATAAGAAGTTAAGAGTCTAAAGAAATATGGGCCGACAGGCAGCAATTGTGAAGCATTGCATGGCTTCATCACTTACTTATACTGTACTGAAAATATTGTTTAGTGTACACCTAGCAGTCGTTAGTGTGCACTACATCAACTGTAAATATAAAATGCATCATGCAATAGCTCAGTGTGTTCAGTTAACAAATAGCTTTTACAGATGTTGAAAGATGATTGTAGGAATTTGCAAATTTTGGGAATGTTATTAAGAAATATTATATAGAAACTGGTGCAATATAGTTTCCATGCAATGCTGAATGGCGCTGAATGCACACTGAGTCACTGCTCCAATCTCTTGTTACACAGTATCTGAGCTCTTCTGCCAGTATTCTGGGCAGGTGCATTTTTGGACACACTGCACCATCCCTGAGACCGAGCTGTGGTTGAAACAATGCATAGCTTGATGATCTGTTTCTCTAGTCAAAGGACATTAATTAACAACAAAACCCACAGTTGTTGCATGGTTACAAATGAAAGACTCTTGTTTTTACTAAGTTGAATGACACCAAGATACCATGTTAACCTGCTACAGCTATTGTAAAGTACATTTCATTGTTAAAGAATGTCTTTGGAATGGATTCTGTAGACCTGTTTCCCTAAAATTAATACCTAAGCTCATACAGTACAGGTATAACGCTGAAGCCTTAATTCTACAGAATGCAAGGCCAGACCCACAACCACTCACCTGCATACTACTGCATGATCCCTCTACACTTCCCCACAACACTGCGCTCCCTAGAGCACACTTATTATCATCAAAAGTCAGGTGTTCAGTTGCTCCATTGTGTTAAGCACATTCAGAACATAATTTTGTAGCCTAACGACATTCTTTCATGCATGTTCTGGAGAGCACTGCAACTCCAGTGCAGTAACACTACAATACTGCAATATACTGTACATGTAAGTGGAGACTTTAAGGAATGAGGCACACATCAATGGTGCTATACCTGTGTGTACATGCTGTTGCAACATTGAAGTGCCAAATGTCGGCCACTTCAAACCTGTGAGTTTGGGATTGTAGTGTATGTGCCTAAGTGGTACCGATTGAGCGGTGAAAGAGAATATAGCTAGTGCGTACTAGTTTGTGATGTGTGCGTAAACTGCTCCAGACCCTCATTAGGAATTGAGACCAAATATGGTGTGCTTGGCTGCATGTTATTGTTCTGGCTACATTCAGTTTGTGGTCTTAGCTCACAACTGATGATTTTGTAGGTGTTGGTAGTATACTTGACACTTACAAATACATAACAACTAAGTAGTTGTTATGTAAAACAAAGTACACAGTTACCGTGTCCATAGTCTGTGACAATACTTTCAAGTTACATGTGTGGTGATGGTAATGTATGTAGTATATAGCATGGCAGTGCTTTTCTGCATGCTGTACATGCATACTTAGGCCAGTGTGCTTGAAGTATGAGAATAATATGTGAGGTGTCCATATATTTAGAAAGATTGCTCAGTTGGATGAATGATGTCACAGATTGAAAGTAGTAGCACTCATTCACTCACCCACATGTACACATGTCATATTCATCATTAGATGCATGCATATAAATACTATGTATAATTTTGTATCTAATTGTGAAATGCTCGTCACAGATGGTATTGTGCATAAAATGATAATGGTTACTATACAGCGTTCATATACTGGAAAGAGTGCCTGTGAAGGAAGTTGATTATCTTATTCTCAATGACTGTATTCTCATGAACATGCATTGTGGGTTGTAGCTGGTGCCCATTCTAGCTACCTGTCCCAACTACTGAGCATACAGTTTCAGCTAACACCCATGCCTGAGGAGGTATCAGTTACAGGCATTGTCAGAGGCATCAATCCATCACTTACGTGACATCGTTCAATGACATAACATAGTAGACAATATGCCTTACAAGTGAGTGGGTAATGCATGTCGAAAGTAAGCTGGAGTACTACACTCATGGTAGGTGATGTGGGGGCGGGCATGGCTCAGCTGGCTAAGGGTTGGCTATAGACCTAGAGGTGGCTGGTACACACATGCTGATCAAATGTGTTGACTGTTGCAGCAACCCAGTCAAAAAGTGCATTAGTATAATGAAGATTGTCCATGACATTTAGGTATTTTTCAACTAGTGCAAATGATATATTCTCATTCGGCCTACCCAGCAGCATGAAGACAAGTATGTGGGAACTGTTTCTCTGTGTACTAGCTGCTGCAGCTGTCTGTGATGGTGCAATAGGACCCCCTGCAGTGAAGAAGGACAGGAACACTGGTAAATGATGCCATGCAGGACACATTTGCAATATATGTACTGGGTGCAGCTAATCTTGTTTCCAGTACCTATTTCTCTGCCTGTACGTATATTATTGTACAATCACTGAATAATAGTGGCTGGCACATGAGACTACAGCACAACTGCATACAGTGCTTTGGGCAATGAATATCCATAATAGCTTCTCATTTCATACAGAGGGGCTGCCTCCTGGGAACACATATCAGTCAGTTTGCAATTTAAAGTCCACTGAAGTGAATTGCATTTCAAACTGGAAGGAACTCATGTGCATCTTTCAGAAGAACAGAGATGAAAACAATACATTAAAGATCCCAACCACTGGTTTCCCACCTATGTGGCTGATTCACATACATAACTTTGTTGGCAAAAGTTATGATACTTCTAACAATGGTGTCACCACCAATAGCAGTGGCTACTGTAAACTCTCTGACTCAGGTGATGTTTGTACAATGTATGCAGTCTACTCCCAGGCCATCTTTGATGCTTATCCTGTTGCACTGCTGACATGTTTAGCTCCAATGCTTGAATATTTCATCAGCTTCCAGTCTTGGTTGTCAATGAGCATTACTGAGACATCCTGGACTGTACCATTGCCATTGTGCTCAGGGCATTATGAGACAAGAGACTTTGTCCATGAGGTAAAAGATCTGATCATTGTAGCAGTATAGCACCATGTATTTGCTGAGCCCATGTATGCATGGCTGTAAGAGGAAACTCCAGCAATTAATGGAGTAACAATGATTAGATTTTCTCAATTCCCTGCTGTACATATAATATTATGATTATAACTTGTTTTTACTGTTCTCATTGCTTGTTTTCTTATAGCTGCATAATTGTACATACATACATACATTGGTTCAGTTAAATCTGGGAGAAATATCTCCAGCAGTTCCTATCAAGCATAGCTTTCCACAAATCTTGCCGATCTTCTCTCTGCATGCCACAGTCCTTCAGGATGGTGTCTGGATAAGTTTGCTTAGCCCCCATGCCACGCCTGCCCTTTGCTTTGGGCTCCCACATTAGTAGTTGGCATACTGGTTGTGGGGCATAGCTACTCATGCGGGCACAGTGACCAACAAACTTTAGCCTCTTGGCTCGGAGTCTCTCTGATACTGGCTGAATGTTTTGATACACCTGAGCATTGGTCTTGCGATCTTGCCATCTGATCCCTAGGGCATACCTCAATAGCCGGGTGTAAGTACCGTCCAGAGCTCTCTCTAGCCCCTTGGTCAGTGTCCATGCCTCTGCTCCATAGAGCCTCTATTATGCAATTATGCATGGCATGGATGCATAATTGTACTTTTTCCTACTAGCTACTGTCTCTATTACCTCCTACTATTTCAGCTGGTGAAATCTGCATCTGACAACAAGCAACTTACAGACAACTATGCTGTATCATTTAATCCTGAAGACAAAAGGAACCTTTCAACACAGAATGCAATTCTATTATACAGTCGCTTCATTGTTTCATCATTACTAATTATTTTGGGACTGTGTTTGCTTACAAAACGGTATCTACTCAAGCACCAAAAAGCAAGGAATGCTGTCTCCAAATCCCTTCTCTTCTCCACCATGATCCAGTCATGGATGTGGTTCATGTATCTATACAGTTACCAGTTTAGAGGTCTGTCATTGTTCAAGGACTTCCTACTCTCCAGGAATGCTGTCATATCCACATCCTACATGCCTTTTGTGGACTTTGGGTACTGTGCCTTTGGGATCATGGGTTTGTTCTACCTTGTGGAATTCCCCTTCCTCCTGTGGTACATCAGCACAAAGGTGATGGCCATGGACAGGCGAAGTCTGAACAGGAGACAGTGCATGCTGTATATGCTGAAGTCAGTTGGGTGTGCAGGAATGGTGCTCTTCATGCAGGTGGCATCCTGGAATTTTACATATTTCCTGATTGGCATTCCACAAGATGCCCACAGCAAAGTGGTCCAATTGCGTTCCTCATACTGATAGCTTTAATCGGTGGTGGATTCACAAATGATCTAATACAAGTTATAAATGGTAAATGGAGCACCACTTACAATGCAAGTCAAATCATTTCAGGTATATTTGCTTCTGGAATATTTGCAGTATTAGTTTACACAGTCAAATCAGTGTTCAGTCAATACATACTGAAGAGTGACTCACGTACAGACACTGACAAGACAGAGGAACAGTCACTACTTTCAGTGGAAAGTGATTCATAGCTTTACTCATTCAAGTGTGTGAAAACCTCATGTGATCATTATTTCAGTAGCAATAAAACCTCTACATTGACAATAGTCAATGCTTTACTGTTTGTGCATGAGCATAGCATTATACATAGGCTGTATTACAGTAGCAATATGTTTGAAGTGTGGATGTAATTGTATGTATCATTATGCTGTGTACATCGGATAATGTACTGAGCATGAATAAGAAGTTAAGAGTCTAAAGAAATATGGCCCGACAGGCAGCAATTGTGAAGCATTGCATGGCTTCATCACTTACTTATACTGTACTAAAAACATAATGTGGTAGAGGCTCATGCTACGTTGTTTAGCAGATTTATGGAGCGTTGATGAGCATTCACGTAGCTGTAAGTCTGGTTCCAGTAAAACGTTTCGACCACGAGGGTCTTCGTCAGTCACAAAGCTGTTTTGTAACTGATGAAGACACGTTTTACTGGAACCAGACTTACAGCTACGTGAATGCTCATCAACGCTCCATAAATCTGAAAATATAGTCTAGTGTACACATGATCGTTAGTGTTCACTAGATCAACTGTAATTATAAAATACATTATGCAATAGCTCAGTGTGCTCAGTTAACAACTACGTAGCATTCACAGATGTTGAAAAATGTACCTTAAGAATTTGCAAATGTGTTGGGAGTTTCTTCAAGAAATGTTATATAGAAGCTGTGCAATATAGCTTCCATGCAATGCTGAGTGGCACTGAGTGCACACTGAGCCACTGGTCTCCAATCTTCTGTATCTGAACCATTCAGCCAGTATACAGGACAGTTGCATTCTTAGACACACTGCACTATTCCTGACACTGAGCTGTGGTTGAAACAATGTGTAGCTTGATGTTCTATTTCTCTAGGCAGAGGCTATCAATTAACAACAAGACCAACCCTGGTTGCATGTGGTAACATTCTGGCTATATTCAGTTTGTGGTGTTATCTGGACAACTGACGATTTTGTTGGTGTTAGTATGTACACATGTGACACTTAACTATGTGATTATCTGACGTAATCCATTTTCGACTTTGAAGTCAAACTGATAATCCAAATGCACTGTCATTACTTTCATAATGGTAAATGACAAACAGTCCCATCTATATAGGGGAAATTTGCACAATATATGTCCAGGGAAAATTTGAATGCATACGGTACAATAATGCTTATCTGACTTAATCCATTTTCGATTTTGTACTCAGACTGAAAATCCTAATGCACTGTCATTACTTTCATAATAGTAAATAGCAAATTAGCCTCATCCCCAGGCCGTCCCTACAATTAACGCGAAGGGCCTGGGGACGAGGCTATTAACAAACAGTCTTTTCTATTTTTGAGTATATGCTATCCTAAGGGGAATTCTGAAATTTGTAGAATATACATCCAGTGAAATTTGAATGCATACGGTATACAATGTTGCTTATCTTCAGGCATTGGGAAGGAGTCATAACTACTCTGGTAGTATGTAGTGAATGGCAATAGACCTGCCTGTGTGTCATTACACATATATCACACTACCAATGGCCAATGCTATAGATACTTCACTGTAACTTCTAGTGATTCTAGAAGAACTCTCTTACTATATAACATGGCTGCATCATAACACGTCAGAGGGTACGTATATATAGTAAGGATGTGAATCTACCCAAGTGTTGTCTGTGAATGCATTCAGGCAACACTCTAGACAACTCTTATATGTCTCAACACTCCACATGGCTATGGCTAATGGTGTGCTTGTGCTGCACATTATCCCTCTCGTTATATTCAGCTTGTGGACTTGTCTGTACAGCTGTTACTGTAGTGTACATCTCTTTAACTTGTGATAGTCTGACAAATATATATAAGCTCCCAGTGATGAAAACAACTTGGCTACAGACACTCAGGGAATATTTCACAGCATGCACTGTCTCCTGTTCAGACCTCGCCTGTCCATTGCCATCACCTTTGTGCTGATGTACCACAAGAGGAAGGGGAATTCCACAAGGTAGAACATACCCATGATCCCAAAGACACAGTACCCAATGTCCAAAAAAGGCATGTAGGCTGTGGATATCACAGCGCTTCTGGCGTTAGTGGTTTTCTGAAGCAAATATAGTGCCAAAAATTGGTACACATACAAAATCACAAACCAAACCCAACATTGTAGCATGGCAGAGAAGAGAAGTGATTTGGTCTTGGGATGCACTGGGTGGAAGATGTGGTGATTCTTCTTAATCATTGGTAGCACCTTAAGTACTGCTATGACCAGACCAAGAACAAGGGTGAACAGTAGGAATAACAATGTCATGGAATGCATTTCACCTTTGAAGCTTGCTATATAAAATTGAAGCTGATGGTCTTCATTCAACATAGCACATTTCATCCACTATAGAATGAGAATGAGAATTGTGATATTGTGTATATGTTCTTAAATTTGGTATGCAAAATTATACAGGATTATAATTATTTCAACTGTGTTGTTATAATTTTTGTATGCATTAGAGTATGCCATCATATATATTAACTTTCACTATAATAGTACATGACTGTCTTACAGCACATGCATCATGTCCCTTCACCTGGATTACAAAGCCATTTATGCTGTCACCAATGTTTTCTTTGTGAGGGCAGAAAGGGCGGGATGGTGTCCAACATATTTCCTGGATAGAATTAAGCCCTCTGAGGACTATACTACCTAATTCTAGGTATTCCTTCATGGTGGTTGTATATAGGAATCAGGAAAACTAAAACCAAAGGAGGAGGAAAGAACTCGTAAATACTGTGAGTGTACAGCTGTTAAACTACAGCTGTTTCCTTGGGTGATAAGATGCTTTACAACATTTACTCTCCAGGTGGTTACGGGTACTGTAGTTCCTTTGGGATGCTGCTACATTAATGTGCATGTGAAACAGAAGAAGAGCAATTTCTTTCCTTTTGTATGTTTTCCTTACTTCCGGGGTGCTCTGGAACAGTGCATAAAGTTGGTCTGCAGTTTCAATGCAGGTGAAGTTCAGACTCTTAACACTGGGCAGGCAGAGATGATGATTGAGTGCTGCCAAGATGTCTGCAATTAGAATACTAATAAACATTTGAAGCTGTTACTGCCTCACAACAGCCCCATCATGTGAACATGCCTGCATAAACACACACATGACTTACTTGCAATCTCCTCATTTGCTAAGGAGGCCCTGAAATGGGATGCTGCTAACACTAGGAGAACAAGTGCCACAACGCTTGTCTTCTTCATCCTGTGTCTGCCGTGGAAAGTGCAGTAGTGATGACATAACCTTAGCTTATTTATATGTAAGTTACGTACATGTGTACTTTGTATACATACTGTACGTACATATTAACATACTCAGTTTGTAGGCATGCATTCCTATACTGAACAAAACTAAACATGATATTTTGTTACATCCTGCCTGGTGCTAGCTATCACTTCATTGCTAATTCCTGGTAGTGGGTATGGGGTTGGATCTACTGTGTAATGAGCAGGAATTCAAAGGTAGTACAATAGGGGTGTGCACATGTTTGTTTGTGAAATAAAATTATGGCTATGCAATACGTATGTATGCTATAGATTAAAGACCTCAGCGTGAGGCTGAAACCAATTATGTATGGTGTGTTTGTGGTGATTTTGTAGGTGTTGGTAATGTCTATGGCATTTTCAACTTTATGATTGTCTGTCAAGACTTTGTGCAAGAGCATTATGCATGGTCCATGTGTTTATACTGGCAATGTGTTTATACCTGCATGTGACAAGACTGTAGCAAAGCATTATGCAAGACTGTATAGGCACAGCATGCACTTAGCACTAATGGACATTACATTGCAATTGGTAGTATGTAGGTTGAACTGTCTCAGAATAAGCTTCCATGTATACCTACGTGCTAACTGCAATTGTAGTTGTACTGGGAGGTGACTCACTACTATACACATACCTTTCTGCCCTGTATACAGCTGTAATCCTGGTAATGAGGACCACATGATGGAGACTTGCACCACCAGACAGTATTGTGCACATTACAAGCCAACTCCTATAAATAATACTTGATTCTTACACTGTACTACTCTAAATATAATGTTGTTTATTATGTGAAGGAATGAGTAATGAACATAGCACTAGACATCTGTCTGAGTGTGCCATTGCAAAATTCATTTGCCAATAAATGTCCAAATGTGAACCACTATTACTAGTAAGGATATGGACTGTTCCATTATGACATCATAATGAGCACAGACAATAGTATAGAGGTGTGTACCGGGTATGTGTCTGTTTGTGAATGCAAGTATAATTTTGTTCTATATACATGTGCTATGACCCAAATGGTGTGTTTGCACTGCAACTTATCACTCATAACATTTAGTTTGTGGACTTGAACAAATAAATTCTGAGATAGTCTGCCAAATCTCAGCTTCCACAGTGATAGAAACGCCTTAGCTACATTACTCTGGCTCCAACGGATTTGTACACTAAGTTAGCAGTCACAGATATCCTTTTTGGGACATGGCTGACCAACACCTAACTTTACTACTGTCACAACAAATTGCAGGAATTGATCCTGAGGAAATGATCATTCATGACAAGCCATACACAATGTCATAAACACAAACATATCAGATTCTATTAATCTAGGAATTCAAAGAGGGGAGTCTCTGTGTGTGTTTGTTTGAGTGTGTGGTGAGAAATTCTGAAAATATCTTACAAAACAAAGTGAACTTAAGTATCTGGTATGTTCACATAGCATGAAGTCCGTACATGTTCGTTCAAACCAGGCAATACACAAGGTCTAAGCTGCATCAATCAAGTGCTTATGTTCCTCATCAGTGCAAGTATCACAAGGGCTTCCTTCAACCTTGTGATGGGTGAGCACACGTTTGATGATGTATGCAAACAGTGCAATGAGACCAGATGTGAAGAGGACAGTGAAGATGTGACTCAAGTCATAAATGGTGCTGAATCTGTCTGCATGAAATTCTTTGTGCATGGCAGACAAGAATGCAAAGCAAACAAAAGTACCCAGGATGAAAGAAATGATAGAGCAACAATGTGGCAAGCAACGTTTGCAACGTGTGATGCAAGGAAGAAAGAGAAGGGCTGTGCATGTGGTGAAGAAAGAGAAAACTACAAGCATTAAGCAAATGCGATGAAGCACTAACAAGGGAAATGTCAAAAGAAACACTATCTGAAACACAATGTACACAGAGAGCACCTGCATGAAGAGCACCATTCCTGCACACCCAACTGACTTCAGCATATACAGCATGCACTGTCTCCTGTTCAGACCTCGCCTGTCCATGGCCATCACCTTTGTGCTGATGTACCACAGGAGGAAGGGGAATTCCACAAGGTAGAACACACCCATGATCCCAAAGGCACAGTACCCAATGTCCACAAAAGGCATGTACGCTGTGGATACCACAGTGCTTTTGGTGTTAATGACACTGTGGAACAAAGCAAGTGCCAAAAATTGGTACACAAACAAAATCACAAACCAAACCCAACATTGTAGCATTGCAGAGAAGAGAAGTGATTTGGTTTTTGGATTCACTGAGTGGAAGATGGGGTGGTTTCTCTTCATAACTGGTAGCACCTTAAGTACCAAGAGAGATAGACTGATAACCACAAGAAACTGAACTACAGCTGAAATTTTGATGTGGCCTCTTTTCTCTGAAGTGAATTGCTTTTTATAAATCTGATGCCGTAAGTCTTCATTCATCATCACAGATTTCTTCCACTGCATGTAATAATTATATTAAAATGGGAATAGAAGTTGGGTATCATATTTTGTGATCTCTTTGCATGCATGAGGTCTATACACTGTACATGTTTGCATTGTAGTTCTTCACCTGGGATATGACTTCATTCATAGCTGTGGAAGCTCTGGTGTTGGGGCAGAATGGGAAGGGCGGTGTCCAGCATATCTCCTCGATGGATTCTTCTAATAGAGAAGGTGTAACGCCAGAAGTGAAGTAGTCCAATAAGGTATCAGTAGATATGGAAGTAAACAGTTTCTGCAATGTGAAGGGGACAGACTCAAAAATAGCCCGGGTGTACACTGCTGTTGTACTGCAGATGTCCTGTGTGTCAGATGCCTTGCAACACTTGTCCTCCGGGTGGTTACTGACATTTTGAGATGCTGCTACATGAATGTGCATGTGAATCAGCAGAAATGTCCCATAAGAGGTCCCTGTACTTTTGACCCATTGCTCAATCGTGTCTGCTTCTGGTGTGTTCTGGAACAGTGCACACAGCTGGTCTGTGTTTGCAATGCAGCTGAAGCTCTTGATATTGCCATTTGTCTCGCATGGGCCCTGGTTTATTGCTGCAAATTAAGCCATGCATCAGGAGGTAATGGGCAATAACATAGCTGCTACTACAATACTACTATAGCTTGGAATGTTATGTTGTACAGGATATACTAATTTTAATTCATTCCCTACATAATTGCTGAGAAAGTCTTGCCATGGAAGTATGCTACTAGTAGTGTCGTACGTACGTAGCTACTATCTTGATATATACTTACTGAATCTTTTGACAATCTACGTACATGACATTGCACACATGTGTACATCAAATATACGTAGTACTAGGGCATACATCAAAATGCAACCAGCCTCGCTTGAATGTATATAGTTAGCTATTTCAGTAAAGTACAGTGCATGAGCATAACACGACCAGGGCAAGTACATTTTGGGCAATAGATCTGTAATCTGCTATCACTGGCTGTCAGAAAGAAGGGATAGCAAGCCAGACGAAGCACTGGATGGCAGCTGGACAATCAACACCTACATATTTGGAGCTGCGTAAGGAGGCCCGTCCGTGCTGTGCTAACACAGTGCTCGTTATCGCTTCACCCGAGTGAACAGTGAAAGTGTTCCCGGCCACGCGGGGCAAATGACGTCAGCCAATATGGCGGAATCGCCAACAGGCGTGTAGCCCTCGCTGGAGCAATGGGCGACGTTAACAACAATCTGAACGCAGCGTGCAGCGATGAAAGAGAGTTTTGAGCAATTTCGTGGCCGATGGTGGCCATGTAGAGCGTTTTGTTGTCGTGAGCGCCTGCGGAGAACACCGGGCTATTGCGCAATCTAGGTGTCTCGGGTTGACTGGACGGATATACATATATACTTACATACATACATACAAACGGTTACGGGGGACGACAACGCATCACGATTACTTGCCTCGCCTTTCGGCTCGGCAGTCATAGAGTTTGAAACGTGCTTTGGGCATGCAGTTTCTTGGAAGACAATTAACCCTCCTGTATGCAGCAGGAAATCATTTCTACCATTTTTAAAGCAACTGCATGTGTCTCAGTATATACAGACCCATCATGTGAACATGCCTCCATAAACACACACACACACAACTTACTGGCAATCTCCTCATTTCCTGAGGAGGCTCTGAAATGGGATGCTGCTAACACTAGGAGAACAAGTGTCACAACACTTGTCTTCCCCATCATTTCACCAATTGTCAAAAATGCTGCTGTCCCAACTTATATACAGATTAATACATGGTGCATACTTGTTGCTGTTGCTGCATCTCGGCTTTCAAATTCAGAATGGACTGACATGCCATTCCTGTGTACTCCTCCATGGTACGTGACTGTCAGCCCATGCAGACTAGGTTTCGGTTATCTTCTGCATTTTGGAAACATTCCATGAATACGCTTTCAGCCCGTCACATACCTTCATAAAATGGAAGAAAATCTTGAACTTATACTATACATCATTTAATTAAACAAAATTAACACGTTTTGAATGTTTGGCTGCTGGAGATGCTTTCTATAACTGTGAGTCTTTCTGTAGTATAGTGAGTCTCGTGCAGCTTTATACATCATTTCAGCATCTTCACAACAAACTCCTCATGCAATTATTAGGACAGGCATTAATTGCTAGGAAGACTCAATCCTTTCATGTTTCAGGCACTTCCTATAGCAGACTAGCAAACTCCTGAAAGCATGCAGGACCTCATGATGGAGACCACAGTGACAGTATAGATACATTATACATGTATGATCAAGCCACTTTCTGTGCAGAGTAGCATTGTAAGATATACTGTGAGTGGAAGTAAAGTGAGACCTATATAAAATGAATCATTACTGGTCATGAGCATGATGGGTGTGAACTCAAGTGGTGGTAGATCTGTGTGTACATGCTATTGTGTACAGTATGTACCGCATTATGTGACTTGCATTGTACATACATAATTATATAATATTATGTTACATGCATACCTACATTATTCACCAGTTTAATGTTAAACTTTCTTCATCCCTGGTAGCAAGGACAAGAATGTATATACACTACACCTTCTGTATGTGTAATGAGCAGAGGGTTGCAGGGGTGTGTACCTGTACATGTGTGAGTGTTTGAGAAAATGCGTAACCCCTACGACCTCAAGCCAATTATGGTGTGTTTGTGCAGCATGTTATCGTTTGGCTATACTCAACATATGTAGCTTTGTTGCCTCAACTAAAGGTGTTTTTGCCATGCAGTCCTGAAAATGTTTAGGACATTATTGTACATCTCTATGTACAGTATATGTGCTGCAATTTCAACTTCAATCACAACTTTGTACTTTTACTTACGCAAGTATGCAAGCACCAAGTAGGCCTATAATGGCTTCTGTATCAGTGCAGCAGCAGGACATCGTACCCTTATACTTTGTGTATGTGTGCACTGGCAATATGACATTGCACACAGTGCAGGACTGCAATGGTGTGGGAGCAGTCTCTGCACTGCATGATAGCAGTATTAACTAGTGACTATCACATTCACAAATGTTCACCTCTGAACACATGCCTTGACTTAAACGACAACCATGACATTCAAATGAATGCAGAGGTCAAAGTACAAAGGTTATAGTGACTTATGACTGAGATATATGCCACATGTGGTGGCACTTAAACAGTGTGTAACCTACAGTATTGCTTTACTTTAGGAGAGTGTGTAACTGATGAAGAGCAAGCGATAAGTTGTATATAACGAACAAGCCATACATAAAATAAGGCACAAACTACTCAAAGAAGCTAACATATTATACACAATAATGAAGGGACTTTGTTGATGCAAGTCAATAAGAACACACATACATATGCATGTGTACAGAAAAAAGTACTGCCATCTATCACTGTAACGGGTTCAGCGCTATGTTAAACTTGGTGCATACTTTGAGTAAGTTACATAATTATACAGTAGGCTGGTTATGTTCAAAGAAATACTGGTGTATGCAGTGACAAAATGATGGCATGCACTGCAGGACTGCAACGGTGTACATGTGAACAGTCTCACATTTCAGTACAGTACTTGAGCCACTGATGATGTTGATACACTACATTACACTCTGTTTTGGATATTGTATACATGACTCAGTCTGACAGCAGCAGTGCTCATGAACATGTACAGTATACACTCACTGACAGAGGCAGGTATGTGCAGGCTCATATTTGTGCTGTGGTGTCCACCCTTTTAATCTGCCAAATCTCAGTTTCCCACAGTGATACAAACACCTTAGCTAGATACAGTATATTCTGGCTCAGAGGGATTTGTACACTAAGTCAGCAGCCACACCAATCCTTTTCGGGACATGGCTGACCAACTCCTAACGTTGCTACTGTCACAACAAATTGCAGGAATTGATCCTGAGAAATAGATCATTCATTCATGACAAGCCATACACAATGTCATAATACAAACATAATCATCTATTAAACCTACAAATTCAAAGTGGAGAGTGTGTACATAATTATTATGTGTGTTTGATTGAGTGTGTGGTAAGAAATTCTGAGTCATAAGATACATAAAGCTTAGCATACAATTTTACAAACAAACTTAATATAAATATACTCCTCACACTCACGGTGTTTAAGCTGCATCAAGTAAGTGCTTGTATTCTTCATCACTGCAAGTATGAGGGCTGCCTTTAGCCTTATTGTGGGTGAGCACACGTTTGACAATGTATGCCAGCAGTGCAAGGAGACCAGATGTGAGCAGAACTGTGAGGATGTGGCTCACATCATAACGAGTGTTGAACGTGTCAGCAAGAAACTCCCTCTGTATGATAGACAGAATTGCGTAGCAAATAAGGGTACACAAAATGAATATAATGATGGAGCAACAATGTGGCAGGCAACGCTTACAGCGTGTGATGCAAGGAAGAAAGAGAAGTGCTGTGCATGCGGTGAAGAAAGAGAATAACAAAAAGAATATGCAGTATTGAATAAGGATATACAGAGGAGATGTGAAAAAGAAGGCTATCTGAAACACAATGTACACAGAGAGCACTTGCATGAAGAGCACCATTCCTGCACACCCAACTGACTTCAGCATGTACAGCATGCACTGTCTCCTGTTCAGACCTCGCCTGTCCTTGGCCATCACCTTTGTGCTGATGTACCACAGGAGGAAGGGAAATTCCACAAGGTAGAACACACCCATAATTCCAAAGACATAGTACCCAATGTTCACAAAAGGCATGTAGGCTGTGGATACCACAGTGCTTTTGGTGTTAATAACATCCTGAAACGCAGAAAGAGCTAAATACTGGTATATAAACAACAACACAAACCAAAGCCAAAACTGTAACATAGCAGAGAAGAGAAGTGATTTCTTCTTGGAATTCACAGGGTGGAAGATGTAGTGATTCTTCTTCATCAGTAATAACACTGTAAGTGCCAACAAGGCCAGACCAACTGTCATGGCATACAAGAAGAAAGCCCGTTGTATGCAATCCATTTTCTCTGTTTTAAAATGTTCAACGCATAACTGACGTTGTTCTTCTTCATTCAATGCAGCACATTTTGTCCACTGCATGTAGGGGGAGAAAAGGCATGGACCTGTACTGAATGGTGTGAACATTGTATTATTAGTTTGGCATGTGCAAGCAATCACTTCATTTATAATTATTGTGCTGCCTGATATAATCCTAATAATAATATTGATGAAACTAGATAAAGTGTGTTAGTTATACTGAATGTGAGAAGATAAGTAAAATATCTATTGATAATAGATACACCCTATAACTATCGATACATGTACTACAATTATTGTAATTATTATTATTATATTTGCAGCATAATATCTCACTTGGCGTATGGAGCCAAAAATAATGTTGCCAACATTGCTGGTGGGACAGAAAGGGAGGGGCGGGGTCCAGCACACTTCTTCAATGGAGAATCCTCTAGTGATAGTATGAGTCAGGTATGCCCTTATGGTGTTAGCAGGGAGTAAGAACACAGTAACCAATGGGTAGGGAAAGAGCTCAAAGACAGCATGAGAGTACACTGCTGTTGTACTGCAGATGTCCTGTGTGTCAGATGCCTCGCAAAACGTGCATTTGTCTTCCCGGTGTCTACTGACATTGGAGCTATTTTGGGGTGCTGCCATGCGAATGTGAATCAGGAGAAGTGATGTTCGGTACATTCTACCTGCCACCAAAGAGTTCTGGAACAGTGCCTGCAATTGGTCTGCATTTTCAATGCAGCTGAAGTTCAGACTCTTAACGCTGGGATTACAGAAATCCTGATTCAGTAAAACAAAGACATGAGATTCTGCAATTGGAAAAGAAGACAATCTCAGTAAAGGTTTGCAGCTGGCACTGTCTCAGTGAACCCTTCTGAAGTTAATGTAGGCATGCCTATAGTAATATTCTGTACACACACACATGACTTACTGGCAATCTTCTTATTTCCTGAGGAGGCAATGAATTGGGATGCTACTAAAACTAGGAGAACAAGAGGTGCAATACTTGTCTTCTTCATTACTGCGTCTGCTGTCAAAGTGTCTACTTTCCTTATATTCCTATGTTTAGTGTACACCTTGTATCTTAGTTGGCTGCACCTTATATATAAGCAACTTGCCTTGAAGAGAACAGACTGGGTCAGTATTATTGCAGTGCAGTTCCTAATGTTATGTTTAAGAAGTTTCCGTCCTCCTCCTCAATTTCCACTTATCAGTGTGTACCACCTTTTCTTCAGTTTCATTGCAAAGAAGCAAGTAAACCATGACAGTAAAATTCTAATCAGCAATGTGCATAGCTACTTGGCTTTGTCCCTGCAGGCAGGTGAGATGTTGCTAAGCAGAAAACTGAAATTTCTGTGTAGTATTGTAGTATTTCCAAGATTGTAGTATTTCCAAGTTCTTTTCACATTTGCGTAACTGTACAGATGTAACATGGACATGAAAGAACTTTGTGAGATGAAACAGTGCATATTGCAGCATTTATTGTACAGTAAGTGGATGAGTGGCTGTTTCTAATGTAGTGCACAAATGCTCTGACATCTCATCCTCTCATGCAAGTCTCAAGGCTATTCTCACATTAGTGCTCAGTACTTTAATGAACCAGAGACAATGGTATCTCTTTTGCACTGAGTACTCCAGTTACAAGCTACTCCAGGTATGTGCCTAATACAGAAGTTGAAAGACAATATAATCTTCCTTTACCATAGTCCATACATGCAGTTAGCATGCAGTGTTCTGTGTAAACTTGTATTAGCAATGACATGCAGTGGCATTTGCAATACATGCAGAGCACAGTTGAGTCTTTTCAGTGCATTCCAGTGACATGACTAAAGCAAGCTGCCTGAGAGCATGTAGGAACTCTGGAGATTAGCAGACAGTATTATGTGCATTTCAAGCCAACTCCTGTGCAGTAACACACCTCAATTTGAGCGAATCGAAATGCATCACGATCACAATGGTATCGCGAATAAAACTAGATTTGTGTGTGCATGCTGGTATATCATGCCTAATGCCCAATGCCACGTACTGCACCACATTCCCGGTAGTGGGGACGAGACTATGCCTGCTGTGCATGAAGCAGAAAGGGTAGCAGGCCTATATGGGTGCGTACATACCTGTGGGGTTGTTAGTGCAGCTGTGTGTGCAATACTCTATATCTCCATAGGCTGAGGCCAAATATGGTGTGGTGTGGTGCAATATGTTATCATTTGACCATCTTCAGTTTGTGGTGTTATCTGCACAACTGCTGATTTTGTTGGTGTTGGTAATGTTCATGGCATTTTCAACTTTGTGATTTTCTAACAGCACACTACAATGAGCACAAAACAAGAACATAATATGCACATTGTGTTCACTGTGTGTATGCTGGTAATGAAACTCTGAAGTTGTATGACTTGTATGTGTGGTGACAGTAGCATGATGCTACACTATTGTGGAGGGTTGCTTAGCCTCTAAGCAGTATCTTGTAGCACTCACATGCACTCACTCCAACACATATACTGTACATACACACATGCACAAGGACATGCAGATGCAGATGCCTATACTTGCACACACAGGTGCCTATACTGAAGCATGTATTCACATTCACACTCACCCACTCATTATTAAACACACAGCTATTCACATTGATCATGAATCTTGTTTCAACGATCACATTGCCAGGAATGAAGAGTAGCTAATTGTCATCAAAAGGACACATGTTTAGTTACTCCATTGTGTTCAGGACATTCAGAACATTTGTAACCCAAGAACATTCTTTCATGCATGTTCTGGACATGCATACAGCAATGCAACACTAGTGCAGTAACACTACAATACTGCAATACACTGTACATGTAAAGGGAGACTTTAAGGAATGAGGCATGTGTCAATGGCGCTAGGCATGTGTGTACATGCTGTTACAACATCCAAAGTGCCAAATGTTGGTCACTTCAAACCTGTGAGTTTGGGATTGTAGTGCCTAAGTGGTACCAATTGAGCAGTGAAAGAGAAAGCAGTGGCTAGTGCATACTAGTTTGTGATGTGCGTGTAAACTGCTCCAGACGCTCATTAGGAATTGAGACCAAATATGGTGTGCTTGGCTGCATGTTATTGTTCTGGCCACATTCAGTTTATGGTCTTAGCTCACAACTAATGATTTTGTAGGTGTTGGTAGTATTCTTGACACTTCAAACTAAGTAGTTATTATATAAAACGAAGTACACAGTTACCGTGTCCATAGTGACAATACTTTCAAGTGGCATGGTACTCTACATGTATAGTACATGACAGTGCTTAAAATTTTCTGCATGCTGTACATGCATACTTAGGCCAGTATGCTTGAAGTATGAGATTATATGTGAGGTGTCCACTAGAAAGATTACTCAGTTGAATGAATGATGTCACAGATTGAAAGTAGTAGCACTCATTCACTCACCCACACGTACACATGTCATATTCATCAGTAGATGCATGCATATAAATACTATGTATAATTTTGTATCTAATTGTGAAATGCTCGTCACAGATGGTATTGTGTATAAAATAAAAGCGTTTAGTGAAAGTTTGTAAGGTAAGAGTGTCTGTGAAGGAAGTTGATTATCTTATTCTCAATGACTGTATTCTCGAACATGCATTGTGGGTCGTAGTTGCTATCCCAATCTAGCTACCCGTCCCAACTACTGAGCATACAGTTTCAGCTAACACCCATGCCGGAGGAGGTATCAGTTGCAGGCATTGTCAGAGGCATCAATTCATCACTTGCATCACATCATTCAATAATGACATAGCATAGTAGACAATATACCTTACACTGGTTGTCCTAAGCCTTCACATCTACAGCTAATTGTGTACCTGTTATTCTCAGCTAGCACAGCACACATGAGTGAGTAGATAGACTCAAGTTGCTTATTTCTCACTCGCCTAGACAGTGCTGGCCCCCTTCACAGTGTACTCAGGATCTCCAGGTGTGTATATATTACTGTAGAAGTGCATGAATCAAAAAGAAAGCGTTGACTTCAGTTATGCTTTATTATCATAATAATGGGATGTGGCTATAATCAAGGGAATGGAGGCACTGTTCCTTCAGTAGATCTCTGTGTAGGCTTAGTTTGCTTGTGTGTTGGTATAGAGCGAACAGTTGAAACTTTGATCCCTCTTTGTGTTACAGGGAAGCAGACTAGTGAGCTGCCTGAGAGCATGCAGGACCTCATGATGGAGACCACTAGACAGTATTATGCACATTTCAAGCCAACTCCTGTGCAGTAACACTCCTGGCACTGTACATGTAAAGTGAAATCTAATGGAATGAGTCATCATGGTATATATAGTGAAAAGTCCTGTGATAGACTGTGTGCATGCAGTTATATATTCAGTAGGGCTGTGACTGAGTGTGTTTGCACTGCATGTGTTAGTACCTTGACCGTAAAGTATGCACAACTTATATATAATTTTGTAGGGTTTTGTTAGTAATGTACACAGCACTTTAAAGTATGTAGTCAGTCCGTGCAGACCCAAAACACTTTCGCTATGTCTATAGTGGTAATGACATTGACATGTTTCAAATCCTGTGATTGGTGACAGTAACATGCACAACGATGCACTATGGCACACTCTGTTTGGGTCTGTGTGTCTCAAACTGACAGTGGTACTCCCATGGGCACCTACATGTAGCATACATGAATACATACATGCATGAACACATCTACATGTACACGGAGATAATTATTTATTGTGATCAAATTTCTGGTGCTGTGCTGGTGCTTTTCACGTGGTCTAAAACAAGTGCGTGGGTAATGCATAGTGAAAGGTAAGTTGGAGAACTACTGATGGTAAGTGATGTGGGGGCGGGCATGGCTCAGCTGGCTAAGGGTTGGCTATAGACCTAGAGGTGGCTGGTACACACATGCTGATCATATATATATATATAATAAGTACATAATTATATATTATGTACTTCATGCTGAGTACATATGGTACACACATGCTGATGAAATGTGCTGACTGTTACAGCAACCCAATTAGAGTGTGCATTAGTATGATGAAGATTGACATTTAGGTAGTTTTTCAACTAGTGCAAATGATATATTCTCATTCGGCCTACCCAGCAGCGTGAAGACAGGTATGTGGGGACTGTATCTCTGTGTACTAGCTGCTGCAGCTGTCTGTGATGGTGCAATAGGACCCCCTGCAATGAAGGACAAGAACACTGGTAAGTGATGCCTTGCAGGGCACATTTGCAATATAAGTACAGGGTGCACTTTATCGCTTCCAGTCCCTATGTCTCTGCATGTATATTATTGTACAATCACTGAATAATAGTGGCTGGCACATGAGACTACAGCACAACTGTATACAGTGCTTTGAGCTGTGAATACATTCCATAATGGCTTCTCATTTCATACAGAGGGGCTGCCTCCTGGGAACACATATCAGTCAGTTTGCAATTTAAAGTCCACTGAGGTGAATTGCATTTCAAACTTGAAGGAACTTATGTGCATCTTTCAGAAAGACAGAGATGAACACGATACACCACAGATCCCAACCTCTGGTTTCCCACCTATGTGGCTAATTCACATACATAACTTTGTCGGCGAAGGTAATGACATTTCTACCAATGGGGTCACAACCAACAGCAGTAGCTACTGTCAGGTCTCTGACCCAGAGGATGTCTGCACAATGCATGCCGTCTACTCCCAAGCCATCTTCTATGCTTACCCTGCTGCACTGCTGACATGTTTGACTCCAATACTTGAATATTCCAACCATTTCCAGTCTTGGCTATTGATGACCATTACTGAGACATCCTGGACTGTGCCATTGCCATTTTGCTCAGGGCATTTTGAGACAGGAGACTTTGTCCAGGAGGTAAATGATCTGATCATTGTAGCAGTATAACAACACGTATGTACTTGCTGAGCAACATGTATCATGGCTGTAAGAGGAAACTCCAGCAATTATTAATGGAGTAACAATGGCCAGCCATTAGCTATTTTCTCAATTTCCAGCCATATTACTTGCCTCTAACATTCTCATTGCTTGTAATCATATAACTGTATAACTGTACTTTTTCCTACTACCTACTTCCTATATTACCTCCTACTATTTTAGCTAGTGAAATCTGCATCTGACAACAAGCAACTTACAGACAACTATGCTGTATCATTCCATGCTGAAGATCAAGGGAACCTTTCAACACAGAGTGCAATTCTATTATACAGTCGTTTCATTGTTTCATCATTACTAATTATTTTGGGACTGTGTTTGCTTACAAAACAGTATCCACTCAAGCACCAAAAGGCAAGGAATTCAATCTCCAAATCCCTTCTCCTCTCCACCATGATCCAGTCATGGATGTGGTTCATGTATCTATACAGTTACCAGTTTAGAGGGCTGTCATTGTTCAAGGACTTCCTACACTCCAGGAATGCTGTCATATCCACAGCCTACATGCCTTTTGTGGACGTTGGGTACTATGCCTTTGGGATCATGGGTGTGTTCTACCTTGTGGAATTCCCCTTCCTCCTGTGGTACATCAGCACAAAGGTGATGGCCATGGACAGGCGAAGCCTGAACAGGAGACAGTGCATGCTGTACATGCTGAAGTCAGTTGGGTATGCAGGAATGGTGCTCTTCATGCAGGTGTTATCCTGGTATTTTACATATATCCTGATTGGGCTTCTTGCCTATCCCTTGTTTGCACTTCTGGTCCTGGGAGCTTACCTAATCACACTCATCATTTTGATTGCAAGCACAGCACTCCTTCTCCTTCCATGTGTCACACGATGCAGAAGGTGCCCACAGCAATGTGGTCCAATTGTGTTCCTTATCATGATAGCTTTAATTGGTGGTGGATTCACAATTGATCTATCACAAGTTATGAATAGTAAATGGAGCACCACTTACAATGCAAGTCAAATCATTTCGGGTTTATTTGCTTCTGGAATATTTGCAGTATTGGTTTACACAGTCAAATTAGTGTTCAGTCAATACATACTGAAGAGTGACTCACGTGCAGACACTGACAAGACAGAGGAACAGTCACTACTTTCAGTGGAAAGTGATCGAATTTTCATAGCTTTATAAATTCAAGTCAGTGAAACTCTCATGCAATCATTATTTCAGTAACAACAAAACCTCTGCATTGACTATAGTCAATTCTTCACTGTTTGTGCATGAACATACTAGCATTATACTGACGTAGGCTATTGACAGTAGATATGTGTTTGAAGTGTGGATGTAATTGTATGTATAATTATGCTGTGTATGGCGGATGATGTACTGAGCATGAATACGAAGTGAAGATTCTGACACTTTACTTGATCGAGCTACTGTGGATCAGTGGTGTTTTCATTCTCATGCTATTACTGCCTGTACCATGTACAGTACATTGACCAAACACATCATTAATAACTTGTGATAGTTCATGTATGCACTCATATGCATGTATATTATAGATAATACCTTATCACTAAAATATTAATGTCATACCTTGCACAATACTGTATGTACGTATGTATGTTTATGTACATGTATTACATGTCTTGTGCTTCAGATATACCTAAATCAAGCCTGCAGTACATTTTCATGCTATTCCAATGAGACATCACTTCAGCAGGACATGTAAATATGCTGTGTAGTCCATCCTCAGTGCATACACCACTGGTGTAGTGCACAAGTCACAACTGATGATTAATGAATAATTCTGTTACAGCATCAATTATATCTCTACATGTTGACCCCATTATATCTATCACGTATGTATATGCACCTACCATACATATGTCGGTTATATAGTCACACCTCTGAAATGCCATAATTTTTATCATGCCTATAATCAAAAACATGCAAACATAATGTGCACATATCCAAACAATAAAGGAGTGAATTTGATACACAAAAGCCTTATTGCTGATTTATAGCTGTGAGAGAATTTGCACTACTAGCTAAGATCTACGGTCCATGCATCCAAAAGTGTGTCTGTTCGTCTGACTCATCAATCTCTTCTTGCGAAGCATTCCTTAACAAGAACCAAGTATGCACTGATGTGCGTCAGTAGTGCAAACATTCCAGAAGCCAATATTCAAGAAAGAATTTGACTTGAATTATAGGAAGTGTCCCATTTGGTTCCAAGGCTGGTGACCAGAAAAAAGTAATATCCACTACGAGCTAGATTTAAGAGGACAAGGAACACAATTGGTCCACTTTGCTATGGGCACCTTCTGCATCGTGCAATACAAGGAAGGAGAAGAAGTGCTGTGTTTGTAATGACTATGATTGGTAAGCTCCCATGACCAGAGGTGCAAACAAGGGATATGCAAGAAGGCCAATCAGGAAATATGTAAACTACCAGGATACCGCCTGCATGTAGGGGACCATTCCTGCACACCCAACCTGTAATCCCATGGCCAGTAACAAGGACTACAGTCAGGAACAGTAGCTGGCACACCCCTGGACTCATGGCTCTATTCTCTGATTCTCTCAACCTCACATTCTAACCAACACTGCAGGTGTGTGCATATATAGCCTCCTGGCTCTGCACTGTCATTGCACTAATACTGAACAACTGTTATGCTTTCAAGTTTGTGAAACACCTTCCTTGTTGTGTTGAACACAGATATTTTAGTTTCAAGTAAATTTGTTGATTACTCATGTGAACAGTGAGGTCATATACTATAAGCAGTATGAGCTTGGTGGAAGTATACGGTAAAAGGGGTATGTACCTACACATGATGTACATTTTCATTTCTGTATGACTTTGTTTCAATGTTACAGTATATACCTCATCTTGGAGACCACCAAACAGTATTGCATGGTTCAAGCCAACTCCTGTGCAGTAGCACTCCTACTACACTGTAAAGTCATGTAAAATGATGCAATGAGTCATGAGTAAGATGGTAGTGACTGGTACTAGATCAGTGTGTGTGTGTGTGTGTGTGTGTGTGTGTGTGTGTGTGTGTGTGTGTGTGTGTGTGTGTGTGTGTGTGTGTGTGTGTGTGTGTGTGTGTGTGTGCGTGCATGCATGTGTGTGTGTGTGTGTGTGTGTGTGTGTGTGTATGGGTGTGTGTGTGTGTCTGTGTGTGTGTGTGTGTGTGTGTGTGTGTGTGTGTGTGTGTGTGTGTGTGTGTGTGTGTGTGTGTGTGTGTGTGTGTGTGTGTGTGTAATATCACAACATTCCAAGAATAAGACATGTACATGTGTGAATGTATGTATTCTAGACTTTACACAGGTACAGTAGCTAAAGACATGGCCAAATATGGTGTGTTTGTGCAGTATGTGGTATCATTCTGGCTATATTCAGTTTGTGGTGTTATCTGCACAACTGATGATTTTGTTGGTGATAGTATGTACATGACACCTTGAAGTATGTGATTATCTGACTTAATCCATTTTCGACTTTGCACTCAGACTGAAAATCCAAATGCACTGTCATTACTTTCATAATGGTAACTAACAAACTAGCCTCATCCCCAGGTCATCCCCCACAATAACGCGAAGGGCCTGGGGACGAGGCTACTAACAAACAGTCCTTTCTAGTTTGTGTACATGCTAGCCTAAGGGGAAATTTGCGAAAATGAATATACATCTACTGAATATTTGAATGCATACGGTACAATGATGCTTATCTTGTGGCATTAGGAAGGAGTCATGACCATTCTGGTACGTATAATATAATGAATGGCAATAAACCTGCCTGTGTGTCATTACACATACGTATATCATCATATGTCATAAAAACAGAGGGAATAGTAAGGATGTGTACCTATGTGTCATTTGTGAATGCAATAGGGACAATAGACCTCTACATGGCTATGGCTAATGGTGTGGTGCGGCTGCGCATATCAATCTCATTATATTCATCAGCTTGTGGACTTGTCTGTACAGTTGTTACTGTAGTATACATCTCTTTAACTTGTGACAGTCTAACAAATATAATATATAAGCTCCCAGTGATGGAATCAACTTTGCTGTACATATACTCAGGGAATATTTTATTAAGGTTTCGGTAACAAAACCTTCGTCGAGACATGGCTGACCAACTCCTAATGTCATTAATGTCACAACAAATTGCAGAAATTGTCTCCGAGGAAACAATCATTTATTCATGACAAACAATACACAATGACATAATGTAAATTAAAGCAAGTGTTTGGGTGGGGAGTGTGTACAGTATGTGTGTGTTTGTTTGAGCAGGTGCTGTGTGTGTGATGAGAAGTTCTGTTAATTACTTACTAAACAATGTGAACTTAAGCATCTACATACACTGACAAAGCATAAAGTCACATACTTGTTCTTTCAAACTAGGCAAAGAACGAGGTCTAAACTGCATCAAGCAAGGGCTTACATTCCTCCTGATTATCCGTAGTAGTGTCAAGACTTCTTTCAATCTTATTGTGGGTGAACACACGTTTGATGATGTATGCCAGCAGTGCAAAGATAACAGATGTGAAGAGGACAGTGAAGATGTGACTCAAGTCATAAAGGGTACTGTATGTGTCTGCCTCAAATTCTTTGCGCATGACAAACAAGAATGCAAAGCAAAAAAAGGTACCCAGGATTAAGAAAATGATAGAGCAACAATGTGGTAAGCAATGTTTGCAGCGTGTGATGCAAGGAAGAAAAAGAAGGGCTGTGCATGTGGTGCTGAAAGAGAAAACTACAAGCATTGAGCAAATGCGATAAAGCACAAACAAGGGAAATATCATAATAAACACCATCTGAAACACAATGTACACAGAGAGCACCTGCATGAAGAGCACCATTCCTATGCATCCAACTGATTTCAGCATGTACAGCATGCACTGTCTCCTGTTCAGAGCTTGCCTGTCCATGCCCATCACCTTTGTGCTGATGTACCACAGGAGGAAGGGGAATTCCACAAGGTAGAACACACCCATGATCCCAAAGGTACAGTACCCAATGTCAATTGTAAGCGAGTATGCAGTTGATATCACAGTGCTTTTGGTATTTATGAGGTGCTGAAAGATGGAAAGTGCCAAAAATTGGTACAAATACAAAATCACAAACCCAACCCAACATTGTAGCATGGCAGAGAAGAGAAGTGACTTGGTCTTGGGATTCACTGGGTGGAAGATGTGGTGGTTCTTCTTCATCATTGGTAGCACCATAAGTACCAAGAGAGACAGACTAATAACTGCAAGAAACAGACACACAGTAGAAAGTTTGGCATGGCCTATTTTCTCTGAAATGAATGGCTTTATGGAAATCTGATGCTGAAGGTCTTCATTCAATGTCACAGATTTCAACCACTGTAAAGTAATATAGTAATGAGAACAGAATTACGAATTGTACTGATTTATTGATGTCTTTGCATGCATGTGGGCTATACACTGTATGTGGTTCTTTACCTGTTTTATGGCATCCTGAACAATTTTGGTAGTGCTGGTACTGGTGTTGGGGCAGAATGGGAGGGGCGGTGTCCAACATTTCTCCTCAATAGAGTTGTCAAATGCTGTTGATTTAACACCCGAAGTGAAGCAGTCCTATGGTATTAGCAGGTATGGAAAAAAGAAACACTTTCAGCAATGGGTAGGGGAAGAATTCAGAAATAGGCCGAGAGTACACTGCTGTTGTACTGCAGCTGTTCTGTGAGTCAGATACCTCACAGCACGAGTCTTCAAGGTGGCTAGTGGCACTGGAGCTGTTTTCAGATGCTGCCACGTGAATGTGCATGTGAAAAAGCAGAAAGGACTTTATGTCCCAGCGGCCTACTGGTGTGTTCTGGAGCAGAGCGCACAACTGGTCTGCATTTGCAATGCAGGTGAAGTTCATTGCTGCAAAGGTAATGGGCAATAACACAACAAATGCCAATTTGAATTGTTGTTTTGTATGGGAAGCTTTCATTCACTGCAGTATTCACTTCTTGCATAATAATTATTGTTGAGAATGCCACATGTCCTGCTATGGAATGCTACTATATACATAGCAGTAAAGTACATGACTTCCTACCTTACTACTGTATGTCAGCATATGTGCACACATTAAAATTGTTTACCCAACATAATTATATTGTTGATGCTTCCCATTACAACATGATTCTAGTGTGGTCCACATGTACTGTACTTTACAACATGTCTGAAGATATCAGTGTGCATACCAAAGACCAGGTAATTATAGGCTTTCAAAACTGGCATCACATTGGCAGCAGTTGAAACTGTTTGTAAATGGAGCTCGAAGTGCAAGTACAGTGACTGTAGTTGTAGTTCAGATGTACTGTATGACTCACTACTACATACCTTTCTGCCCAGTAGCTGTAATCCCATGGCTAGTAACAAGGACTACAGTCAGGAACAGTAGCTGGCACAACCCTGGACTCATGGCTTTATTCTCTGACACTCTCAACCTCACATACTAGCCAACACTGCAGGTGTGTGCATATATATACCCTCTTGGCTCTGCACTGTTATTGCACTAATATTGAACAACTGTTATGCTTTCAAGTTTGTGAAACACTTTTCTTGTTGTTTAATTAGTTTCTTGTTATGTTTGATGTAGATATTATTGATGACTCAGTAGAGTATACGCTCAGTGGAAGTATATATGCAGTAAAAGGGATAAGGGCATACATGATGTACATTTTTATTTCTGCATGACTTTGTTTCAATGTTGCAGTACCTCATCTTGGAGAGCACCAGGAAGCATTGCATGGTTCAAGCCAACTCCTGTGCAGTAGCACTCCTACTACACTGTAAAGTCATGTAAAATGATGCAATGAGTCATGAGTAAGATGGTAGCGACTGGTACTAGATCAGTGTGTGTGTGTGTGTGTGTGTGTGTGTGTGTGTGTGTGTGTGTGTGTGTGTGTGTGTGTGTGTGTGTGTGTGTGTGTGTGTGTGTGTGTGTGTGTGTGTGTGTGTGTGTGTGTGTGTGTGTGTGTGTGTGTGTGTGTGTGTGTGTGTGTACATTTCTTCGATGATGTCAATTAGGTGACCGGGAACTTTGTAGTTCTTTAGGGTGGCAATAAGGGACTATGGTCTACTGAGTCATAGGCTTTGGTGAGATCTATGAAGCAAAGATGTGCTGTCGTTTTATATTCCACTGCTCTTTCAAAATGAAATGTACACTGGCACATGGTGCCAGGTGAAGACTGCTGAAGGTTCCTCTGAGGAGTTTAAGGTTGAAAGTGGAGTCAGACAGGGATGTGTTCTGTCTCCACTCCTCTTCAATTGTTTCATGGATAAGATCCTCAGAGAGACATTGGAGACAACACCAGGAGGATGGAGCATTGAGTACACAACCACCAAGGGACTGTTCCTCTCCTACAGAGAGAAGACTCCAGCAACCACTGACATCCAGAATATCCAGTATGTGGATGACTTAACCCTGGTAGCTGAAACCAGAGAAGAGTTACAGGTTATGGTGGACACTCTGGACAGGACCTGTATGAGGTGGGGGATGAACATTAATGGAGCAAAGACAAAGATTATGAGTATCGGAGCAGGTACTGATGATGACCAACCAACAATCACACTTAGGGGCAACGCACTGGAGGCTGTGGAAGAATTCTCCTATCTGGGGAGTGAAGTGGGGCAGACTGCTAGAGTAGATGGAGAGGTGAGCACACGATTGGAGAAGGCAGCCACAGTGTACCAGATGTGGAGGAGGAAGGTGTTTAGAAGTCGAAGTGTGAGTAAGAAGACCAAGGCTCATGTGTTCAGAGTGATGGTAATGTCTGTACTTCTGTATGGATCGGAGACATGGGCAGTCACTCAGCAGGACCTCAAAAGATTGCATGCCTTCCAGATGAAGTGCCTGTGAGACATTATTGGAGTGACCTTGTGGAACAAGAGAAGAAATGAGGATATTTTGGCAGAAGTAGGTGAAATACCAGTGGAAGACCAGGTGAAACTGAGACGACTGCAATGGTTTGGTCACCTCCAAAGGATGCCAGCCCACCGGCCACAGTGACAGGTGCTGAAATGCCGGCCACGAGGCAAGACGAGGAAGCCTGGAGGAACCTCACTCCACTGGATAGACGTTGTCAATAGGGACCTGTCCAAGATCACCAACTGGGAAGACCTAGTGAAGGACAGAGCCCAGTGGCGGTCTGCCATCCACCAGCTACATCTGCCAGCTAGCTCAACCAACCCTGTCTGATGTTTGTCGTGAAGTCGCCCAACGTCCAATTGTGGACAAGGTGTAGGAAGGAGGAGGAGGAGGAGGTGTGTGTGTGTGTGTGTGTGCGTGTGCGTGTGCAGGTGTGTGTGTGTATGTGTGTGTGTGCGGGCGTGTCTGTGTGTGTGTGTGTGTGTGTGTGTATGTGTGTGTGCGGGCGTGTGTGTGTGTGTGCGTATGTGTGTGTGTGTGTGTGCAGGCGCGTGTGTGTGTGTGTGTGTGCGGGCATGTGTGTGTGTGTGCGTGTGTGAGTGTATGTGTCTATGTGTATGTGTGTGTATGTGTGTGTGTGTGTGTGCGTGTGCGTATGTGTCTATGTGTGTGTGTGTGTGTGTGTGTGTGTGTGTGTGTGTGTGTGTGTGTGTGTGTGTGTGTGTGTGTGTGTGTGTGTGTGTGTGTGTGTGTGTGTGTGTGCGGGCGTGTGTGTGTGTGTGTGTATGTGTGTGAGAGTGTATGTGTCTATGTGTGTGTGTGTGTGTGTGTGTGTGTGTGTGTGTGTGTGTGTGTGTGTGTGTGTGTGTGTGTGTGTGTGTGTGTGTGTGTGTGTGTGTGTGTGTGTGTGTGTGTGTGTGTGTGATATCACAGCATTCCAGATGAGATGTACTAGTGTTACTCCACTATTGATAGTGGGATGGGATTTCACCTGCTGAGTAATGACCAGAGCAGGTAGTAGGGGTGTGTACCTGTACACGTGTGAATGTATGTACTCTAAACTTTGCAGGTACAGTAGCTAAAGGCATGGCCAAATATATATGGTGTGTTTGTGCAGCATGTGTTAACATTCTGGGTATATTCAGTTTGTGGTGTTATCTGCACAACTGATGATTTTGTTGGTGTTAGTATGTATATGACACTTTAACTATGTGAATATCTGACGTAATCCATTTTCGACTTTGCACTCAGACTGAAAATCAATATGCACTGTCATTACTTTCATAATGGCAAATAATAAACAGTCCTTTCTAGGTTGTGTGCATGCTAGCCTAAGGGGAAATCTGTGAAATATAAGTCCAGTGAAAATTTGAATGCATACGGTACAATGTTGCTTGTCTTGAAGTATTAGGAAGGAGTCATGGAGAAGGAGTCATGACCATTCCGTATAATGTAGTGAATGGCAATAGACCTACCTGTGTGTTGTTTGTGAATGCATTCAGGGAATACTCTAGACCTCTTTCATTATATTTTATTTTATTTATTACTTCATTATTATACTGGAACTACTTTAGTCAAAATAGACTACTTTCCAGGGAGCAAAAGTAAAGTAAAAAAAGAAACATACACTAAATTATAATAATATAATCACAGTACAGGTTCAATCATGTAACTATGTAATAGTATATTGATTTGTATAGTTATTACAAGTAGGATGGCATATATCAATGAAATAAATTAGAATTGACAGTGAGTGCAAATTGCTGAATGAATGATTTCCCTTCAATTTCTGTGAAGGCACATGGGGGGACAATTGCACCATATTTTGAAGCGTGTCTTGTGAAATGGCTGTGGATTCTCTAATTCAAGGATTTAGTAGTGTTATCAATGAGGTAGGTTGGGGCCTTACCCTTTAGAATCTTCTGACAAAGTGATTTGAAAGCCATAGTTCGCCTCTCAGACAGGGACACCCATCCCAATTCCCTAAGGGCACTTCTTGGGGATGACCTGGTGTCTCTCCACAGGATGATTCTGGCAGCAAAATTCTGCAACCGTTGGTGTTGGTACTGTCAAGACTGGAACATGATCTCCTGATGTGTACCAGTTTTTGGCTCTTTCTTTTTTCTGCACCTCATAAATACCAAAAGCACTTTGCTATCCACTGCATACTCGCTTACAATTGACATTGGGTACTGTGCCTTTGGGATCATGGGTGTGTTCTACCTTGTGGATTTCCCTTCCTCCTGTGGTAGCATTATATATGTGTTATGACACTTAGGCAGGTCTATTGCCATTCACTACATTATACGTACCAGAATGGTGATGACTCCTTCCTAATGCTTCAAGGCAAGCAACATTGTACCGTATGCATTCAAATTTTCAATGGATGTATATTTCACAGATTTCCCCTGTAGGCTAGCATGCACATAACCTAGAAAGGACTGTTTATTATTTACCATTATGAAAGTATGACAGTGCATTTGGATTTCCAGTTTGAGCATTTACACATGTACAGGTACACACCCTATACTACCTGCTCTGATCATTACTCAGCAGGTGGAATCCCATCCCACTATCAATAGTGAATTAACACTAGTACATCTCATCTGGAATGCTGTGATACACACACACACACACACACACACACACACACACAGGCACACAGACACACAGACATACACACAGACACACACACACACACACACACACACACACACACACACACACACACACACACACACACACACACACACACACACACACACACACACACACACACACACACACACACACACACATAGTTACCATTACGAAAGTAATGACAGTGCATTTTGATTTTCAGTCTGAGTGCAAAGTCGAAAATGAATTACGTCAGATATTCACATAAAGTGTCATATACATACTAACACCAACAAAATCAACAGTTGTGCAGATAACACCACAAACTGAATATATCCAGAATGTTAACACATGCTGCACAAACACACCATATTTGGCCATGTCTTTAGCTAATATACAATGTGTAAAGTCTAGAGTACATACATTCACACGTGTACAGGTACACACCCCTACTACCTGCTCTGGTCATTACTCAGCAGGTGAAATCCCATCCCCACTATCAATAGTGGAGTAACACTAGTACGTCTCATCTGGAATGCTGTGATATCACACACACACACACACACACACACACACACACACACACACACACACACACACACACACACGCACACACACAAAGACACACACACACACACACACACACACACACACTGGTCTAGTACCAGTCACTACCATCTTACTCATGACTCATGCATCATTTTACATGACTTTACAGTGTAATAAGAGTGCTACTGCACAGGAGTTGGCTTGAATCATATACAATGCTGTCTGGTGGTCTCCAAGATGAGGTACTGCAACATTGAAACAAAATCATGCAGAAATGAAAATGTACATCATGTGTAGGTACATGCCCCTTTTACTGCATATATACTTCCACAGAGCGTATACTGCTTATAGTATGTGACCACACTGTCAACATGAATCATCAATAATATCTACATTAAACACAACAAGAAAGGTGTTTCACAAACTTGAAAGCATAGCAGTTGTTTGATATTAGTGCAATAAACAGTGCAGAACTGGGACGCTACGTATATATATATGCACACACCTGTGGTGTATTTGAGGTTGAGAGAATCAGAGGATAAAGTCACGAGTCCAGGGTTGTGCCAGCTACTGTTCCTGACTGTAGTCCTTGTTACTGGCCATGGGATTACAGCTACTGGGCAGAAAGGTATGTAGCAGTGAGTCATACAGTACATCTGAACTACAACTACAGTCACTGTACTTGCACTTCGAGCTCAATTTACAGACAGTTTCAGCTATTGCCTATGTGATGCCAATTTTGAAAGCTAAATCAACCTACATGCACCTGGTCCTTGGTATGCACACTAATATCTCAGAAATGTTGTAAAGTACAGTACACGTGCATCACACTCGAACCAAGTTGTAATGGGAAGCATCAACACAATAATTATGTCAGGTAAACTATACATACAGTAGTAAGGTAGGAAGTCATGTACTTTACTGCTATGTATGTAGTAGCATTCCATAGCAGGACATGTGGCATTCTCAACAATTATGCAGGAAGTGAATATATACTTCAGCAACACAACAATTCAAATGAACATCAGCTGTGTTTAGGCGAATAGTTTGTGGGCAATACGTAGCAGATTAATCAACAACTGAATGGCCAGTCAAGCAAATTGACCAGTCTCTCCCTGTACTTCTTCAGCTTGTAGGCTGTCCTCGGTTTGGCTTGCTCCAAGCGATCAATAATGTAGAAGAAGAGGCTCATTGCTACGTATTGCCCACAAACTATTCGCCTATATACATTGAACAACGTAGCAATGAGCCTCTTCTTCTGCATTATCAGGACATGTGGCATTCTGAATACTTCAGTGAATTAAGTTTCCAGTGCAGAGCAACAATTCAAATTAAAACTAGCTGTGTTATTGCCCATTACCTTTGCAGCAATGAACTTCAGCTGCATTGCAAATGCAGACCAGCTGTGTGCACTCCTCCAGAACACACCAGTAGACCACTGGAACATAAAGTCCTTTCTGCTTTTTCACATGCACATTCATGTGGCAGCATCTGAAAACAGCTCCAGTGCCAGTAGCCACCTTGAAGACATGTGCTGTGAGGTATCTGACACACAGGACATCTGCAGTACAACAGCAGTGTACTCTCAGCCTATTTTTGAATTCTTCCCTTACCCATTGATGGAAGTGTTTCTTTTTTCCACACCTGCTACTACCATATGGTACAACTTCATTTCGGGTGTTAAATCAACAGCATTTGGCATCAATATTGAAGAGATATGTTGGACACCACCCCTCCCATTCTGCCCCAACACCAGTACCAGCACTACCAAAATTGTTCAGGGTGCCATAAACCAGGTAAAGAACCACATACAGTATATAGACCACATGCATGCAAAGACATCAATAACTCAGTGCAATACCTAATTCTGTTCTCATCATATACGTATATTACTTTACAGTGGTTGAAATCTGTGTCGTTGAATGAAGATGTATGGCATCAGATATACATAAAGGCATTCACTTCAGAGAAAAGAGGCCACATCAAAATTTCTACTGTGTGTCTGTTTCTTGCAGTTGTTAGTCTGTCTCTCTTGGTACTTAAGGTGTTACCAATGATGAAGAAGAACCACCACATCTTCCACCCAGTGAATCCCAAGACCAAGTCACTTTTCTTCTCTGCTATGCTACAATGTTGGGTTTGGTTTGTGATTTTGTATTTGTACCAATTTTTGGCACTTTCCATCTTTCAGCACCTCATAAATACCAAAAGCACTGTGATATCCACAGCCTACATGCCTTTTGTGAACGTTGGGTACTGTGCCTTTGGGATCATGGGTGTGTTCTACCTTGTGGAATTCCCCTTCCTCCTGTGGTACATCAGCACACAGGTGATGGCCATGGACAGGCGAGCTCTGAACAGGAGACAGTGCATGCTATACATGCTGAAGTCAGTTGGATGTGCAGGAATGGTGCTCTTCATCCAAGTGCTCTCTGTGTACATTGTGTTTCAGATGGTGTTTCTTATGATATTTCCCTTGTTTGTGCTTCATAGCATTTGCTTAATACTTGTAATTTTCTCTTTCTTCACCACATGCACAGCCCTTCTCTTTCTTCCTTGCATCACACGCTGCAAGCATTGCTTACCACATTGTTGCTCTATCCATTTTCTTCATCCTGGGTACTTTTGTTTGTTATGCATTCTTGTTTGTCATGCACAAAGAATTTCAGGCAGACAGATTCAGTACCCTTTATGACTTGAGTCACATTTTCACTGTCCTCTTCACATCTGGTCTCATTGCACTGTTTGCATACATCATCAAACGTGTGCTCACCCGTCACAAGGTTGAAGGAAGCCTTGACACTACTACAGATGATCAGGAGGAATACAAGCACTTGCTTGATGCAGTTTAGACCTCGTTCTTTGCCTTGTTTGAAAGAACAAGTATGTGACTTCATGCTTCATCAGTGTATGTAGATGCTTAAGTTCACATTGTTTTATAAGTTATATATTAACAGAACGTCTCATCACACACGCAACACCTGCTCAAACAAACACACACATACTGTATGTACACACTCCCCACCCAAAAACTTGCTTAATTTATATTTTGACAATGTGTATGGTTTGTCATGAATGAATGAACAGATCATTTCCTTGCAATCAATTCCTGCAATTTGTTGTGACATTAATGACATTAAGAGTTGGTCAGCCATGTCTCGACAAAGGTTGTTTCTGGAACCTTAGTGAAATATTCCCTGAGTATATGTAGCCAAGACTTTGCATGTAGGCAAGTTGGTTTCATCACCTGAAGCTTATATATTATATTTGTTAGACTATCACAAGTTAAAGAGATGTACACTACAGTAACAACTGTACAGACAAGTCCACAAGCTGAATATAATGAGAATGATGTGCGCAGCACGAACACACCATTAGACATAGACATGTATAGAGGTGGATGGTAGTAGAGATATAGGTCTTTAACAACTACAGACCTATACTGTATCTCTACTACCATTCATCAGAAAAGTTGCTGAGAGAGTTATACATGCTGCAGTATCTGATTATGTTGAGGAGAGTTCCATCTTATGTCCCCTGCTGGCTGGCTTCAGAAGTGGTCATGCACTCCACCCGATCATTGCTTTTGCATCTTACAGATGTATGGTACAGATCTCTGGATGCTGGTCACCTAGTTGGCATTGTCTTTCTCGACATTTCAAAAGCATTCGATACAGTAAACCACAGTGCATTATTGTCCAAGCTAAAACACCAGTTTGGTTTTGACGGTTCTTCATGTGAATGGTTTAGCTCATACTTGTTTGATAGGCACCAAGCTGTTTATATGAATTGTGCCTGTTCATCCTTCCAAACAACCACTTCGAGAGTGCCCCAAGGCTTGGTACTCGGCCCCTCCCTCTTCACACGCTACATCAATGACTTGACCCAATGGGTTATATCTGCATCTTCAGCTTTATTTGCCGACGACACCACCATGTATGTGGTGGGTACCTCAGTACTCAAACTGAGTGCATCCCTGAACAAAGTATTAGCTGAAGTCCATTCCTGGATGACGGATAATGGGCTAACACTGAATGTCAAGAAGACAAAATGCATGGTCATCAGCACAGGGTCAAGGGTTGCTCTTCCCCATCTACAATTATTCTACAATGATGTCAAGATAGACCAAGTAAAATCTTTTAAACTACTTGATGTATACATAATCATCATCTGAAAAGGTCTGACCACATTAATGATGTAGTGTCTAAGGTGTCCCGTCAACTCAGACTGATGCGTCGTCTAGCCTGGTTTCTCCCTAGGAGCTCTCTGACTTGTCTCTACTAGTCCTATATTTAGCCATCTTTTGACTACTGCAGTCTTGTGTGGAAATCATGTTCCAGTCTTGACGTGCCAACACCAACGGTTGCAGAATTTTGCTGCCAGAATCATCCTGTGGAGAGACACCAGGCCAAGGCATTTGACACCATTGATCACATCATACTGCTGAAGAAACTGAAGAGGTTGTTCAATGTGGATGACTCCAGCTGTCTTTGGGTCGAATCCTATCTGCACAACCGAGACCAGGCTGTGAGGTTCAATGGTGAATTATCACCAAGTTACCCTATTACAGCTGGTGTCCCACAGGGTTCAGTGCTTGGCCCTACATTGTTATCTATGTACATTAATGATCTACCACAATCTATCGTGCTTGTTGACTCTGTACTGTTCGCCAATGACACTACTATCTATGCTACTGGAACCGGCATTGATGATATTACTGCCAAATTAAATACTGCGATGTCCAGAATCTCTTTCTGGATATCTGAGAATGGTCTCAGGCTCAACACTCAAAATACCAAGTCAATGTTGATTCATCCACCAAGTAAGCACCCACCTCCTCTCGTTGCATCGTGTAACAATTCCTTGATTGAGCAAGTGAGGACTTTAAACTACTTGGAGTGTTTGTTGACCAGCACCTGAAGTGGGACCATACATCAACCATGCAGTAACAACTGTGTCACGCAATATTAGCTTAATGAGAAGATTATCCTAGACCCTACCCCAGAAATCCCTATTGTGCTTTTACTATGCTTATGTTGTTCCTTCCTTTAACTATTGCAATCTTGTATGGAGATTGTGCAGGAAATCTGATTTACGCCGTCTGCAACGTCTCCAGAATTATGCAGTGCGGATTGTACTGAAAAGTGCCCAAGCTCTACTCAGCCACCACTGCTATTGCCACCCTACAATGGAAAACAGTTGAGGAGTATCTAGATCGCTTGTCAGCCACGACACTGCTACCTTCCTCCGCCTAGTTACCTATCTGACCTGATTCTACAACCTCTGCATTGACTATAGTCAATTCTTCACTGTTTGTGCATGAACATATGTAACATTATACTTCGGCTATTGACAGTAGCAAGGTTGTTGAATAGTGAATGCATTGACATTGTACAATAATTATTATTCTGTGTACAGCTAATGGCATAGTGAACATGTATAAAATCAAGACTCAAAAGAAACAACTCATGCCAGTCAGCTAATATGAAGCACTACATCGCTGACTTACGCTGATAATAGTCTAGTGTACACATAGCGGCTGGTAGTGTGCACTGGCTCAACTGTACAAAATGCATCATGCATGCACCAGCTCAGTGTGCTCTATTCACAAATGCCATTCACAGATGTCGAACTATGCAGGGATTTGTAAGTTTTTTTTTAATTTCTTCAAGATGTACAGAGTTTGAAGCTGGTGCAATAATTTCCATGTGATGCTGAGTGCCACTGAGTCACCACTCCAATCTCTTGTATCTGAACTCTTTTGCCAGTATACAGGATGGGTGCATTTTTGGACACATTCCACCATCCCCGAGACTGAGATGTGGTTCAAGCAATGTCTAACTTAATGGTCTATTTCTCTAGGCAGAGGACATCAATTAACGACAAGACAACTGTAATTGCCTGGTTACGAATGAAGAACTCTTGCTTTTACTAAGTTGCATGACACCAAGATACCATGTTAATCTGCTACTGTACAGCTATTGTAAAGTACATTTCATTGTTTAAGAATGTCTTTATTGGAATAGATTCTGTAGACCTGTTTCCCTAAATACCTTATATAGCACTGAAGCATGGATGGTATGGTATGGACAGACCTACAACCGCTCACTTGAATGCAACTTGTTCCTCTACACTTCCCACAACACTGCACTCCCTAGAGCACACTTCATTTGATCGAGCTGCTGTGGATCGACTGTGTTTTATTCTCATGCTATATATCACTGCTTGTGTCATATACATAGGCCTATATCATTAATAACTTGTAATAGTTCATTCAAGGCATTGCATGCCTTGCACAATACGTACGTACATACTGTATGCATATGTGGCATGTCTTACGTGCATGTATTGTGCATGTTAAAAACCTAAAGCAGTACATTTTTATACAAGAAGTCCAATGAGACATCACTTCAGCAGGACATGTAAATATGCTGCGTAGTCCATCCTCAGTGCATACACAACTGGTGCAGAGACAAGTCACAACTGATGATTAATGAATAATTCTGTTACAGCATCAATTATATTTCTACATGTTGACCACATTATATATACTCTATCTACGCCTACATTATGTCAATTAAATGTCTCCACACCATTGAAATGTAATTTGTATATCAAGCCCTAACTAATCTTTAGTATAAATTTGCAAACAGTTAAAGGAGTGAATTTTTATACACAAAGGCCTTCTTGCTGCTTTAAAGCTATGAGAGAAGTTGCAGAAAGGTGCACTACTAGCTAAGAACTGTGTTCCATTAAAAGGTGTGCTTGTTCATCCAACTCATCAATCCTTTCTTGTGAAGTACTTCTCAACAAGTACCGAGTGAGCACTGATTTGAGTGCATAAGTCAGTAGTGCAAATATTCCAGAAGCCAATATTCCTGAAAGAATTTGGCTGGAATTGTAAGAAGCGTTCCATTTGCTTCCAAGGCTGATGAACAGAAAAAAGTAATATCCACCACAAGTTAAAGTTAAGAGGACAAGGAACACAACAGAACCACTTTGCTGTGGGCACCTTCTGCATCGTGTGATGCATGGAAGGAGAAGGAGTGCTGTGCTTGCTGTAAGGAAGATGAACATGATTATGTAAGCACCCAGAACTAACAATGTAACCAAAGGATATGCAAGGAAGACAATCATGAAATCAGTGAGGAGTGCAGAGAGCACCTGCATGAAGAGCACCATTCCTGCACACCCAACTGACTTCAGCATGTACAGCATGCACTGTCTCCTGTTCAGACCTCGCCTGTCCATGGCCATCACCTTTGTGCTGATGTACCACAGGAGGAAGGGGAATTCAACAAGGTAGAACACACCCATGATACCAAAGACATAGTACCCAATGTCCACAAAAGGCATGTAGGCTGTGGATATCACAGCATTCCTGGAGAGTAGGAAGTCCTTGAACAATGACAGACCTCTAAACTGGTGTCCATATAGATACATGAACCACATCCATGACTGGATCATAGTGGAGAAGAGAAATGATTTGGAGACTGAATTCCTTGCCATCTGATGATAAAGTGGATACTGGTTTGCAAACCAGCACAACAACAGTAGAATAGTTAATGTTGATAAAACAGGCAGAAAAAAGAACACAAGAGCATTCTGCTCGGAGTAGTGTTTTTGATGATCAGGATTAAATCTTGCCATGGTCCTGTCAGCAAGCTGGCTGCAGTCTGATGCAGATTTCATTAGCTGCAAAGTAAACATGACCCTGAAGTCACATTATAGCAGACAATGAGAATATAATTATTATGCATGCAAGAATTCAGTTTGGTGCTAGCTTGCCCAATGCAGTGGCTGTTCATAATGTATATTAGTATAATTCAATGGCTCCACACAAGCTACTATTAAACTGCTACAGTAAATCCTGCCTTAGACAGCCACTTGTGGGCCAGCTCTAACTGACCTTTACAGAGAGTTGGCTGCTCTACAGCAGTTTGCAATGCTATAGTACTACTTGGGGTCAGGGAGGCTGGCTGTTTTAGAGAGGTGGCTGCCAAACACAGTGAAGTGCTTAGAGAAGTTCCACTGTAATATGTACAATGCCTTACCTCATACACAAAGTCTTTTGCAATGTCAGTCTCAAAATGTCCTGAGCAAAATGGCAATGGTAGTCTCCAGAATGTCTCAGTAATGGTGTACACGTACCTCAGTACTGAGTTTTGGTGCAGAGAGTCCAATAAGTAACCCAAAAATATCAACAGTGTAGCTGGGTAAACACTAAAGATGGACTGGGAGTAGACTGCAATCATTGCACATTCATCTTCTGAGTCAGAGAGCTGACAGTAGCTACTGCTGTTGAGTGTGGCACCATCATAACTAACACCAGAGGCTTCACTGGTGTAATTATGCAAATGAATTAACAGTAGAGAAAATGGAACTCTTGAGCTTGGGATCAGTGAAAGTCCTTTCTCTTTGGCTTCATTCTGGAAGATGGCAAGCATGTCTTGCCAGCTTGCAATGCAGGACAGCTCAGTAGCTCCTAGTTTAAACCTTGGTTTGTGTAGTTTCAATCCTGGACCACCTGCATAAGGGAGGTAATGAAATCTGCTGTTTTAAGTCAACTGTGCCTCAGAGCAGACCCATTATGTGAACATGCCTATAATAATACATGCACACAACTTACTGGCAATCTCCTTAATTGCTGAGGTAGCCCTGAAATGAAATCCTGCCAACACCAGTAGAGCAAGTGCTACACAACTTGTCTTCTTCATCACTTCACCCTCCAGGCTAGTGTCAGATGGGCAGTAACATAGAGATGCCCTGAGCTTACTCTTATATGGCCCGATGTGTACCCTTGCATCACATCTACCAGAGAGTGGCTGTAAACATTTCAGTTATTAGTTCGCAGTTTAAAACTACAATAATGTAGTTATACAGTCACAGTAAGCATTATAATATACTATATATGTGATACAATGTTCAAAGTTAAAAGTTCAAAGTTCACACTTTGATATATAGTCATCTTATCACTGGGTATATGGAATATTGTACATTACAGTTACATTGCAATAAATATTTATAGCTCATAAGATTCCCTAGAGGTATATGTGTATACGCTTAAGGTTGTGTACAGTTTCCCATTAGACAGGTTGGTACGGTGATGCAATTTTATCCTTGTGATGTGTACTACTATGAAAGTGATAGAAAAAGAAGTTCCCTTCACATGTGTATACAATAATGTGCTAACGCAAGTGTATGTGTGCAGCACAAGCTAAGTGCACTGCCACATTCAAGAGATTATGTTTGCCTTCTCATTCAACACCATGCACATTCCTGGTTTGTGGGTGAGTAGCTGATACAATTGTGCTTGAATCAGAGTTAACCAGTTCCTGCATGTGTGTGCATATTATCCACCACCTTGCCATCCTTTAAAACAGTATGTAAGATGTGTTTTCATGTATGCTCTTGCACCAGAGACAGAGGCACCATCACTGTTCAGCAAACATCCTTTACCATACCTATATGGGCCATGCAAAAATCATGCTATAATTTTAATCAAAAATTGGAAGTGCTTTACTTCTTACAGTAGATCACTTGTATCCTCTCCTGCTTTATGCATATTGTAGGAAGGTAGACGAGTGAACTGCCTGAGAGCATGCAGAACCACATAATGGGAGCCACCAGACAGTGTGTGCCTTACATCTCATTTGTGTAATTTGTACTGGTAGTGAGACATTTGGATTGAAGGTCATGATAAATATTCAGTACTAATGAATGGGGTATTAATATTGCATGCAGCTTGCCAGTGTGCAATCCCAATGTGCAATAATGGTACAGAGGAACCCATCTGAGATGGTCACTGTGTTAGGCAGCCACCTCTCTAAAACAGCCAGCCTCCCTGGCACCAAATGCCAATAAAGCATTGCACACTACCTCTTTAGAGCAGCCACTACTCTATAAAGGTGAGTTAGAGCTGGTCCGAAGGTGGCAGTGTCAGACAGGTTTCACTGCAAAATGGGAATGCAACCAAACACAGTGTTTTTGTGCTGAATGTTAGCATTTTCATGATCCAGTCAAAGTGATGAATTAATATAGGTGTTGGTAATGAAATGACACAATTATGTGCTCTCTGTCTCACATAGCGATACACATGCCCTACATGCTGGCATGCAAAGTCTCAAAGCTGTGTTCTACAGGACAGCGACTGGGTGGTCCCTTTCCCTGGGTACTCCAGTACTCCTGCAGATCTCATGAAATGTCTAAGTGAACCAAGAGACAAGGCCTCCAGTACCACTGGTCATGAAATATTTAATGTGCTACAATTTGAACAACTGATTCTGCCCACCGTGTGTTATAGGGAGACAGGCTGTTCAGCTGTTGTCACTTTCTGAATGTGTGCAGTACCTCATCTTGGAGACCAACAGGCAGCATTGGATGGTTCAAGCCGCCTCCTGTGCAGTAGCACTCCTATTACACTGTAAAGTCATGTAAAATGATGCATGAGTCATGAGTAAGATGGTAGTGAATGGTACTAGACGACCAGTGTGTGTGTGTGTGTGTGTGTGTGTGTGTGTGTGTGTGTGTGTGTGTGTGTGTGTGTGTGTGTAATATCACAACATTTCAAATGAGACGTACTAGTGTTACTTCACTATTGATAGTGGGATAGGCTTCCACCTGCTGAGTAATGAACAGAGCAGGTAGTAGGGGTGTGTACCTGTACATGTGTGAATGACTTGTACTCTAGACTTTACACATGTACAGTAGCTAAAGACATGGCCAAATATGGTGTGTTTGTGCAGCATGTGGTAACATTCTGGCTATATTCAGTTTGTGGTGTTATCTGCATAATTGATGGTTTTGTTTGTGTTAGTAATGTACATGACACTTTAACTATGTGATTATCTGACACAATCCATTTTCGACTTAGCACTCAGACTGATAATCCAAATGCATTGTCATTACTTTCATAATGGCAACTAGCAAACAGTCCTTTCTATTTTGTGTACATCCTATCCTAAGGGGAATTTTGTGAAATATAAATCTAGTGAAAATTTGAATGCATACAGTACAAAGTTGCTTATCTTGAGGCATTGGGAAGGAGTCATGACCATTTCGGTGCTTATTATAACTAGCTGAATGCCTGCCCTACGGGCAGGTTGCCAGCCTCTTGCAAGCCAGCGAGCCGGTCCCTTGCCAGTTTTGAACTATCTGCACAGGTAGCAACGGGGGCTGGCTGCTATAACGACGGTAGAGTTTAATTCGAACGTTTGCCGACAACGAATAAGATTTTCCGTAACCGGAAGTCCCAGAAACCAATAATTAAAAATGGCGTCTCGGCCCGCGGGGAAAAAGGAAGCGCTTTCTTCGGCTGCAGGGAAGCTAGGTGAACGACACCCCTCTAAGCTCATGTCCCCCCACTCCCTTAACTGGCATGCCTCGTATCAAGTACGCCAATGACAGGTAGTGGAAGGGCCAGTTGATAATGTTAAAAATGGCGTGTCGGCCCGCGGAGAATTGACGAAGGACGTCTCGCTTTTCGGCCGCAAGGCAGCTAGGCGAACGGCACCCCGCTAAGAACATGTCGCCCGAGTTCATCAACAGGCACGGAGCGTCTCGAGCCGATTCCCGGCAAGGCGCCGATTTTATGGCTGAACAAACATACATTCAAATTCTAGATCCCGTGAATTATAGTAGGATAAATGGCAATAGACCTGCCTGTGTGTCATTACACATGTATCATGCTATCAAAGGCCAATGCTATAGGTACTTTGCTGTTTCTCATGGAGAATTATAGAACTTTCTTGCTATCATCATGACTACATCATAACCACAGAGGGTACGTATAGTAAGGATGTGTACCTACTTATGTGTTGTTTGTGAATGCATTCAAGCAACGCTCTAGACCTCCACATAGCTATGGCTAATGGTGTGTTCATGCTGCGCGTATCAATCTCATTATATTCATCAGCTTGTGGACTTGTCTGTAAAGTTGTCACTGTGTACATCTTTTTAACTTGTGATAGCCTAGCAAAAATAGGCACCCATGGCCAGTACGTAATGAAAAATTGGCTACGTATACTCAGGGAATATTTCACTAAGTTTCCAGTAACAAATCCATTGTCGAGACATGACTGTCCAACTTCTAATGTAATTAATGTCACAACAAATTGCAGGAATTGATTCTGAGGAAATGAACATTCATTCATGACAAACCATACACAATCTTATAATATAAATTAAGCATGTTTCTGTGTGGGGAGTGCATACGTACAGTATATGTGGGTTTGTTTGAGCATGTGTTGTATGAGTGATGAGAAATTCTCAGACCGATAATAACTAACAAAACAATTAATGTGAACTTAAGCACCTACATACACTGATGAAGCATAAAGTCACATACTTGTTCTTTCAAACCAGGCAAAGAACGAGGTCTAAACTGCATCAAGCAAGTGCTTGTATTCCTCCTGATCATCTGTAGTAGTGTCAAGGCTTCCTTCAACCTTACTACGGGTGAACACACATTTGATGATGTATGCCAACAGTGCAAGGAGACCAGAGGTGAACAGGACAGTGAAGATGTGGCTCAAGTCGTAAAGGGTGCTGAATGTGTCTGCCTGAAATTCTTTGTTCATGACAAATAAGAATACACCGCAAACAAAGGTACCCAGGATGAAGAAAATGATAGAGCAACAATGTGGTAGGCAACGCTTGCAGTGTGTGATGCAAGGAAGAAAGAGAAGGGCTGTGCATGTGGTGAAGAAAGAGAAAAATACAAGCATTGAGCAAATCTGATGAAGCACAAACAAGGGAAATATCATAATAAACACCATCTGAAACACAAAGTACACAGAGAGCACTTGCATGAAGAGCACCATTCCTGCACACCCTACTGACTTCAGCATGTACAGCATGCACTGTCTCCTGTTCAGATCTCGCCTGTCCATGGCCATCACCTTTGTGCTGATGTACCACAGGAGGAAGGGGAATTCCACAAGGTAGAACACACCCATGATCCCAAAGGCACAGTACCCAATGTCAATTGTAAGAGAGTATGCAGTGGATAGCAAAGTGCTTTTGGTATTTATGAGGTGCTGAAAGATGGAAAGGCCCAAAAATTGGTACACATACAGAATCACAAACCAAAACCAACATTGTAGCATGGCAGAAAAGAGAAGTGATTTGGTCTTGGGATTCACTGGGTGGAAGATGTGGAGGTTCTTCTTCATCATTGGTAGCACCTTAAGTATCATGAGAGATAGACTAATAACTGCAAGAAACAGAACCACAGCTGAAATTTTGATGTAGACTCTTTTTTCTGAAGTGAATGGCTGTATATACATCTGATGCCATACATCTTGATTCATCATCACAGATTTCAACCACTGTAAAGTAATATAATATAATGAGAATTGAATTAGGTATTGCACTGAATTATTGATGTCTTTGCATGCATGTGATCTATATTCTGTATGTGGTTCTTCACCTTGTATATGGCACCCTGAACAATTTTGGTAGTGCTGGTACTGGTGTTGGGGCAGAATGGGAGGGGTGGTGTCCAACATATCTCCTCAATAGAGTTGCCTAATGCAGTTGGTTTAACACCCGAAGTGAAGTAGTCCCATATGGTATCAGCATGTATGGATAAAAGAAACACTTTCGACAATGGGTAGGGGAAGTACTCAAAAATTGTCCGAAAATACACAGTCACCATACTGCAGATGTCCTGTGTGTCAGATACCTCACAGCACATGTCTTCAAGGTGGCTACTGGCATTGGAGTTATTCTGAGATGCTGCCACTTGAATGGGTATGTGAAACAGCAGGAAGTACTTTATGTTATCTGGGTTGTACTGGCCTGGTGGTATGTTCTGGAGCAGTGCACACAGCTGGTCTGCATTTGCAATGCAGCTGAAGTTCATTGCTGCAAAGGTAATGGGCAATAACACAACTAATGTTAATTTGAATTGTTGTTTTGCACTGGAAACATAATTCACTGAAGTATTCAGAATGTCACATGTCCTGCAATGGAATGCTTCTATATACATAGCAGTATAATACTTGACTTACTACCTTACTACTGTATGTCAGCATATGTACACATTAATACAGTTTACTTGACATAATTATTGGGTTGATGCTTCCCATTACAACATGATTCTAGTGTAGTGCACATGTACTGTACTTCATAACATTTCTGAAGATGTCAGTGTGCATACCAAGGACCAGGTGCACATACGTATGAAGGTAGATTAGGTTTTCACAATTGGAATCACTTTAGTAGTATCTGAAAATTGTCTCAAAATGGAGCTCATGCAAGTACAATGCAGTTGTGGTTCAGATGTACTGTATGACTCCCTACTACATACCTTTCTGCCCAGTAGCTGTAATCCCATGGCCAGTAACAAGGACTACAGTCAGGAACAGTAGCTGGCACAACCCTGGACTCATGGCTTTATCCTCTGACACTCTCAACCTCACATACTAGCCAACACTGCAGGCGTGTGCATATATATAGCCTCTTGGCTCTGCATGGTTATTGCGCTAACATTAAGCAACTGTTATGCTTTCAAGTTTGTAAAACACCTTCCTTATTGTGTTCAACACAGATAATTTGAGTTTCAAGTAACTTTGTTGACGAGTTATGTAGACAGTGATATCATATACTATAAGCAGTATGACCTTGGTGTAGTGACGGAGTAAGAGGTGTATGCCCCTATACTTGATATATGCATGACCTAGCTTGTATCAATGATGCTTATGCCATTCCTACATTCACTGTTGCCATGGAAAATCTTTTCAGACTGTATGCCATTTTCACACCTAAGTAGATAGCCAGACTCAAGCAGATGTGGGAATAACTTCCTGTTTTTGAGGCCAAATGTGGCTGTTCATAGTGGAGACACAGGTATTCACAGTATCCCAGTAAACATTAGCAATACTAAAGAGTGAAATAGGGCTACGTATATTCCATTTCTAAATATTCCCTATTTCAATACACACATTATATATGTCTGTGAAGCTCCTGGTGTCTCAACCAACAGCAGTAACTCCTGTCAGCTCTCTAACTCAGATAATGAATGCAGTGCTTACCATCAACTCCCACTCTACTTTGATGTTCATCTTGTTGTCTCCCAGAATGGGGGAATTGATCTCTGCATGCATGCTAAACCAACATACCATCATTAAAACATTTTAACATTATCTGTTTAAACTGTTCTGAAGTATTTTGGTAATGTTCATGACATCTTTCAGTCAACAGTATACAGTCCTCCAGATCACTTACAACTTTCTGGTAATCTGTCAATACTTTCCACTTTACAGTCAGTACAAATGTTATAGCTTAGTATGTACACAGTCACTGCTACAGTTAAAGTTACACAGACACGGAACACAATGGGACCACTTTGCTGTGGGCACTTTCTGCATTGTGTGATACATGGAAGGAGAAGGAGTGCTGTGCTTGCTGTAAGGAAAATGAATATTATTATGTAAGCACCCAGTGCCAACAATGTAAGCAAGGGGTAGGCAAGAAAGACAATAAGGGACACAGTGAATAGTACAGGGAGCACCTGCATGAAGAGTACCATTCCTGCACACCCAATTGACTTCAGCATGTACAGCATGCACTGTCTCCTGTTCAGACCTTGCCTGTCCATGGACATCACCTTTGTGCTGATGTACCACAGGAGGAAGGGGAATTCCACAAGGTAGAACACACCCATGATACCAAAGGCATAGTACCCATATATGGATATGACAGCATTCTTGGAGTGCAGGAATTCCTTGAACAATGACAGACCTCTAAACTGGTGTGCATATACAGTAGGTACATGAACAGCATCCATGACTGGATCATGGTGGAGAGGATAAGAGATTTGGAGACTGCATTCATTGCACTTTGGTGGTTGAGTGGATATCGTTTTGTAAGCCGAAGAATTGCAGTTGATGAGCAAATGGGTATTATGTACAAAGCAATAGCACCAGAGCTATACCGTACATGTACATGTAAGGGGGAGACTTTAAGGAATGAGGCCCACATCAATGGTGCTATACCTGTGTGTGCATGCTGTTGCAACACTGAAGTGCCAAATGTTGGTCACTTCAAACCTGTGAGTTTGGGACTGAAGTGCCTAAGTGGTACTGATTGAGCAGTGAAAGAGAAAGCAGCAGCTAGTGCATACTAGTTTCTGATGTGTGTGTAAACTGCTCCAGACCCTCATTAGGAATTGAAACTAAATATGGTGTGCTTGGCTGCATGTTATTGTTCTGGCTACATTCAGTTTGTGATCTTAGCTCACAACTGATGATTTTGTAGGTGTTGGTAGTATACTTGACACTTTAAACTAAGTAGTTATTATGTAAAACGAAGTACACAGTTACCGTGTCCATAGTGACAATACTTTCAAGTTGCATGTGTGGTGATGGTAATGTATGTAGTATATAGCATGGCAGTGCTTTTCTGCATGCTGTACATGCATACTTAGGCCAGTGTGCTTGAAGTATGAGATTATATAGGAAGTGTCCATAAGGAAGATTGCTCAGTGGAATGAATGATGTCTGACCTTGTCAGTAGTAGCCCTCACTCACTCACCCACTTGTACACAAGTTACCATCATCAGTAGATGCATGCATATGTTACATTTGTATCTAATTGTGAAATGCTTGTTACAGATGGTATTGTGTATAAAATGATAATGGTTAGCGAAAGTTACTATGTAGTGTTCATATACTGGGAAGAGTGCCTGTGAAGGAAGTTGATTATCTTATTCTCATGAACATGCTTTGTGAGTCATAGTTGCTATCCCAATTTAGCTACCTGTTCCAACTACTGAGCATACAGTTTCAGCTAACACCGATGCCTGAGGAGGTATTGATCGATTACAGGCACTGTCAGAGGCATCAATCCATCACTTACATCACATCATTCGATAATGACTTATCATAGTAGACAATATCATGACTTCAACCAAAGGTGTATGTAATGGAAATGTACGACAATATTGATAGAACTGAAGTCCAAAAATAAACCAGTTGTGACATATAAAGTCACATAGTAGCTCTCTCACACACCGGTCATCTCAAGCTAGCGTTTAAGCTGCATCGAGCAGGTGCTTGTTTTCCTCATCAGTAATAGTAACACATGGCCTTCCTTCCACCTTGTGATGGGTGAACACACGTTTGATGATGTATGCCAGCAGTGCAAGGAGTCCAGATGTGAACAGGACAGTGAAGATGTGACTCAAGTCATAAAGAGTGTTGAATGTGTCTGCTCTAAGCTGCAGCCTTATAATGAACAAAAATGCATAACAAATAATGGTACATAAGAGAAATAAAGTGATAGAGCAACAGTGTGACAAGCAATGCTTACAGCGTGTGATGCAAGGAAGAAAGAGAAGTGCTGTGCATGTAGTGAAGAAAGAGAAAACCAGGAAGTATCCGCAGTATTCATTGAGGATGTACAGAGGGGATATGAAAATAAATGCTATGTGAAACACCAAGTACACAGAGAGCACTTGCATGAAGAGCACCATTCCTGCACACCCTACTGACTTCAGCATGTACAGCATGCACTGTCTCCTGTTCAGACCTCGCCTGTCCATGGCCATCACCTTTGTGCTGATGTACCACAGGAGGAAGGGGAATTCCACAAGGTAGAACACACCCATGATCCCAAAGACAAAGTACCCAATGTTCACTAAAGGCATGTACGTATGCTGTGGATACCACATTACTTTTGGTATTAATGATATTCTGAAACAAAGAAAGTGCTAAAATTTGGTACACATACAAAGACACAAACCAAACCCAACATTGTAGCATGGCAGAGAAGAGAAGTGATTTGGTCTTGGGATTCACTGGGTGGAAGATGTGGTGGTTCTTCTTCATCACTGGTACCATTTGAAGTGGTAACAATGCCAGACCAAGAGAGAGACCAAACAGGAAGAATGCCCGTAAGATGGAAGATACTTTCTCTGATTTAAATTTTACAACATGTAATTGATGCTGCTCATCTTCCTTCAACATGGCACATTTAGTCCACTGTAGGGAGACAGAAGTAGACATTGTTTTGCACTGAGTAATACATAAATACTGAGTTTGCAATGTTGGCACAAGTGTGGAAATCTATAAGTATACATATACTGTGCATTCTGCATAACATGGAATGTATATGGTTAGACTGAGCATCATAGTATCTCACCTGGTAAATGGACTCATGTATGACATCACCTGGACTGCTGGTGGGGCAGAAAGGAAGTGGTGGTGTCCAACATACTTCTTCTATAGAGTATGACTTAGCTACTGGTTGTGTACCATGCTTTAGGTATTGCTTCATTGTGTTAATTGGGAATATGAATGCATAAACCAGAGGATAGGGAAAGAGCTCAAATACGGCACGGGAATACACTGCTGTTGTTGTGCAATTGTCTTTGGTGTCAGATGCCTTGCAACAATTGTCTTCCGGGTGGCTACTGACATTGGAGCTCTTTTGATCTGTTCCGACATGAGTATGCATGTGAATCAACAGAAGTGAAACTGTGCTTCTGTGATATATTCTGTCCAGATCTGCCACTAGAGATTTCTGGAAGAGTGCCTGCAGTTGGTTCGCACTTAGAATGCAGCTGAAGTTTAGATTCATATCATTGGTCATGCAAAAATGCCGATTCATTAATGCAAAGACATCTGCAATTAGAGGAATGATCTCGGTAAAGTTTGAGCTGTCACTGTCGTAGAACAGACCCATCATGTGAACATGCCTACAGTAACACACACACACACACACACACACACACACACACACACACAGAACCTACTGGCCATCTCCTTATTTCCTGAGGAGGCCCTGAAATGGGATGCTGCTAACACTAGGAGAACAAGTGCCACTCCACTTGTCATCATCACTGTTTTCTGCTGTTACATAGAAATGCAGTGTAGTGTCACCTTCTACTCATACTTATGTGGTACTGGAGACTCTGCATACATTCCACAAATGACTGTGTACTTTCAGTCCCTCTCTACACAATGTGCTTCTGACTGTGCACATGAACATGCATACTCATGAGTTTGCAATGCAAATGAGCATGACTGTGTGTTCATTCATTCAGACCACTTGTCCCATCGTGGAACAACCTCACTGACTAGTTTCCACTGAACAAGCATTGATGTTGGCATTAGTCTGACATCATTTGGCAATTACTGCTGAGCGTTAATTGCTTCCATCAGTCAGTGCACTGTTTCCATATACGTATAGGCTTTCCCTTTTAAGCAGGTACATATGGTGTTGTTTAATGAGAATGACAATATCTTGCAAGGAATTGGGAAGGAAATTGTCTTCGCATGCATAATTATGAGTGTAACCATTTAAAAACATGGACAGTAAAGAACCTGACTATGATGTACCATAGTGGACATGAACAGCACACCATACATGAGAATTAAAGCTAATTACAAATATTATGACTATTTGCAATATTAATCCTATAATATATAACATATCCCCTGGTTTGTTGATGACTGGGTTTGGCTAATGGAGTGCAGTACTTTGACTTCTTATCTTTTCTGTGTAAAATCTCATGCACAAAGCTGTTTGTCACAAGGCTGTACTCTGACACTGATACAAGATGCTCATATTGTAGTGTAGACAATGGTAACTCCTTTGCACTGTGTACTCAAATTGCAATACTGCTCCAAGTGTGTGCCTAATATAATGTAGAAGCACATGAACGGTTACCAAAGATATGCTATTATAGTACAGCTTCCGGTTCCATATTCCACACAGGGAACATTGTGTTGTGGGTGAGACATGACACATGATCAGGAAAGATATTAAATTTGCAATATATGCAGGGGATATACGTATTATGCAATTTCAATTTCAGTGGTGGGGCTGGGATTGTACCCACTGTGTGTAATGTTTGTGCAGAGAGGGCCTGGTAGGGGGTGTTCACCCGTGTGACTTGTTTGTGAATACAGTATGCAACACTCTAGACTTATTTTAGGAAATGTGACCAAATATGGGCGTGTTTGTGCTGCATGTTATTGCTCTGACAACATTCAGTTTGTCGTCCTGTCTGCATAACAGTTGACTGTGTATAGGGTGCAATGTTTACAATGTGCAAAACACTTTCAAATTTGTGGACAGTATATGCAGAGCAGAGTACGTACATGGTCTCTGAGTCTGGTAGTGATGTGTATATGGGCATGGTGCTTAGTTGCTTCATTACACACATCTCATATATAGCTCAAGAGCAGGCTTTAATGCATCTTCTGGATACTATGTATATAATTAATCCAAGAATGAGATACCAGAATTGTCATTATTTCTCCATTCAATTTAACTGCCTCAATCACAGCTCAGCTCAGCTCATGCATGTCAATAAAAGATAATCACTCAGATCAGGTATCAATCTCAATCAGATATTTACATGAAATTGAGGGAAGCACTCATTCATCGATGACATGATCAATATATTAGTTGACAAGATGATGACTTAAACCAAAGGAGTGAATGTGTGTGTGTTTACATGTGTGATGGGAGCTAGTTAATGACAATGAGTTCATGAGAACATCTCAAGTCAAAATGAACTTTTACAAAGCTGCATGTAGCTTGCAAGCCTCATATCTACTCTTGTACACCATCTCTTACATAGTGTTTAAGCTGCATCAAGCAGTTCATCATCAGTAGCAGTATCATGAGGGTTTCCTGCAACCCTGGAATGGGTGAACACACGTTTGATGATGTATGCCAGCAGTGCAAGGAAACCAGATGTGAACAGTACAGTGAGGATGTGACTCAAGTCATAAAGGGTGTCAAATGCATCTGCATGCAATTCCTGGTGCAGGATGTACAAAAAGGCCAAACAAATAACATGACATAAGATGAAGAAAATGATGGAGCAACAATGTAGCAAGCAACGCTTACAGCGTGTGATGCAAGGAAGAAAGAGAAGAGCTGTGCATGTGGTGCAGAAAGAGAAAATCAGGAAATATCCGCAGTATTCATTGAGGATATATAGAGGGGATATGAAAATAAATGCTATGTGAAATACAATGTACACTGGGAGCACTTGCATGAAGAGCACAATTCCTGCACACCCAACCGACTTCAGCATGTACAGCATGCAATGTCTCCTGTTCAGACCTTGCCTGTCCATGGCCATCACCTTTGTGCTGATGTACCACAAGAGGAAGGGGAATTCCACAAGGTAGAACACACCCATGATGCCAAAGGCATAGTACCCAATGTCCACAAAAGGCATGTAGGCTGTGGATATCACTGCGCTTTTGGTGTTAATGATTTTCTGAAACAAAGCAAGTGCCAAAAATTGGTACACATACAAAATCACAAACCAAACCCAACATTGTAGCATGGCAGAGAAGAGAAGTGACTTGGTCTTGGGATTGACTGGGTGGAAGATGCGGTGGTTCTTCTTCATCACTGATAGTGTTCGAAGTGGTACCAATGTCAGAGCAAGAGCCAGACCAAACAGGAAGAATGCCGGTAAGATGGTATCTGCCTTCCCTGATCTGAATTTTGTCACATATAGTTGATGTTTTGTATCTTCCTTCAACACAGCACATTTCGTCCACTATATATAGAGAAAATTATTTTGTATTAAATATAGTGCATGTTAATATGTACCCATGTAAAGCCATATTACTGCATTGGCACTTGGAATGCCCTGGCCGGAGCTAGGAACAGTGATAATTACCAATTCTGTGTATTATGTTGGCATTCGTATATGCAGTCGTGGAATCTGTGTAAGTATAGCTATACTGTGCAGTCTGCATTAGTTTTAGCCTGGAATGCATATGGTTAGACTGAACATCATAATACTTTACCTGGAATATGGAATCAGGTAATAGATTACCAGGATTGCTGGTGGGGCAGAAAGGGAGCGGTGGTGCCCAACATAGGTCCTCAGCAGAGTATGATGTGGCTACTGGCTGAGTACCAAGCTTCAGGTACTGCTTCATTGTGTCAATTGGGAATATGAAAGCTTTAACCAATGGGAATGGAAAGAGCTGATAGATAACATGAGAGTACACTGCTGTTGTTGTGCACATGTCTTTGGCATCAGATACCTCACAACACTTGTCCCCCACATGGCTACTGGCATTGGAGCTCTTTTGGGATGTTGCTACCCGAATCTGCATATGAATCAACAGAAGTGATTTTGTACTAAGTTGATATATTCTATCTAGATCTGCCCCCAGAGAGTTCTGAAACAGTGCCTGCAGCTGATCCACATTGTCAATGCAGCTGAAGTTAAGACTCTTAACACTGGTCGTGCAAAAGTGCTGATTCAGTAATGGTAAGACATCTACAATTGGAATAACCATCTGGATAAAGTTTTAAGTTGTCACCACATGAACATGCCTACAATAATATGCACACATGTCTTACTGGCATTCTCCTCATTTGTTGCAGATGCCCTGAAATGGAATGCTGCTAAAACTAGGAGGACAAGTGCTACACCACTAAGTCTTGTCTTCTTCATCATTTCAACTGCCTTCAAAACTGCAGTATAGTGTCACCTTCTACTCATACTTATGTGGTGCTGGAGTGTATACATTCCATAACCGATTGTATACTTTCAATCCCTCTACATGAAACGTGCATCAGACTGTACGTCTACATACCATTCTCAGCTTTATCATAGCAAGTACTCTCCAATACAATTAGTAAGACAGTCCCCATTAGGTATGCAGGTGTGTGTGTCCAATCATGATCCCAAAGGCATAAATCTATGATGTCCACAATCTCCCTTCTTTTTATATATGTACATATGTTGCAGTATGTAAACAGAGTGTACTCAACTTCCAGAACACATACAGTACTCCATGATGGAAACAATCCTGTAGATGGTATTATGTTTGGTATTATTGTATTATGCTAGGTCCTTGCAATAGCACTCCTATGATACTGTACATGTAATGTGAGACATGAATGTGGTGGCAGTGAGGGACTAGAGATTTGTGTGTGCATACTACTGGTTAAGTCTTTCCAAGTGCCAATGTTGTCTCACTAGTGAATGGTGATTGTTCCCGCTGCATAATGTGCAGTGATGGTGTAGGGGTATGTACCTCTGTATGAATGTACATACATCCATACAGTATTGCTAGAGCTGAGACCAAATATGGTGTGTTTGTGTTGAATTTGTTATCATTCTGGCCACATTCAGTTGCAGTCTTGTCTGCACAACTGATGATCGTAGGTGAACTTTGGTAATGTACACATCTTTCAACTTCATGATAATCCAACCATATTTTTGACATCACAGTCAGTATGCGATAACAATGTATATGGCCACAGTTTCATGATGATAGTATAGTACTTTCAAGTTGTGTGTAGGGTGACAGTAGTATTATGGTGCCCTCTACTAATGAAGTATACTGTATCTACACATCTCAGTGTGAAAGCAGTAGTGCTCGCACACTCAAATACATACGCATGTGCATGAGCACATGCTTAGGAACGCATGCACCAGTGGATATAGTTAAAGATGCATCCTTACATAAATTATTTATAATGCTCTCATCCCTTGTTTCAAGGAAGTATGGGATATGAATGCACTAACATCGCATGGCTTGAGGAACCCATAGCAGGTGCTTATAAACAGGGCCAAGATTTCATCACAAACAAAAGTAGCTATTTATTTGCTTCTCTGAGCAATAAGTCATGGACACACAGTGCACAAGTGCCGAACAACTACACAAATTGTGTTTATACTGAATGGCATTGATAGTATAATCTACTATATCCATGATACCCGTAATGGCAATACTTTACACTGTAGTATATGTGTGTGGTGATTCACGATACTCTTGAAGCGTGCATCACGCAATGTATTCAGTGGTTCAAATTCCATTACTGTCGTTAAAACACTGTGCTGTCAAAATGTAAAAATTGTTATTCATAGACAATTCATTGATGATGTATGCATGCAGCTACAGTGTATAAGACCTTTTGTCTCTGCATGCACTGTCCACATCCAAGTAGTACACTCATTGAACTGGCAGCAGTCATCCACATTGGTCAGTAACATGACTTTCTGTTGTTGGTTACTCTAGAAAATGGCACAGTATAAGAAAGTTCATTTTGACTTGAAATAATTGATTAGAGATCATTGTGAATGGCTTTCACATATGGATGTCCTACTATAATCTGTGATAGTATGGGCAGCTGGTGCAGTGAATAAGGTGTAAAGGGAATTTTACAAATAAATGAATAATACACCTTTAATCTTGGTCTCTTTTCTTCTCACATCTTGCGGCACACAGTAAAATAGAGTGTTTGTGTGTGGGGGAAGTAGGAGAGTGTCTGAAATTTGTGTACAAATGTATGTACAGAGAACTGCATTAAATGTACAAACTCGCTTTATGCACACTGTTAAGAATATGGTGTGACCATCACACCAGTCAGTGCTCACACCAAGCTAGGGTGTGATCAGTCACACCATTACTTCAGTGTAACATTCACACTGACACTGGTATCCACACTGTCATGTCATTTCTGATAGATTAAGAGACTTTGAAGTAATTCATAACCAAAATTAAAGATGACAAGAGTTTATGTAGAATTCTATACAAGCTATCTAAGTACATAGCTACCCAGGACACAGCTAAGCCTTATGGTATAATATTATATGTTGTGTACAATGGGAGGACCTCCTCAAACTAAGTATGCTATTTGTGCATTTTAATTGTACCACTATATAGGTACTTTGTGTTGCAGGGGATGCCTTATTCCCCGATGAAGTTCATTGGGGCACAAGATGCCCAATGTTTGCAGGGGATGCCGTATTCCCCGGTGGAGTTCACTGGGGCACAAGATGCCCAATGTTTGCAGGGGATGCTGTATTCCCTGGTGAACTTCACTGGGGCACCAGATGCCCAATGTTTGTAGGGGATGCTGTATTCCCTGGTGAAGTTCACTGGGGCACCAGATGCCCAATGTGAGCAGGGTTCGATCTACAGCTGGGGGGGGGGGGCAAGTGGGGAATTTTCTCCCTCAAACATTCCAGCTTCCCTCCCAAACATTTACCCAGTTGCTATTTATAATTTTCATTCATAAATTTCTCACCTAACACTAAATCTATGGGTGGAGAAATTTATTACATATCCTTCACACAAGTGCTGACAAGTTAAATGCAAAAAATGGTTCCTGAAATGTCATTTTGCCTCTCAGATGATGTCAGAATCACTCTCAGAGGATAAAAATCTTAAATTTCCCTGGGGGAGCATACCTCCAGACTCCCCTAACTCTCACATTCTCCTTATATTAAACCGTAACAGGTTATTTTCCAAATTGTACAATTCTAAAATAGCTACAATTGACTGATTATTGACCTTATTTTGTTATAAATTTACTTCTAAGTATGTTTTTGTTGTCATAAGCTCTATAATTGAACTTTAGTATTTAACAACAAGATGAAATAGAGTGAAATGTGAATACAGTCCAAAGTATAGTGACAAAATGTTGCTATATACTGAACATTGTTGGTAAAGGAATTATAAATGTCAGACTTATTCTCTCTACCATGATCCAGTCATGGATGCTGTTCATGTACCTATATGCACACCAGTTTAGGGGCCTGTCATTGTTCAAGGACTTCCTACACTCCAGGAATGCTATCATATCCATAGCCTACATGCCTTTTGTGGACATTGGGTACTATGCCTTTGGTATCATGGGTGTGTTCTACCTTGTGGAATTCCCCTTCCTCCTGTGGTACATCAGCACAAAGGTGATCGCCATGGACAGGCGAGGTCTGAACAGGAGACAGTGCATGCTGTACATGCTGAAGTCAGTTGGGTGGACAGGAGTAGTGCTCTTCATGCAAGTGACATCCTGGTATTTTACATATTTCCTGATTGGCCTTCTTGCATATCCCATAATTGCTTTTCTGTTCCTGGGAGTTTACCTTCTTATACTCATCATCCTCATTGCAATCACTGCACTCCTTCTCCTTCCATGTATCACACGATGCAGAAGGTGCCCACAGCAAAGTGGTCCAATTGTGTTTCTTTTGGTGCTAGCTTTAACCTGTGGTGGATTCACAATCGAGTTATTGCATACTTTAAATACCACATGGAGCACTTCTTACAATGCAAGTCAAGTTGTTACTGGCATACTTGCTTCTGGAATATTTGGTGTGCTGGTTTACACACTCAAATTTGTGCTCGGTCAATACATACTGAAGAGTGACTCACGTACAGACACTGACAAGACAGAGGAACAGTCACTGCTTTCAGTGAAAAGTGATTCATAGCTTTATAAATTCAAGTCAGTGAAACTCGCATGCAACCATTATTCCAGTAACAACAAAACCTCTGCATTGACTATAGTCAATTCTTCACTGTTTGTGCATGTCATTGAACATAGCATTATACTTAGGCTATTGACAGTAGCAAGGTTTTGAAGTGTGGATGTATTAATTTAAATGTATGACAGTGTACACCTGATGACATAGTGAGTACGTATAAGAGGTCATGACTCACCTGCATGTACTGCATGGTCCCTCTACACTTCCCCACAATGCTGCACTTCTTAGAGCACACTTCACTTGATCAAGCTGCTGTGGATCGATTGTGTTTCAATTCTCATGCTATTACTGCCTGTACCATGTACATTGCATGGCCTAATACATCATTAATAACTTGTGATAGTTCATGTATGCACTCATTATACACATGCATGGATATTACTGAAAATTCCTTACCACTAATTATTTATGCCATTGCATACCTTGCACAATACTGTATGTAGGAATGTACGTATGTATGTGTACATGTCTTACATGTCTTGTGCATCTGATATACCTAAATCAAGCCTGCAGTACATTTCTGTGCAAGAAGTCGGATGAGACATCACTTCAGCAGGACATGTAAATATGCTGTGTAGTTCATCCTCAGTGCATACACCACTGGTGCAGTACACAAGTCACAACTGATGATTAATGAATAATTCTGTTACAGCATCAATTATATAGCTACATGTTGACCACATTACAGTATGTGCCTCGATATGTCATTATTATGTCAGTATATCCACACCATTGAAATGTCATTTACATATCTAGCTTATATATAATCAAAAATCAAACGCAATGTGTACATATATATTATCCAAAAAATAAAGGAGTGAATTTGTTACACAATGGCTTTCCTGCTGACACATGTGGCTGTGGGAGAAGTTGCACAAGTTGTTCATGTTACTATGGCTAAGAACTACATCAAAAGGTGAGTTTGCTCATTCAATTCATACATCCTTTCTTCTGGATTATTCCTTAACAAATACCGAGTGAGCACCGATTTGAGTGTGTAAGTCAGAAATGCAAATATTCCAGAAGCCAATATTCCAGAAAGAATTTGACTTGAATTGTAAGAAGCATTCCATTTGGTTCCAAGGCTGGCGACCAAAAAAAGGTAATATCTACCACAAATTAAAGTTAAGAGGACAAGGAACACAATGGGACCACTTTGTTGTGGGCACCTTCTGCATCGTGTGATGCATGGAAGGAGAAGGAGTGCTGTGCTTGCTGTAAGGAAGATGAACATAATAATGTAAGCGCCCAGTGCCGAAAATGTAAGCAAGGGGTAAGCAAGGAAGACAATCAGGGAAACAGTGAAAAGTACAGAGAGCACCTGCATGAAGAGCACCATTCCTGCACACCCAACTGACTTCAGCATGTACAGCATGCACTGTCTCCTGTTCAGACCTTGCCTGTCCATGGCCATCACCTTTGTGCTGATGTACCACAGGAGGAAGGGGAATTCCACAAGGTAGAACACACCCATGATGCCAAAGGCATAGCACCCAATATCCACAAAAGGCATGTAGGCTGTGGATATCACAGCATTCCTGGAGAGTAGGAAGTCCTTGAACAATGACAGGCTCCAAAACTGGTGTCCATATAGATACATGAACCACATCCATGACTGGATCATGGTGGAGAAGAGAAGGGATTTGGAGACTGAATTCCTTGCCATCTGACGATAAAGTGGATACTGGTTTGCGAACCAGCACAATAACAGTGGAATAGCTAATGTTGATAAAACAAATAGAAAAGAGAACAGAAGAGCATACTTCTCAGAGTGGTGCTTTTGATGATTAGGTTTAAATCGTTTCATGGTCCTGTCAGCAAGCTGGCTGTTGTCTGACACAGACTTCATCAGCTGCAAAGTAAATATGACTCTGAATTCATTTATTACAGCAGAATATAGGCATGCAGGACTACAGTTGGGTGCTAACTTGCCTAATGTTTGACCATGCATATGCTGTTTACTATGTATTCAAACATGCATGCTGGTACTAAACTGTTACAGTGAAACCTGTCTGACAGCCACTTGTGGTCCAGTTCTAACCGACCTTTATGGAATGGTGGCTGCTCTACAGACTGGAAGTAAATTGCAATGGAGGCTGGCTGTTTTAGAGAGGTGGCTGCTCTAACACATGCAGTGACCATCTCAGGCAGGTTCCACTGTAAAATGTACCATCATTATGCCTTACCTCATACAGAAAGTCTTTCACAATTTCAGCCTCAAAAAATCCTGAGCAAAATGGCAATGGAAGTCTCCAGGATGTCTCAGTAGTGGTGTGCTTCAGCAGCCATGAGTGCATGTGTGGTAGGTCCCATAATGTACCCAAATATATCAACAGTGCTGCAGGGTAAAAACTAAAGATGGGTTGGGAGTAGACTGCAATCATTGCACATTCATCTTCTGAGTCAGAGAGCTGACAGTAGCTACTGCTGTTGAATGTGATTCCATCATTACTGACACCAAACGCTTCACGGGTATAATTACGAAAATGAATAACCAGCACAGGAAATGGATCTCTTGAGCTTGGGATCAGTGAAAGTCCTTTCTCTTTGGCTTCATTCTGGAAGATGGCGAGCAGTTCTTGCCAGCTTGCAATGCATGACAGCTCAGTAGCTCCTAGCTTGAAACTTGGTTCGTGTAGTGTCTGTCCTGTGGCTGCAGCTCCAGTAACAAGCGCTGTCAAAAACAGTAGCTGGCACAGTCCTGGCCTCATGGCTTCCTCCAACTTGCGTGTGTGCTGATGAATGTGTTGATTTATATTGATTATGGTAGTGCTGCAAATTACCCAGAGATCATAGATTCTGATGGTGACCGTTACTGTAACCCAAATATGCATTAGGAATATGATGTATATAATGATATTATACTAATGCAAAGACTATTACTCAGAGGTGACTCATTTACAACATGAACAACAACCTGACAACAAGCATGTGTAGGCCATCTCTGTACCCTGGCTAATGTAGCTATCTGTGGTAGTGGAGGAGAGACCTCTGCAGTAATGTATGAGCCAAGTACTAGTAGAGGTCATGCCATTGTACACCTGCTACATAATGGCTACACCTTGGGACAGTACTGCTACATTAGTACTATCTGTCCCCATCTGTAGGGCACACACTAGGTGGGTGGGTCTCTGGACATGTGAGTGTGTATGGGGAGAGGGTGGGGAATGGGTGGTTGGGTGAGATCAATGGGAATCTTCCTGAAATTATGAATATCATAAAATCATATATATTATACATATCTATACAATCATATAATTCAGTTTGTTTGTTTGTTTGTTTGTTTGTTCGCAATTTTGGCAAGAACTACAACACAGGACGCCATCATACACGCATGGATTATAAAGTAGGGCTCCAGAAGTGTCCTACATGGGTTAAAGCTGCCTGTCTTGTAGTTCTTGAAGAAGTATTCTTCAATTTTTGTTCTTTGTTCATGGCTGGCGGCCATTTTATTTAATTATTATTGCTCCTTTGATTTTCAGTTATTGGACAGTTTGATTCGCTGTTGTTAAACGATTGAACTTAAATTCGATCGTACAGTGGTAGCAGCCATTGCTACCAGCTCACATACTTCAAATTTGGCCGAGACCAATTCGCTGGCATGCGACTCGCCATAGCAGAAACCCGCCGAAGGCTGGCGCCCTGCTATACCTATTTTATTATTGTTGTGAATTGCAAGTGTGTGTGATGTACTGTATTACATGCAACCTACAGTACAGTATAGGCATTGCATACCTACAACAGATGTGTCATTTACTGTAGCATGAGGCACTCTAGCTTTGTACCTCGGCTGCGTGTGGACATACAGTACAATTAATTGAAAATAGTTTGGGTAGGAGGCTTGAAATTCTCTAAACAATTAGAGGTATACATACTGCATATGTCTGTATAGAGTCCAGGCTCAAATAGAGTAATCTGTAGATATCATTATTTGTTATTCACATCAGACACTAAGCTAAAGGTGAATTTTACACTGAACTGGAAGCATGTTAGATAACGTTGTTTGTGACAAGATGAATGCATAAGCTAACTGACTTCTGTGCATGCTGTTATGCTGTCTTTGGGCATAACTACAGTATGGCAATGCTGCAGTTTGAGATCAAAGGTGCTGTCTATTGCAATAATCCAAATATACATTAGCAATATGAAGGGTTGAAAATGGGGGGCATTCTATTAGTGCAATGTTGAGATTATGAATGTTGACTGCTACAGTAACCCAAATAGGCATTAGCAAGCTGATGGATTGCAAATAGGGTAATTCTTTTTAATGCAATGACTATTACTCAGAGGTAACTCATTTACAGCATGGCCAACAACGTTAACCTGACAAGAAGCATGTGGAGGCCATCTCTGTACCCTGGCTAATGTAGCTATCTGTGGTAGTGGAGGAGAGACCTCTGCAGTAATGAGCCGCACACTAGTAGAGGTCATACCATTGTACACCTGCTACATAATGGTTGCACCTTGGGACAGTTTGAACTGTGGATACTGTATTTTACTAATTTGTGTATATAACCCACACTATAAAAGCACATGCTGGTTGCTGTCTTTCCAAATGGTGCAGCTTGTGTGTGTTTGTGTGTGTGTGCATGTGTGTGTATATGTGTGTGTGTGTATGCGTTTGTGTGTGTGTGTGTGTGTGTGTGTGTGTGTGTGTGTGTGTGTGTGTGTTGGTGTGTTTGTGTATAATCCAATCCAGGATGCGATTCAAAGTCTTTTAACTACATGAGATTGTACTGTGTATGAATGACACAAGTAGGCAGGGGTGTGTACCTGTACATGTGTGAATGTGTGAAGTCTAGACTTTACACATGTACAGTAACTAAAGACATGTCCGAATATGGTGTGTTTGTGCAGCATGTGGTCTCATTCTGGCTATATTCAGTTTGTGGTGTTATCTGCACAACTGTTGATTTTGTTGGTGTTAGTATGTACATGACACTTACACTTATTATCTTACGTAATCCATTTTCAACTTTGCACTCAAACTGAAAATCCAAATGCACTGTCATACTTTTCATAACAAACAGTCCCTTCTAGTTAGTGTATATGCTGTCCTAAGGGAAAATCTGTGGAATATGCATCCATTGAAAATTTGAATGTTGCTTATCTTGAAGCATTAGGAAAGAGTCATGACCATTCTGGTACGTACAATATAGTGAATGGCAATAGACCTGCCTGTGTGTCATTACACATATATATATCACTACCAATGGCCAATGCTATAGGTACTTCATTGTTTTTAGTGAAGAATTATAGAACTTTCTTGCTGTCATGACTACATCATAAACACAGAGGGCATAGTAAAGATGTGTAACTACCTATGTGTTGTTTGTGAATGCATTCAGGCAATAGACCTCTACATGTCTATGGCTAATGGTGTGTTCATGCTGCATGCTATCACTCTCATTATACTGTGGACTTGTCTGTACAGCTGTTACTGTAGTGTACAGCTCTTTAAACTTGACTGTGATAGTCTGACAAATGCTGCACATTATCCCTCTCATTATATTCAGCTTATGAACTTGTCTGTACAGCTGTTACTGTAGTGTACATCTCTATGACTTGTGATACTCTAACAAGTATATAATAAGCTCCCGATGATGAAAACAACTTGGCTACATAGCTATATATACTCAGGGACTATTTCACTAAGGTTCCAGTAATCAAACCTAGCTTTGTCAAGACACGGCTGACCAACTCCTAATGTAAATATTAATGTCACAACAAATTGCAGAATCAATTCCAAGAAATTGAAAATTTATTCAAACCATACACAATGTCATTACATAAATTAAGCAGTTTTTTAGGTGGGGAGTGTGTACATACAGTATGCGTGTGTTTGTTTGAGCATGTGTTGTGTGTGTGATGAGAAATTCTGATAATAACTTACAAAACAATGTGAACTTAAGCATCTACATACACTGACAAAACATAAAGTTACATACTTGTTCTTTCAAACAAGGCAAAGGTCTAAACTGCATCAAGCAAGTGCTTGTATTCCTCCTGATCATCTGTAGTAGTACCAACGTTTCCTTCAACCTTACGATGGGTGAAAACGCGTTTGATAATGTATGCAAACAGTGCAATGACACCAGATGTGAAGAGGACAGTGAAGATGTGACTCAAGTCATAAAGGGTACTGTATCTGTCTGCCTGAAATTCTTTGTGCATGACAAACAAGAATACTCCGCAAACAAAGGTACCCAGGATGAAGAAAATGATAGAGCAACAATGTGGTAAGCAACGCTTGCAGCGTGTGATGCAAGGAAGAAAGAGAAGGGCTGTGCATGTGGTGAAGAAAGAGAAAACTACAAGCATTGTGCAAATGCGATGAAGCACTAACAAGGGAAATATCATAATAAACACCATCTGAAACACAAAGTACACAGAGAGCACCTGCATGAAGAGCACTATGCCTGCGCATCCCGCCGACTTCAGCATGTACAGCATGCACTGTCTCCTGTTCAGACCTCGCCTGTCCATGGCCATCACCTTTGTACTGATGTACCACAGGAGGAAGGGGAATTCCACAAGGTAGAACACACCCATGATCCCAAAGGCACAGTACCCAATGTCAATTGTAAGAGAGTATGCAGTGGATAGCAAAGTGCTTTTGGTATTTATGAGGTGCTGAAAGATGGAAAGGCCCAAAAATTGGTACAAATACAGCAACACAAACCAAACCCAACATTGAAGCATGGCAGAGAAGAGAAGTGATTTGGTTTTGGGATTCACTGGGTGGAAGATGTGGTGGTTCTTCTTCATCATTGGTAGCACCTTAAGTACCATGAGAGACAGACTAATAACTGCAAGATTCAGAAGCACGGCAATACTGCTGTGGACTCTTTTCTCTGGAGTGAATGGCATCATGTATATCTGATGCTGAATGTCTTCATTCATCATCACAGATTTCAACCACTGTAAAGTAATATAATATAATGAGAAATGAATTAGGTATTGTACACTGAAATTATCGATGTCTTTGCATGCATGTGATCTATATTCTGTATGTGGTTCTTCACCTTGTATATGGCACCCTGAACAATTTTGGTAGTGCTGGTACTGGTGTTGGGGCAGAATGGGAGGGGCGGTGTCCAACATTTCTCCTCAATAGAGTTGCCTAATGCTGTTGGTTTAACACCCGAAGTGAAGTAGTCCCATATGGTATCAGCATGTATGGATAAAAGAAACACTTTCAGCAATGGGTAGGGGAAGTACTCAAGAATAAGCTGAGAGTACACTGCTGTTGTACTGCAGCTGTTCTGTGTGTCAGATGCCTTGCAACACTTGTCTTCAAGGAGGCTAGTGGCATTGGAGCTACCTTGAGATGCTGCCATGTTGATGGGCATGTGAAACAGCAGAAAGGACTTTATGTCCTCTGGGCTCCACCAGACTGCTGGTGTGTTCTGGAGCAGTGTACACAGCTGGTCTGCATTTGCAATGCAGCTGACGTTCATTGCTGTGAAGATAATGGGCAATAAACAACTAATGTTAATTTGAATTGTTATTTTGTATGGGAAGCTTTCATTCACTGCAATATTCACTTCTTGCGTAATTGTTGAGAATGCCACATGTTCTGCTATGGAATGCTACTAATTACATAGCAGTATAATACATGACTTCCCACCTTACTACTGTACACACATTTATATAGTTTACCCAGCATAGTTATTGCATGTGTTGATGCTTCCCTTTACAACTTGATTCTAGTGTGATGCACATGTACTGTACTTTACAACATTTCTGAAGATATCACATACCAAGGACCAGGTGCACAAAAGTTGATTTATATAATTAGCTTTCAAAATTGGCATCACATTGGTAGCAGCTGAAAACTGTCTCAAAATAAAGCTCGTGCAAGTATACAATGCTGTTGTAGTTCAGATGTACTGTATGACTCAACACTATACATACCTTTCTGTCCAATGGTTGCAATCCCATGGCCAGTAACAAGGACTACAGCCAAGAACAGTAGCTGGCGCAACCCTGGACTCATGGCTTTATTCTCTGATTCTCTCAACCTCAATTACAAGCCAACACTGCTGGTGTGTGCATATATATAGCATGCTGACTCTGCATGCACTGTTAGTGTAAACAACATTATACAACAGTTATGCTTTCAGGTTTGTGAAACACCTTCCTTGTTGTGTTCAACACAGATCTTTTGGTTTCAAGTAACCTTGTTGATGAGTCATGTTGCCAGTGAGGTCATATACTATAAGCAGTGTGAACTTGGTGTAGTGACGGAGTAAAGGAGTACATACATATACTTGATATATGTTATCATTTCTGCATGACTTTAGTTCAATGTTGCTTACACCATTCCTACATTTACTGTTGGTTATGAAGAAATCCTTTAAAAATGTATGCCATTTTTCAACTAGGTGGCCGGACTCAGAGGAACTTGGGAATAACTTCCTGTTTTTGAGGCCAAATGTGGCTGTTCATAGTGGAGGCACAGGTATTCACAGTATCCCAGTAAACATTAGCAATACTAAAGAGTGAAATAGGGCTACGTACTGTATGACAATGTACAATTATTCTGTGTGAGGCTAATGACCTAGTAAGCATGTATAAAAAATCAAGACTCAAGCGACACAAGTCCTGCCATATGCATGCAGTCAGCTAATATGAAGCACTACATCACTGACTTACGCTGATAATAGTCTAGTGTACACATAGCGGCTGGTAGTGTGCACTGGCTCAACTGCACAAAATGCATCATGCATGTACCAGCTCAGTGTGCAAAATTCACAAATGCCTTTCACAGATGTCGAACTATGTAGAGGTTTGTAAGTTTAGCATTTCTTCAAGTTGTACGTATAGAAGCTGGTGTGATATAGGTTCCATGTGATGCTGAGTGTCACTGAGTCACCACTCCAATCTCTTGTATCTGAACTCTTCTGCCAGTATACATGATGGATGCATTTTTGAACACACTCCACCATCCCTGAGATCGAGACTGAGATTTGGTTGAAACAATGTGTAGACTGATGGTCTATTTCTCCAGACAGAGGACATCAATTAACTACAACACCAACCGTGGTTGCATGGTTACAAATGAAGAACTCTTGCTTTTACTTCTACTTAGTTGCATGACAGCAAGATACTATGTTTATTTGCAACAGCTACGTATACTAAAGTACATTTCATTGTTAAAGAATGTCTTTGGAATGGATTCTGCAGACCTAGCTCCCTAAATATCTTAGTATAAATACATAGTATAGCACTGAAGCCTTTGATAGAATGAAAGGCCAGACCCACAACCATATATGCATGCACTCACCTGCATACAACTTAATTGTTCCTCTACACTTCACCCAACACTGCACTCTTTAGAGCACATTTCACTTGATTGAGCTGCTGTGGATTGATTGGATGGATGGATCATTCTCATGCTATTCTACTACCTGTACCATGTACATTGGCCCTACACATTATTGATAACTTGTGATAGTTCATGCATGCACTCATTATACACATAGATATTTGCTTACTCCTAAATATTAATGTTATTGCATACCTTGCACAATACTGCATATACATATGTATGTATGTGTACATGTCTTGCATGTCTTGTGCATCTGATATACCTAAATCAAGCCTGCAGTACATTTTCATGCAAGCCATCCAATGAGACATCACTTCAGCAGGACATGTAAATATGCTGTGTAGTCCATCCTCAGTGCATACACCACTGGTGCAGTACACAAGTCACAACTGATGATCAATGAATAATTCTGTTATAGCATCAATTACATTTCTACATGTTGACCACATTCTAGTATGTGCCTACAATATGTTAGTTATATATCCACGCCATTGAAATGTAGTTTACATATCAAGCCTATAATCAAAATCAAATGTAATGTGTACATATCCAAACAGTCCAGTCAGCATACGTATATCTGTATCAAGCCTGCAGTTCATTTTTATGCAGTAAGTCCAATGAGACATCACTTCAGCAGGACATGTAAATATGCTGTGTAGTCCATCCTCAGTGCATACACCACTGGTGCAGTACACAGGTCACAACTGATGATTAATAAAAAAATTGCACACATTATTCAGTTACAGCATCCATCTACATAATGACCACATTATATATCTAAGCCTACATTAGGTCAATAAAATGTCTCCATACCTTTGAAATGCAATTTGTATATCAAGCCCATACTGAACTTTATGTGTACATTTCCAAACAGTTAATGGAGTGAATTTGATACACAAGGATTCTTGCGGATATAAAGCTATGAGAGAAGGTGTAAAATGGTGCATTACTAGCTAAGAACTATGGTCCATTAAAAGGTGTGCTTGTTCATCCAACTCATCAATACTTTTGTGTGAAGTACTCCTCAACACGTTCTGAGTGAACACTGATTTGAGTGTATAAGTCAGTAGTCCAAATATTCCAGAAGCCAATACTCCAGAAAGAATTTGGCTGGAATTGTAAGAAGTGTTCCATTTGGTTCCAAGGCTGGTGACCAGAAACATGTAATATCCACCACATATTAAAGTTAAGAGGACAAGGAACACAATGGGACCACTTTGCTGTGGGCACCTTCTGCATCGTGTGATACATGGAAGGAGAAGGAGTGCTGTGCTTGCTGTAAAGAAGATGAATATGATTATGTACGCGCCCAGTACCAACAATGTAGCCAAGGGATATGCAAGGAAGATAATCAGGAAAACAGTGAAAGGTCACCTTTGTGCTGATGTACCACAGGAGGAAGGGGAATTCCACAAGGTAGAACACACCCATGATCCAAAAGACATAGTATCCAATGTCCACAAAAGGCATGTAGGCTGTGGATATCACAGCATTCTTGGAGTGTAGGAAGTCCTTGAACAATGACAGGCCTCTAAACTGGTGTCCGTATAAGTACATGAACCATATCCATGACTGGATCATGGTGGAGAAGAGAAGGGATTTGGAGAGTGAATTTGTTGCCATCTGACGATTGAGCAGATACTGGTTTGCAAACCAGCACAATAACAGCGGAATAGCTAAGGTTGATAAAACAGGTAGAAAAAAGAACAGAAGAGCGTCCTGCTCGGAGTGGCGATTTTGATGATTAGGTATAAATCTTGCCATGGCCCTGTCAGCAAGCTGGCTGCAGTCTGATGCAGATTTCATTAGCTGCAAAGGAAACATGACCCTGAAGTCACATTATAGCAGACAATGCGAATATAATTATTAGGTATGCAAGAATTCAGTTGGGTGCTAGCTTGCCCAATGCAGTGGCTGTTCATACTGTATTATTAATGGTGCAAGATTGGACGCATGCTAGTAGTATACTGCTACAGTGAAATCTGTCTTAGACAGGTGGCTGCCTAACACAGTGAACAGCTTCAGCTTAGTTCCACTGTATTATGTACAATGCCTTACCTCATACACAAAGTCGCTCACAATGTCATCCTCAAAATACCCTGAGCAAAATGGTAATGGTAGTCTCCAGGATGTCTCAGTAATGGCATGTCTCATAATTCCTGGGCCAAAGTTCGAGTCCAATACGTTATTCAAAAATATCAACAGTGTAGCTGGGTAAACACTAAAGATGGACTGGGAGTAGACTGCAGTCATTGCACATTCATCTTCTGAGTCAGAGAGCTGACAGTAGCTACTGCTGTTCATTGTGGCACCATCATAACTAACACCAGAGACTTCACTGGTGTAATTACGTAAATGAATGAACAGCAGAAAAATTGGAACTCTTGAGCTTGGAATCAGTGAAAGTCCTTTCTCTTTGGCTTCATTCTGGAAGATGGCGAGCAGATCTTGCCAGCTTGCAATGCAGGACAGCTCAGTAGCTCCTAGTTTAAACCTTGGTTTGTGTAGTTTCAAGTCTGGACCACCTGCTTAAGGGAGGTAATGAATTCTGCTGTTTTGGGTCTGCCTCAGAGCAGACTCATCATGTGAACATGCTTATAATAATACATGCACACAACTTACTGGCAATCTCCTTATTTGCTGAGGTAGCCCTGAAATGAAATGCTGCTACCACCAATAGAGCAAGTGCTACACAACTTGTCTTCTTCATCACTTCACCCTGCAGGCTAGTGTCAGATGGGCAGTAATGTAGAGATGCCCTGAGCTTACTCTTATATGGCCCAATGTGTACCCTTGCATCACATCTACCAGAGAGTGGCTGTAAACATTTCAGTTATTAGTTCACAGTTTGATATAGTCATCTTATCACTGTGTAGAATATTGTACATTACAGCTTCATTGCCCATAAGATTCCCTTAGAGGCATGTTCATATGTTTGAGGCTGTGTACAGTTTCCCATCAGACAGGTTGGCATATAGTGCTGCAATAGGAAATGATATTTAATTTCTAGCTCTATCTCTTGTGATGTGTACTGCCATTGCAGAATAGAAGTTCCCTTCTCATTTACAATGTGCTAATACAAATGTATGCGTGCAGCACAAAGCTAAGTGCACTGCCATATTGAAGAGATCATTTCTACTTTTTATTTAACACCATGTACATTCCTGGTTAGTGGGTGAGTAGGTGATGCAATTGTGCTTGAATCAAAGTTAACCAGTTCCTGTGTGTGTATATTATTCACCGTGCACCTTGCCATCCTTCAACACAGTATGTAAGATGTGTTTTATGGGTATACTCTTGCACCAGAGACAACAGTAACACCATCACTGTTTAGTATGTACCCATGCCGGTATGGGCCATGCACAAATCATGCAATTAGTTTAATGTAAAAATTGAAAGTCCTGTACTTCTTACAGTAGATCGCTTATGTATTATGGGAAGGTAGACTAGTGAACTGCCTGAGAGCATGCAGACCCTCGTGATGGGGGCCATGCACCAGACAGTGTGTGACTTACTCATTTGTGACGTTTGTACTGGTAGTGAGACAGTTGGATTCAGATCATGAGTAAATTATTCAGTGCTAATGAATGGGGTATTAATATTGCATGCAGCTTGCCTAGTGTACAATCCCAATGTGCAATAATGGTACAGTGGACCTGTCTGAGATGGTAAGTGATACTAGAGCAGTGTGTGTGTGTGTGTGTGTGTGTGTGTGTGTGTGTGTGTGTGTGTGTGTGTGTGTGTGTGTGTGTGTGTGATATCACAACATTCCAAATGAGGCGTGATACTTCACTATTGATAGTGGGGATGGGATTGCACCTGCTGAGTAATGATCAGAGCAGGTAGTGAGGGTGTGTACCTGTACATGTGTGAATGTATGACTTGTACTCTAGACATGTACAGTAGCTAAAAACATGGCCAAATATGGTGTGTTTGTGCTGCATGTGGTATCTTTCTGGCTATATTCAGTTTGTGGTGTTATCTGCACAACTGATGGTTTTGTTGGTGTTAGTATGTACGCACGTAACATGTACATGACACTTTAAAGTATGCGATTATCTAAAGTAATCCATTTTCGACTTTGCAGTCAGACTGATAATCCAAATGCATTGTCATTACTTTCATAATGGTAACAAACAAACAGTCCTTTCTAGGTTGTGTACATACTAGCCTAAATGACAGTTGTGAAGTATACATCCAATGAAAATTTGAATGCATACGGTACTATGTTACTTATCTTGAGGCATTAGGAAAGAGTCATGACCATTCTGGTATGTGTAATATAGTGAATGGCAATAGACCTGCCTGTGTGTCATTACACATATATCATGCTGCCAATGGCCAATGCTATAGGTACTTCATTGTTTTTAGTGAAGAATTATAGAACTTTCTTGCTATCATGACTATATCATAAACACAGAGGGCATAGTAAGGATGTGTACCTACCTATGTGTTGTTTGTGAATGCATTCAGGCAATACCCTAGACCTCTACATGGCTATGGCTAATGGTGTGCTTGTGCTGCGCTTATCAATCTCAATATATTCAGCTTATGAACTTGTCTGTACAGTTGTTACTGTAGTATACATCTCTATGACTTGTGATACTCTAACAAGTATATAATAAGCTCCCGATGATGAAAACAACTTGGCTACATAGCTATACTCAAGGAATACTTCACTAAGGTTCCAGTAACCAAACCTTAGTTTGTCGAGACACGGCTGAACAACTCCTAATGTGAATATTAATGACACAACAAACTGCAGAAATCAATTCTGAGGAATTGAAAATTATTCAAACCATACACAATGTCATTACATAAATTAGGCAATTTTTGGGTGGGGAGAGTACATACAGTATGTGTGTGTTTGTGTGAGCGTGTGTTGTGTGTGTGATTAGAAATTCCAATAATAACTTACAAACTGATGTGAACTTAAGATCTAAGCGTCTACATACACTGACAAAGCATAAAGCATAAAGTCACATACTTGTTGTCAAACCAGGCAAGATCAAGGTCTAAACTGCATCAAGCAAGTGCTTGTATTCCTCCTGATCATCTGTAGTAGTACCAATGCTTCCTTCAACCTTGTGACGGGTGAACACACGTTTGATGATGTATGCAAACAGTGCAATGACACCAGATGTGAAGAGGACAGTGAAGATGTGACTCAAGTCATAAAGGGTACTGAATCTGTCTGCCTGAAATTCTTTGTGCATGACAAACAAGAATACTCCGCAAACAAAACTACCCAGGATGAAGAAAATGATAGAGCAACAATATGGTAAGCAACGCTTGCAGCGTGTGATGCAAGGAAGAAAGAGAAGGGCTGTGCATGTGGTGAAGAAAGAGAAGACTACAAGCATTGTGCAAATGCGATGAAGCACAAACAAGGGAAATATCATAATAAACACCATCTGAAACACAATGTACACAGAGAGCACTTGCATGAAGAGCACCATTCCTGTACACCCAACTGACTGCAGCATGTACAGCATGCACTGTCTCCTGTTCAGACCTCGCCTGTCCATGGCCATCACCTTTGTGCTGATGTACCACAGGAGGAAGGGGAATTCCACAAGGTAGAACACACCCATGGTACCACAGACATAGTACCCAATGTCAATTGTAAGCGAGTATGCAGTGGATAGCAAAGTGCTTTTGGTATTTATGAGGTGCTGAAAGATGGAAAGGGCCAAAAATTGGTACACATACAAAATCACAAACCAAATCCAACATTGAAGCATGGCAGAGAAGAGAAGTGATTTAGTTTTAGGATTCACATAGTGGAAGATGTGGCGGTTCTTCTTCATCATTGGTAGCACCTTAAGTACCATGACAGACAGACTAATAACTGCAAGATTCAGAAGCACAGCAATACTGCTGGGGACTCCTTTCTCTGAAGTGAATTACATCATGTATATCTGATGCTGAATGTCTTCATTCATCATCACAGATTTCAACCACTGTAAAGTAATATAAAATCATGAGAACAGAACTGGGTATTGTACACTGAAATTATTGATGTCTTTGCATGCATGTGATCTATATTCTGTATGTGGTTCTTTACCTGTTTTATGGCATCCTGAACAATTTTGGTAGTGCTGGTACTGGTGTTGGGGCAGAATGGGAGGGGCGGTGTCCAACATTTCTCCTCAATAGAGTTGCCTAATGCAGTTGGTTTAACACCCGAAGTGAAGTAGTCCCATATGGTATTAGCAGGTATGGATAAAAGAAACACTTTCAGCAATGGGTAGGGGAAGTACTCAAAAATAGCCTGAGAGTGTGTGTGTGTGTGTGTCTGTTTGTGTGTGTGTGTATCTTTGTGTGATATCACAACATTCCAAATGAGACGTACTAGTGTTACTTCATTAATGATAGTGGTGATGCGATTGCACATGTACTGTACTTAACATTTCTGAAGATATCAGTGTGCATACCAAGGACCAGGTGCACGTAGGTTGATTTAGCTGTCAAAATTGGCATCACATTGGTAGCAGCTGAAAACTGTCTTAAATAAAGCTCATGCAAGTATACAATGACTGTAGTTGTAGTTCAGATATACTATATGACTCAACACTATACTTACTTTTCAGTCCTGTAGCTGTAATCCCATGGCCAGTAACAAGGACTACAGTCAGGAACAGTAGCTGGCACAACCCTGGACTCATGGCTTTATCCTCTGACACTTTCAACCTCACATACTAGCCAACACTGCAGGTGTATGCACTTATGTATACAGTACGTATGGCCTGCTGACTCTGCGCTGTTAGTGTAAACAACATTAAACAACAGTTTTGCTTTCAAGTTTGTGAAACACCTTCCTTGTTGTGTTCAACACAGATATTTTGGTTTCAAGTAGCCTTGTTGATGAGTGATGTTGACAGTGTGGTCATATATATACTGTAAGCAACTTGGTGGAGTGACGAAATAAAGGAGTACATACGTACCTATACTTGATATATGTTATCATTTCTGCATGACTTTAGTTCAATGTTGCTTACACCATTCCTACATTTACTGTTGGTTATGAAGAAATCTTTTAAGAATGTATGCCATTTTCTCATCTAGGTAGCCGGATTCAGAGGATGTGGGAATAACTTTGTGTTTTTGAGGCCAAATGTGGCTCTTCATAGTGGAGACACAGGTATTCACAATAGCCCAGTAAACATTAGCAATACTAAACCCCTAATACCCCTAAATATTAATGTTATTGCATACCTTGCACAATACTGCATATACATATGTATGTACAATGTAGAGATGCCCTGAGCTTACTCTTATATGGCCCAATGTGTACCCTTGCATCATATCTAGCTGAGTGTGACTGTAAACATTTCAGTTATTCAGAGCAGGTAGTAGGGGTGTGTACCTGTACATGTGTGAATGTATGTACTCTAAACTTTACACATGTACAGTAGCTAAAGACATGGCCAAATATGGTGTGTTTGTGCAGCATGTGGTATCATTCTGGGTATATTCAGTTTGTGGTGTTATCTGCACAACTGATGATTTTGTTGGTGTTAGTATGTACATGGCACTTTAAAGTTTGTGATTATCTGACGTAATCAATTTCGAGTTTGCACTCAGACTGAAAATCAAAATGCACTGTCATTACTTTCATAATGGCAAATAATAAACAGTCCTTTCTAGGTTATGTAAATGCTAGCCTACAGGGGAAATCTGTGAAATATACATCCATTGAAAATTTGAATGCATACGGTATCCAATGTTGCTTATCTTGAGGCATTAGGAAGGAGTCTTGACCATTCTGGTACATATAATTATAGTGAATGGCAATAGACAGAATTTATAATTAGGCCTTTGTTTATGTGCAAGGTGGCGCCAAATTGCAAATATAAAATGCCATAGCCCCATATCATTGCTATAGCACATTTATACTGATAGTGGGTGTTATAATAATTTAATACGAAAATCCAGCAAATGCTCACCAAACTTCGTAGGCAAGTGCAAGTGGTCGATGAGGCTGTGCACACAGCAGGGATTAGTAATTAAAGAATCTGCTGTTCAATTAGAAGGCTGACAATTTAGTGTGACGTCATAGACGGTGACGTTTTCTTGTGACGCCACGCAAACATCACACCTTAGTCTAATAGACTAAAAATATAGGGTTCGTTTCGTGACGTCATCTTTCGCACCTCAACCCCTTGAAGCGGCTGGCAGAAAGGGCCGCCGCGCACGCTCTCTTGGGCACCCATTGCCAGGAGCTGTGTGCAAGCGCCAAGGGCGCCTCGGGATTTGGGGGTTACGCGAGCGTGAGAGAGTTCCCAGACGATTTCTGAGTGCCCACTGCGCGAAGACAGCGAATCAGTGGGTACTGGGAAGACACACGGCCTTTGTGGAGGCAGAGCCTTGAGGAAGTGTTCCGAGAAACGCTGCCGTAGTGCCAACAACGTACTCTTCAACCATTAGTCAAACGTGGGACGTTTCCACCCGGACGCGTATACGGTAAGCAGGAGAGCGCTCGCGCACAAGTTGGCCTGCCGCGAGTCAATGCGCTCGACTGGATGAAGGCTATTCTGGGTTAAGGCTGTGCTATGTTTGCCTGATTCAGTGAAAGAAATAAACTCCCATGCGGCTCATTGTGTATGTTCCTGTACACTACAGCTTTCCGTAGCGTGTATTGCACCATAGACTTTAGCTATGGTGGCATTTCACATGCATAACAATAGCCATATGCATTAACACCACACACTTCCAGTGTGTGTGCACCTTGCACTTCTTCACTTACCCACTGGCACACTCACCACTGAAAGCAAGCTTTCCTGCAAGTGCTCCATCACCACCACTGACTCACACATTCACATATGGTGAGACAAATGGTGATAGGGTATTTGTACAGAATCCTGCCAAAGGCAAGCTAGCGCGCAAGTGCACAACTGCCAGCACTGACTGCCACATACAAATACATGTACAGCAAACATCGCCATACACCTATAATGTCACGTGCCCAAGTATTATAATATTAATATACAACCACTACATGCTACTATCCCATGACACCACTACCACCACCATGCACCACCATCACAGTGCAAGTTGCAATCTACGCATGCAGTATATGTGCAAGTGCTACTAGGAACAAGACCACCAGTGCAAGTTGCCAAGAGTAACCACCCCAAGTGCAGGTAGAGTGTTTGTGCTATATATACACCACCACCACCACCACCACCACACAGTACAAGTTGCAATCTAGGTATGCAGTATATGCACCACTGCTTCTATGAACAAGCCCACCAGTGCAAGTTGCCAACCACCCCGAGTGCAAGTAGAGTGTTTGCGCTAGTTGAAGGAAGTTAGGAAAAACACCACCAGCGCAAGTTGCTGAAGGTCAGGGGGACCAGGCACCAGCATCGATTGGCATGCAGTGGGGGACCACTATGAATGCAAGTACAGTGTTGGTGCTAGTCAAACGGCACAAGTCGGAGCAGGATGCAGCAACAGGTATGCAACTTGCACTTGGGCAGAACACGGTTCACATATAGTGCCCAGGTGCAAGTTGCATACCTGTTATAGAAACAAGCAACAGTACCTCACCACCATGATGAACCACATTTCCGTGAAGTTCACTCCGCATTCCTAATTTCCTTGTGGATGCATGGACCCAAATGGCTAGCTAATTAGTCCCATGTAGCTGCAAGGAAAGTAGGAATGCAGAGCGAACTTCATGGAGATGTGGTTCATCATGGGGTTGAGGTACTGTTGCTTGTTTCTATACTTTTTCTACTGGCCATTCCTAAATCCCTTTTAATTAATTCTTTTGTACACTAGTTTGTACAGTTTTTGCATATCTCTCTCTCTCTATATATAAAATCTCCCAGTGCTGAAAGCAACTTGGCTACATACATATAATACTCAGGAAATATTTTACTTGCTAAGTACTCAGGGAATATTTCACTAAGGTTCCCTTAATAAAACCTTTGTCGAGATATGGCTGACCAACTCCTAATGTCATTAATGTCTCAACAAATTGTAGGAATTGATTCTGAGGAAATGATCATTTGTTCATGACAAACCATACACAATGTCAAAATATATATTCAGCAAGTTTTTGGGTGGAGAGTGCATATGTACACTGTGTGTTTGTTTGAGCATTTGTTATATGCATGTGATGAGAAATTCTGATAATAACTTACAAACCAATGTGAACTTAAGCATCTACTAACAGTACACTGACAAAGCATAAAGTCACATACTTGTTCTTTCAAACCAGGCAAGAATAAGGCTTAAACTGCATCAAGCAAGTGCTTGTTTTCCTCCTGATCATCTGTAGTAGTGTCAAGGCTTCCTTCAACCTTGTGACGGGTGAACACATGTTTGATGATGTATGCAAACAGTGCAATGACACCAGATGTGAAGAGGACAGTGAAGATGTGATTCAAGTCATAAAGGGTACTGAATCTGTCTGCCTGAAATTCTTTGTGCATGACAAACAAGAATACTCCGCAAACAAAACTACCCAGGATGAAGAAAACGATAGAGCAACAATGTAGTAAGCAACGTTTGCAGTGTGTGATGCAAGGAAGAAAGAGAAGGGCTGTGCATGTGGTAAAGTAAGAGAAAAATACAAGTATATATTAAGCAAATCTGATGAAGCACAAACAAGGGAATTATTATAAGAAATACTATCTGAAACACAATGTACACAGGGAGCACCTGCATGAAGAGCACCATTCCTGCATACCCAACTGACTTCAGCATGTACAGCATGCACTGTCTCCTGTTCAGACCTAGCCTGTCCATGGCCATCACCTTTGTGCTAATGTACCACAGGAGAAAGGGGAATTCCACAAAGTAGAACACACCCATGATCCAAAAGGCACAATACCTGATGTCCACAAAAGGCATGTAGGCTGTGGATATCACAGCATTCCTGGAGTGTAGGAAGTCCTTGAACAATGACAGGCTCCAAAACCGGTGTTCATATAGATACATGAACCACATCCATGACTGGATCATGGTGAGAAGAGAAGGGATTTGGAGACTGAATTCCTTGCCATCTGACGATAAAGTGGATACTGGTTTGCGAACCAGCACAATAACAGTGGAATAGCTAATGTTAATAAAACAAATAGAAAAGAGAACAGAAGAGCATACTTCTCAGAGTGGTGTTTTGATGATTAGGTTTAAATCGTCTCATTAAATCTTCCCATGGTCCTGTCAGCAAGCTGGCTGTTGTCTGATACAGACTTCATCAGCTGCAAAGTGAATATGACTCTGAATTCACATAATTATTACAGCAGAATATATGCAGGACTACAGTTGGGTGCTAACTTGGCCATGCATATGCTGTTTACTATGTATTCAAACATGCATGCTGGTACTAAACTGTTACAGTGAAATCTGTCTGACAGCCACTTGTGGTCCAGTTCTAACCGACCTTTATGGAATGGTGGCTGCTCTACAGACTGAAAGTAAATTGCAATGGAAGCTGGCTGCTTTAGAGAGATGGCTGCTCTAACACATGTAGTGACCATCTCAGGCAGGTTCCACTGTAAAATGTACAATCATTATGCCTTACCTCATACAGAAAGTCTTTCACGATTTCAGCCTCAAAAAAACCTGAGCAAAATGGCAATGGAAGTCTCCAGGATGTCTCAGTAGTGGTGTGCTTCAGCAGCCATGAGTGCATGTGCGGTAGGTCCCATAATGTACCCAAATATATCAACAGTGCTGCAGGGTATTATGGGCTACCTAGGGCTACCTATGTGTTGTTTGTGAATGCATTCAGGAAATACCTACAGTGAATGGCAATAGACCTGCCTGTGTGTCATTACACATATATTATGCTACCAATGGCCAATGCTATGGGTACTTCGCTGTAACTTCTAGTGATTCAGAAGAACTTTCTAACTATATAACATGGCTGCAGCATAACACGTCAGAGGGTACATATAGTAAGGATGTGTACCTACCTAAGTGTTGTCTGTGAATGCATTCAGGCAACACTCTAGACAACTCTTATATGTCTCAACACTCCACATGGCTATGGCTAATGGTGTGTTCATGCTGCACATTATCCCTCTCATTATATTCAGCTTGTGGACTTGTCTGTACAGCTGTTACTGTAGTGTACATCTCTTTAACTTGTGATGTATAGCAGAAGTGTGCTGCTATTCCGTGTGATGTAACATATAATATGGTCTCTACTTGTCATTGAGTCAGATGGAGGCAGTGATGTCTTGTACAGCTTGTCATTTGCACTCTATTTGGGGGGGGGGGGATACAAATCTTTGTACTGTTGATGTACTGTACTGCTACTAATGGAGATCACGGTTATTGACTATTGCAGTAACCCAAATAGGCATTAGCAATAGGATGGATTGAAAATAGGGTATATTCTATACATTAATGAAGGGAATATTACTCAGCGCTGACTCATTGTCAACATGCCCGACAACCTGACAACAAACATGTGGAGACCTGTATCTCTGTACCCTGGCTAATGTAGCTATCTGTGGTAGTGGAGGAGGGACCTCTGCAGTAATGAGCCACACACTATGAGCCAAGTGCTAGTAGAAGTCATACCATTATACACCTGCTATACAATGGGTGTACCTAGGGACAGTTTGAGCTGTGGATAGTGTATTTCACTAATTTGTGTATATATCCCACATTATATAATCAAATGCGAGTGGCTGTCTCTCCAAATGTAGCTAATCTAATCCAGGATGTGATTCAAAGTTATTTAACTGCATGCACTGTGTATGAATGACAAATGAAAGCTGATATGTTCACTGGTGGTCTAACAGGTGTCATCACATACATTCCACAGTAGCTTCTCATTTCATACAGAGGGGGATGGTGGAAGGGGAGATGCGTTCACTGCACTAACCCAAGTTCAAGCTTACTCTTTTATAATGTAGATTGAAAATGAGAAGCGGAGTATATTTGCTATTTGTATAATATAATTTATACAAAGACAAAGTTTGAAATGGCACACTCTCGGAGCAAGTTAGTATGTACCTCATGGTCATGCCAACAGGCAGCTGGTGGGCAACATCCCTACTCAAGGAGTTATTCTGATACCCAGGAAGGATGGTGCAGTTTTAATGCAGCTGCACAATGTATATGTATTCAATGACATTGCATCAGAACAGAAATACATAGCAAAGGACAACTCAGTGTGACTAAAAATGAGCATATATGCTCAAGACTCCAATCCAGTTGTCTTGCTGGTGGTGTAGACAGCACTTTCTCCTCTCTCCCTGCACCCAAGGCACAAAGTGACTTGGAAATGTTGATGTTGGCCATTTTCAAAGCTGATGGCCAAATTCTGTGCATTCCACTATGATTTGCTGTTGAGTCTATGTTTCAAATGAAATGCGTTACTGTCCATCAAGCCATTTTCCATTCCCCAAACTGTCACACTGTACAGGTTCTAACTACTAGATATAGGATCCAACAACGACACATTCGCATTCAGCCTGCCCAACAACGTGAAGACAAGTATGTGGGGACTGTATCTCTGTGTACTAGCTGCTGCAGCTGTCTGTGATGGTACAATAGGACCCCCTGCAATGAAGGACAGGAACACTGGTAAATAATGCCATGCAAGGCACATTTGCAGTGTACGTATGTACAGGGTGCACTTTATCACTTCCAGTCCCTATTTCTCTGCCTGTATATTATTGTACAATCACTGAATAATAGTGGCTGGCACATGAGACTACAGCACAACTGTATACAGTGCTTTGATCTGTGAATGCATTCCATAATAGCTTCTCATTTCACACAGAGGGGCTGCCTCCTGGGAACACATATCAGTCAGTTTGCAATTTAAAGTCCACTGAAGTGAATTGCATTTCAAACTCAAAGGAACTCTGGTGCATCTTACAGAAGGACAGAGATGAAAATGACTCACCACAGATCCCAACCTCTGGTTTACCACCTATGTGGCTGATTCACATACATAACTTTGTTAGCGAAGGATATGATATTTCTACCAATGTGGTCACAACCAACAGCAGTAGCTACTGTCAGGTCTCTGACCCAGAAGATGTCTGCACAATGCAAGCCGTCTACTCCCAAGCCATCTTTTATGCCTATCCTGCTGCACTGCTGACATGTTTGATTCCAATACTTGAATATTTCAATCGCTTCCAGTCTTGGCTATTGATGACCATTACTGAGACATCCTGGACTGTACCATTGCCATTTTGCTCAGGGCATCTTGAGACAGGAGACTTTGTCCAGGAGGTAAATGATCTGATCATTGTAGCAGTATAGCACCATGTATTTGCTGAGCCCATTGAATGCATGGCTGTAAGAGGAAGCTCCAGTAATAATTATTAACAGAGTAACAATGGCCAGATTTTCACAATTTCCAGCAGTACATAGTTATATATTACTTGCTTCTAATGTTCTCATTGCTTGTTTTCATATAACTGCATACTTTTACATTTTCCTACTATCTTCTTCCTATCATTACTACTTACAAATTATTATTTTAGCTGGTGAAATCTGCATCTGACAACAAGCAACTTACTGACAACTATGTCATATCATTCCATGCTGAAGGTCAAGGGAACTATTCAACACAGAATGCAATTCTATTATACAGTCGCTTGATTGTTTCATCAATACTAATTATTTTGGGACTGTGTTGGCTTACAAATCGGTATCCACTCAAGCACCAAAAGGCAAGGAATTCAGTCTCCAAATCCCTTCTCTTCTCCACCATGATCCAGTCTTGGATGTGGTTCATGTATCTATACAGTTACCAGTTTAGAGGTCTGTCATTGTTCAAGGACTTCCTACACTCCAGGAATGCTGTCATATCCACAGCCTACATGCCTTTTGTGGACATTGGGTACTATGCCTTTGGTATCATGGGTGTGTTCTACCTTGTGGAATTCCCCTTCCTCCTGTGGTACATCAGCACAAAAGTGATGGCCATGGACAGGCGAGATCTGAACAGGAGACAGTGCATGCTGTACATGCTGAAGTCAGTTGGGTGTGCTGGAATGGTGCTCTTCATGCAAGTGTTATCCTGGTACTTTACATATTTCCTGATTGGCCTTCTTGCATATCCGTTGTTTTCACTTCTGGTCCTGGGAGCTTACCTAATCCTACTCATCATCTTGATTGCAAGCACAGCACTCCTTCTCCTTCCATGTATCACACGATGCAGAAGGTGCCCACAGCAAAGTGGTCCAGTTGTGTTCCTTATACTGATAGCTTTAATCTGTGGTGGATTCACAAATGATCTAACACAAGTTATGAATAGTAAATGGAGCACCACTTACAATGCAAGTCAAATCATTTCGGGTTTGTTTGCTTCTGGAATATTTGCAGTATTGGTTTACACAGTCAAATCAGTGTTCAGTCAATACATACTGAAGAGTGACTCACGTACAGACACTGACAAGACAGAGGAACAGTCACTACTTTCAGTGGAAAGAGATTCATAGCTTTACGCATTCAAGTGTGTAAAGGCCTCATGCAACCATCATTTCAGTAACAACAAAACCTCTGCATTGACTATTTTAAAGGAAAGTGATTCGATCATAGCATTACGCATGCAAGTGGGTGAAAGCCTCATGCAATCATTATTTCAGTAACAGGCAAACCTATAGTCAATTCTTCACTATACTAAGGTTTTGAAGTGTGGATCCATAATTTAATTGTATGACAATGTACAATTATTCTGTATACACCTGATGACACAGTGAGCATGTATAAGAGGTCATGACTCAAAAGGAACAAATTGTTCCATGCCAGTCAGCTAATATGAAGCACTACATCACTGACTTACGCTGATAATAGTCTAGTGTACACATAGCGGCTGGTAGTGTGCACTGGCTCAACTGTACAAAATGCATCATGCATGCACCAGCTCAGTGTGCTCTATTCACAAATGCCATTCACAAAAGAAAAGCCATGTAGGGATTTGTAAGTTGTTTAGAATTTCTTCAAGATATATGTATGGAAGCTGGTGCAATATAGTTTCCATGTGATGCTGTGTGTCACTGAGTCACCACTCCAATCGCTTGTATCTGAACTCTTCTGCCAGTATACAGGACGGGTGTGTTTTTGAACACACTCCACCATCCATGAGACTGAGCTGTTGTTGAATCAATGTGTAACCTGATGGTCTATTTCTCTAGACAGAAGCCATCAATTAACGACAACATCAGCTCTGGTTGCATGGTTATGAATGAAGATATGAATGAAGAACTCTTGTTTTTACTAAGTTGCATGACACCAAGATACCATGTTACTCTGCTACAGCTATTGTAAAGTACATTTCATTGTTAACGAATGTCTTCGGAAATAATGGATTCTGCTGATCTGTTTCCCTAAATACCTTATATAAGGTATAGCACTAAAGCATTTGACGGAATGTAAGGTAAGACCGAGGGTGACAGAGGTGCACGTGAGCAAAGAGGAAAAAGAATGGCAGAACATCAAGACCCTAGGTGCACTGTTAGGGGAGGAAAATGATGTCAAGCGAAGGATGCAGCTTGCAGACTTGGCTTTTTGCAGAATGTTTGGGCTCTTTGCAGGGATAAGCGCATCACTGGCACTCAAGGTCAGGGTTTGGAATGCCTTGGTACGCCCAGTCCTATTATACGGGTGTGGGATTTGGGGGCTCACAGCAGCACTGACTGAGAAGTTGCGTGCACTACACCGCCGACATTTACGAGTGATGGCAGGCTATCAGTGGCCCAAGCGAATCAGGAACGAGGCTATCTACCACTTGACACAGACAAGACCACTATCCCATGACCTACAGAGGGCCAGACTAAGGTTACTTGGTCATTGCTTACGGCTGCCTAGAGATGCACCGGCCCAAAAGGCTCTAGACCTGTCTATGCACGCAATACCTAAGGCTGGAAGAGGCAGGCCCAGGACCTGTTTACTGAGCACCCTAAGATCGGAGCTAGAGAAAGTGGGCCTGAACCTTAGAACTGCAAGTGGACTGGAGCAGTTACGTATCCGTGCAGCGGACAAAGACAAATGGAAGAGACAATAGAGCACATACACTCTGCTTAGATATACTTTTGTTATCACAGCATGAGTAATAATGTATATGATGATGATGATGATGATGATGATGATGATGATGATGATGATGATGATGATGATGATGATGATGATGATGATGATGATGATGATGATGATGATGATGATGATATGATGATGATAATGATGATGATGATGATGATGATGATGATGATGATGATGAAGGTAAGATCCACAACCACTCACCTGCATACAATTGCATGGTCCCTCTACGCTTCCCCACAACACTGCACTCCTTAGAGCACACTTCACTTGATCAAGCTACTGTGGATCAATTGTGTTTCAATTCTCATGCTATTACTGCCTGTACCATGTACATTGTCCTAATACATCATTAATAAATTGTGATAGTTCATGTATGCACTCATTATACACATGCATGAATATTATTGAAATTTCCTTACCACTAAATATTAATGCCATCACATACCTTGTACAATACTGTATGTACATATGTACGTATGTATGTATATGTAGTGCATGTACATATGTATGTATATGTACATGTCTTACATGTCTTGTGCATCTGATATACCTAATCAAGCCTGCAGTACATTTTAATGCAAGAAGTCCAATGAGACATCACTTCAGCAGGACATGTAAATATGCTGTATAGTCCATCCTCAGTGCATACACCACTGGTGCAGTAGATAAGTCACAACTGATGATTAATGAATAATTCTGTTACAGCATCAATTATATTTCTACATCTTGACCACATTACAGTATGTGCCTACAATATGTCAGTTATAATATATCCAAGCAATTGAAATGTAATTTGCATATCAAACCTATAATCAGAAGCAAATGTAATGTGTACATATCCGAACAATAAAGGAGTGAATTTGATACACAAAGGCTTTAAATTTCCTGCTGATACATATATGGCCGTGGAAGAAGTTGCACAAAGTGTTTATGTTACTATCATGGCTAAGAACTACATCAAAAGGTGAGTTTGCTCATTTGATTCATCCATCCTTTCTTGTGAATTACTCCTTAACAAATACCGAGTGAGCACCGATTTGAGTGTGTAAGTCAGAAATGCAAATATTCCAGAAGCCAATATTCCAGAAAGAATTTGACTTGAATTGTACGAGGTGTTCCATTTGTTTCCAAGGCTGGTGACCAGAAACACGTAATATCCACCACAAATTAAAGTTAAGAGGACAAGGAACACAATAGGACCACTTTGTTGCGGGCACCTTCTGCATCGTGTGATACATGGAAGGAGAAGGAGTGCCGTGCTTGCTGTAAGGAAGATGAATATGATTATGTAAACACCCAGCATCAACAAAGCAAGCAAGGGATATGCAAGGAAGATAATCAGGAAATCAGTGAAAAGTACAGAGAGCACCTGCATGAAGAGCACCATTCCTGCACATCCAACTGACTTCAGCATGTACAGCATGCACTGTCTCCTGTTCAGACCTCGCCTGTCCATGGCCATCACCTTTGTGCTGATGTACCACAGGAGGAAGGGGAATTCCACAAGGTAGAACACTCCCATGATACCAATGACATAGTACCCAATGTCCACAAAAGGCATGTAGGCTGTGGATATGACAGCATTCCTGGAGTGTAGGAAGTCCTTGAACAATGACAAGCCCCTAAACTGATGTGCATATAAGTACATGAACCATATCCATGACTGGATCATGGTGGAGAAGAGAAGGGATTTGGAGAGTGAATTTGTTGCCATCTGACGATGAAGCATATACTGGTTTGCAAACCAGCACAATAACAGTGGAATAGCTAAGGTTGATAAAACAGGTGGAAAAAAGAACAGAAGAGCGTCCTGCTCGGAGTAGCGCTTTTGATGATTAGGTATAAATCTTGCCATGGTCCTGTCAGCAAGCTGGCTGCAGTCTGATGCAGATTTCATCAGCTGCAAAGGAAACATGACCCTGAAGTCAAATTACAGCAGACAATGAGAATATAATTATTATGCATGCAAGAATTCAGTTGGGGGCTAGCTTGCCCAATGCAGTGGCTGTTCATATATATATTATTACTGATACAAGATTGAACACATGCTAGTAGTAAACTGCTACAGTGAAATCTGTCTTAGACAGGTGGCTGCCTAATTAAAAACACAGTGAACAGCTTCAGCTTAGTTCCACTGTAATATGCACAATGCCTTACCTCATACACAAAGTCGTTCATAATGTCAGTCTCAAAATGCCCTGAGCAAAATGGTAATGGTAGTCTCCAGAATGTCTCAGTAATGGCATGCTTCAGTACTGAGTTATAGTTCAAGTCCAATAAGTTACCCAGAAATATCAACAGTGTAGTTGGGTAAATTCCAAAGATAGACTGGGGGTAGACTGCAGTCATTGCACATTCATCTTCTGAGTCAGAGAGCTGACAGTAGCTACTGCTGTTCATTGTGGCGCTATCATAGCTAACACCAGAGACTTCAATGGTGTAATTATGCAAATGAATGAACAGCAGAAAAAATGGAACTCTTGAGCTTGGGATCAGTGAAAGTCCTTTCTCTTTGGCTTCATTCTGGAAGATGGCGAGCAGGTCTTGCCAGCTTGCAATGCAGGACAGCTCAGTAGCTCCTAGTTTAAACTTTGGTTTGTGTAGTTTCAATCCTGGACCACCTGTATAAGGGAGGTAATGAATTCTGCTGTTTTGGGTCTGCCTCAGAGCAGACTCATCATGTGAACATGCCTATAATAATACATGCACACAACTTACTGGCAATCTCCTTATTTGCCGTGGAGACCCCAAAATGAAATGCTGCTAACACCAGTAGAGCAAGTGCTACACAACTTGTCTTCTTCATCACTTCACCCTGCAGGCTAGTGCCAGATGGGCAGTAACGTAGAGATGCCCTGAGCTTACTCTTATATGGGCTGATGTGTACCCTTGCATCACAGCTACCAGAGTGTAACTGTAAACATTTCAGTTATTAGTTCACAGTTTGATACAGTCATCTTATATATCGCTGTGTAGAATATTGTACATTACAGTTTCATTGCAATAAACATTAATAGTCCATAAGATTTCCTTCTCATGTACAATTACAATGTGCTAATTCAAATGTATGTGTGCGCGTGTGTGTGTGTGTGTGTGTGTGTGTGTGTGTGTGTGCGTGCGTGCGTGTGTGTGTGTGTGTGTGTGTGTGTGTGTGTGTGTGTGCGTGTGTGTGCATGTGTGTGTGTGTCTGTGTCTGTGTGTGTGTGTGTGTGTGTGTGTGTGTGTGTGTGTGTGTGTGTGTGTGTGTGTGTGTGTGTGTGTGTGTGTGTGTGTGTGTGTGTGTGTGTGTGTGTGTGTGTGTGTGTGTGTGTGTGTGTGTGTGTGTGTGTGTGTGTGTGTGTGTGTGTGTGTGTGTGTGTGTGTGTGTGTGTGTGTGTGTGTGTGTGTGTGTGTGTGTGATATCACAACATTCAAAATGAGATGTACTAGTGTTACTCCACTATTGATAGTGGGGATGGGATTGCACCTGCTGAGTAATGATCAGAGCAGGTAGTAGGGCTGTAATCCCATGGCCAGTAACAAGGGCTACAGCCAGGAAGAGTAGCTGGCACAACCCTGGACTCATGGCTTTAATCTCACAGACTGACTCTCTCAACCTTAAATACTAGCCAACACTGTAAGTTTGTGCATATATATATAGCCTCCTGCCTCTGTTAATTAGTGTAAACAACATTAAGCAACTGTTATGCTTTCCAGTTTGTGAAACACTTTCCTTGTTGTGTTCAACGCAGATATTTTAGTTTCAAGTAACCTTGTTGATGAGTCATGTTGCCAGTGTGGTCATATACTATAAGCAGTATGAGCTCTGTGGGAAGTATACAGTAAAAGAGGTATGTACCTACACATGATGTACATTTTTATTTCTGCATGACTTTGTTTTTGAGGTCAAATGTGGCTCTTCATAGTGGAGACACAAGTATTCACACTAGCCCAGTAAACATTAGCAATACTAAAGAGTGAAATAGGGCTACGTATATTCCATTTTTTAATATTCTTTAGTTCAAGACACACATCCTATGCTGTTGATCTGCATACGTTTCATAAATTATGTTTGCGAAGCTTCTGGTATCTTAACCAACAGCACTAACTACAACAGCTCTCTAACTCAGAAAATGAATGCAGTGCTTACCGTCAACTCCCACTCTATCTTTGATGTTACCCTGCTGCCACCCAGAGTGGGGGAATTGATCTGATCTGAAATACAATGAACACAAAGAGCACCATTCCTGCATACCCAACTGACTTCAGCATGTACAGCATGCACTGTCGCCTGTTCGGATCTCACCTGTCTATGGCCATCACCAGTGTGCTGATGTACCAATGACAGGAGGAAGGGGAATTCCACAAGGTAGAACACACCCATGATCCCAAAGGCATAGTACCCAATGCCCACAAAGGGCATGTACGCTGTGGATACCACAGTGCTTTGGGTGGTAATGACATTCTGAAACTCATGAAGTGCCAAAGGTTGCTACAAATACAATATCACAAACCAAACCCAACATTGTAGCATGGCAGAGAAGAGAAGTGATTTGGTTTTGGGATTCACTGGGTGGAAGTTGTGGTGGTTCTTCTGCATCAGTGGTAATATCTTTAGTACTGAGAGAGCCAAGAAGCCAAGAACTGTAATAAAGATAAATGGAGCCTGTAGTATGGATTGGCAGGCAGACTATTAAATTTGCCTGAAAGTGAGTAGGACATCATGGTGGAGTCCACCAAATATATAGGATATGTTCACATACAGTAACTATTTGCACATTTCAAGCCAGCTCCTGTGCCATAGCACTTTGCATACTGTATGCCAGTACAGTGGGAGTTAGAGGTATGTGTCATGAACAGGACATGATACAGTTAATGGTGGTAGATCTGTGTGTGCATGCTATTGTGTGTACATTGTCGAATGCTGCTTCATTTCTGCTTTAGGGATGGGATTGTCCCTGCTGTGTAATGAGCAGAGAGGGATGTAGGGGTGTGCACCTGTGTGCGAATGTTTGTGCAAATGTATACCATAGCACTCTTGACTTCAGTGATGCAAGCCAGATATGGCCTTGGAAAGCTGCGTGTTATGATTCTGGCTACACTCAGTTGACGGTACTGTTTCCTGAACTATAAGTGCTTTTGTAAATACATGTGTACAGGAAATTTCAACTTGTCAGTTATGACAAGTACAGTACATACTTTCAACTTGTAGTTATAGTATTATATGCAAACAGACTACAAAAGTAGGCTCTGTGTCTAAACTGGTGTAACAACACTTCCTCATTGGTAGCCGCTTTGCTGCATGGTTTTTAGTCCAATACGGAAAGTTAAACTACAAGTCTTATTACGTAACAGAACAAGTCAAGTTGTTTCTGGTACATTGGCTTCTGGAATATTGACACTGCTGACATATGCACCCAAATCAGTGCTCACTCAGTACATGTTGAGGAGTGACTCAAAAGAAGGGAGTGATGAATCAAATGAATATCCACTACAGATTAATGCTAACGGAACAAGGAATACAATGGGACCACTTTGCTGTGAGCACCTTCTCCATTGTGTGGCACATGGAAAGAGAAGGAGTACGGTGCTTACAACGAGGAGGATGAATGCTAGTACAATGCTCCAAGGTTAAATCCTAAAGGTTCCACAATGAGATAGCACAGCTATTACTATGTAATGAAAATTTCAAACTTCTTGCACAGACAACCTACCTAA
>OZ025882.1:5649062-5799311 GCA_964019415.1 Ianthella basta
ATGTGCATCTGATGCCATACATCTCCATTCATCATCACAGATTTCAACCACTGTAAAGTAATATATATGATGAGAATTGTATGAGATATTGTAGTGACTTATTGATGTCTTTGCATGCATGTGGTCTATATACTGTAAGTGGTTCTTCACCTGGTTTAAGGCATCATGAACAATGTTGACAATGCTGGTACCAGTGTTGGGGCAGAATGGGAGGGGCTGTGTCCAACATATCTTCTCAATAGAGTTGCTGAATTCTCTTGGATTAACACCTGAAGTGAAGTAGCCCCATACAGTATCAAGACGTATGGAAATAAGAAACGCTTTCAGCTATGGGGAAGAGAAGTACCCAAAAGCAGGATGAGAGTACACTGCTGCTGTACTGCAGAAGTCCTGTGTGTCAGATACCTCACAGCACATGTCTTCAAGGTGGCTACTGGCATTGGAGCTATCTTGTGATGCTGCCACGTGAATGGGCATGTGAAACAGCGAAAAGGACATCACGTTCTCTGGATTTCACTGGCCTGCTGGTGTGTTCTGGAGCAGTGTGCACAGCTGGTCTGCATTTGCAATGCAGCTGAAGTTCATTGCTGCAAAACTAATGGGCATAACACAAGTAATGTTAAATTGAATTGGTGTTTTGTATTGGAAACTTTCATTCACTGAAGTATTTACTTCCTGCATAATTGGTGATCATGAGTATGCCACATGTCCTGCTATGGAATGCTACTACGTATATACACAGCAGTAAAATACATGACTTACTACTCCACCATCTTCATAGGATAACTAGTGGGGGGAAGGCGATCACTGGTTGCTATCAAAGAAGGCTAAGGCCCCTCAGCCTCCTGTAGCACCACTGGTGTAGAAGGCTGGTCAGTGTAATATCCAGAGATCCACCCAGTTCAACCTAGCCCGGCTTGTCCATGCAGTGGCCAACTGCAATGAACTGCTATTTTAACTTGACTTACTACTATACTACTAAATGTCAACATATGTACACATTAATAACGCCCAGTCAGACAGCACATATGTATGTACACAGTCTAACAGCTGAAGAAGGCCTTCTGGGCCAAAACGTTCTGTTGTCAATTATTTGTGCCACTTGAATTTGCTCATCAATTCCCATTTGAAGAACACATTAATATAGTTTACCTGACACAATTAGTATGTTGATGCTTCCCATTGTAACGTGATTCTAGTGTGGTGCACATGTACTGTATATCACAACATGCCTGAATATATCAGTGTGCACACCAAGTCTAGGCACACATTAGTTGATTTAGCTTTCACAATTGGCATCACATTGGTAGCAGCTGAAACTGTCTGAAATTATAGCTCGTGCAAGTAGTTCAGATGTACTGTATGACTCACTGCTACGTACCTTTCTGTCCTGTAGCTGTAATCCCATGGCCAGTAACAAGGACTACAGTCAGGAACAGTAGCTGGCACAACCCTGGACTCATGGCTTTATCCTCTGACACTCTCAACCTCAAATACTAGCCAACACTGCAGGCGTGTGCATATATATAGCCTCCTGGCTCTGCATGCACTGTTATTGCACAATATTGAATAACTGTTATGCTTTCAAGTTTGTGAAACACCTTCCTTGTTGTGTTCAATGCAGATATTTTGGTTTCAAGTAACCTTGTTCATGAGTCATCTAAACAGTGTGGTCATATACTATAAGCAGTATGAGCTTGGGGGAAGTATGCAGTAAAAGGGGTATGTACCTACACATGATATACAAATTATTTCTGTATGACTTTGCTTCAGTGTTGCAGTATCTCATCTTGAAGACCACCATACAGCATTGTATATGGTTCAAGCCAACTCCTGTGCTGTAGCACTCCTATTACACTGTAAAGTCATGTAAAATGATGCATGAGTCATGATCAAGATGGTAGTGACTGGTACTGGACCAGTGTGTGTGTGTGTGTGTGTGTGTGTGTGTGTGTGTGTGTGTTGTGTGTGAAATCATAACATTTCAAATGAGATGTACTAGGGTTACTCCACTATTGATAGTGGTGATGCGATTCCACCTGCTGAGTAATGACCAGAGCAGGTAGTAGGGGTGTGTATCTGTACATGTGTGAATGTATGTACTCTAGACTTTACACATGTACAGTAGCTAAAGACATGACCAAATATGGTGTGTTTGTGCTGCATGTGGTAACATTCTGGCTATATTCAGTTTGTGGTGTTATCTGCACAACTGATGATTTTGTTGGTGCTAGTATGCACATGACACTTAAACTATGTGACTATCTGACTTCATTCATTTTCAACTTTAAAGTCAGACTAATAATGCAAAAATCCAAATGCACTTTCATTACTTAATAATATAATAATGTTGAATAGCAAACAGTCCTTGTGAACAATGTGAACTTAAGCATCTACGTACACTGACAAAGCATATAGTCACATACTTGTTCTTTCAAACCAGGCAAAGAAAGAGGTCTAAACTGCATCAAGCAAGTGCTTGTATTCCTCCTGATCATCTGTAGTGGTGTCAAGGCTTCCTTCAACCTTGTGACGGGTGAACACATGTTTGATGATGTATGCAAACAGTGCAAGGAGACCAGATGTGAAGAGGACAGTGAAGATGTGACTCAAGTCATAAAGGGTGCTGAATCTGTCAGCATAAAGTTCTTTGTGCATGACAAACAAGAATGCAAAGCAAACAAAAGTACCCAGGATGAAGAAAATGATAGAGCAACAATGTGGTAAGCAACGCTTGCAGTGTGTGATGCAAGGAAGAAAGAGAAGGGCTGTGCATGTGGTGAAGAAAGAGAAAACTACAAGCATTGTGCAAATGCGATGAAGCACAATCAAGGGAAATATCAAAAGACACACCATCTGAAACACAATGTACACAGAGAGCACCTGCATGAAGAGCACCATTCCTGCACACCCAACTGACTTCAGCATGTACAGCATGCACTGTCTCCTGTTCAGACCTCGCCTGTCCATGGCCATCACCTTTGTGCTGATGTACCACAGGAGGAAGGGAAATTCCATAAGGTAGAACACACCCATGATCCCACAGGCATAGTACCCAATGTCCACAAAAGGCATGTAGGCTGTGGATACCACAGTGCTTTGGGTGGTAATGACACCGTGGAACAAAGCAAGTGCCAAAAATTGGTACAAATACAAAATCACAAACCAAACCCAACATTGTAGCATGGCAGAGAAGAGAAGTGATTTGGTTTTAGGATTCACTGGGTGGAAGATGTGGTGATTCTTCTTCATCATTGGTAGCACCTTAAGTACCATGAGAGACAGACTAATAACCACTAGAAACAGGACCACAGTGAAACTTTTGATATGGCCTCTTTTCTCTGAATTGAATAGCTTTATGTATATCTGATGCAGAAAGTCTTCATTCATCATCACAGATTTCATCCACTGCATGTAATATATTATAATGGAAATGGAAGTTGGGTATAATATTTTGTTATCTCTTTGCATGCATAAGGTCTATACACTGTATGTGTTTGCATCACTGTAAGTTCTTCACCTGGGATATGGCATCCACTATAATTTTGACTTTGGCATCTTTGGTGTTGGAGCAGAATGGGAAGGGCGGTGTCCAACATTTCTCCTCAATAGTATCATTCAATGCCTTAGGTATAACACCAGAAGTGAAGTAATCCAATATAATATCAGTAGATATGGAGAAAAGGAAGATTTTCTGCAATGTGAAGGGGACAGACTCAAAAATAGGCCGAGGGTACACTGCTGTTGTACTGCAGATGTCCTGTGTGTCAGATGCCTCACAGCACATGTCTTCAAGGTGGCTACTGGCATTGGAGCTGTCTTGAGATGCTGCCACATGAATGGGCATGTGAAACAGCAGAAGGGACTTTCTGTCCTCTAGGCTCCACCAGACTGCTGGTGTGTTCTGGAGCAGTGCACACAGCTGGTCTGCATTTGCAATGCAGCTGAAATTCATTGCTGCGAAGATTATGGGCAATAAACAACTAATGTTAATTTGAATTGTTGTTTTGTATGGGAAGCTTTCATTCACTGCAGTATTCACTTCCTGCATAATTGTTGAGAATGCCACATGTCCTGCTATGGAATGCTACTATATACATAGCAGTATAATACATGACTTCCTACCTTACTACTGTATGTCAGCATATGTACATACATTAATATAGTTTACCTGACACAATTAGTATGTTGATGCTTCCCATTATAACATGATTCTAGTGTGGTGCACAGGTACTGTACTTCACAACATGTCTGAATATATCAGTGTGCATGCCAAATCTAAGTGCACATTAGTTGATTTAGCTTTCCAAATTTGCATCACATTGGTACGTAGCAGCTGAAACTGTCGCAAAATTGAGCTGAGAAGTGCAAATACAATGTACACTGACTGTAGTTGTAGTTCAGATGTACTGTATGACTCAATACTACATACCTTTCTGCCCAGTAGCTGTAATCCCATGGCCAGTAACAAGGACTACAGTCAGGAACAGTAGCTGGCACAACCCTGGACTCATGGCTTTATCCTCTGACACTCTCAACCTCACATACTAGCTAACACTGCTGGTGTGTGCATATATATATAGTCTCCTGACTCTGCACTGTTAGTGTAAACAACATTAAACAACAGTTATATGCTTTCAAGTTTGTGAAACAACTTCCTTGTTGTGTTCAACGCAGATATTTTAGTTTCTAGTAACCTTGTTGATGAGTCATGTTGACAGTGTGGTCGTATACTGTAAGCAGTATGAGTTTGGTGTATTGATGCAGTAAAAGGGGTATGTTCCTATACCTGATATACGTTATAATTTATGCATGACCTTGTTTCAATGTTGCTTATACCATTCACATTCACTGTTGCTATGGAGAATCTTTTTTAATAATGTATGCAATATTCTCACCTAGATAGCCAGACTCAAGCAGATGTGGTAATAACTTCCTGTTTTTGAGGCCAAATGTGGCTCTTCATAGTGAAGACACAAGTATTCACACTAGCCCAGTAAACATTAGTGATACCAAAGAGTGAAATAGGGTACATATATTCCATTTCTATATATATTCCCTAGTTAAAGATGCACACATCCTATGCTGTTGAATTGCACATATTTCATAATTATGTCTGTGAAGCTCCTGGTGTCTCAACCAACAGTAGTAACTCCTGTCAGCTCTCTAACTCAGATAATGAATGTAGTGATTACCATCAACTCCCACTCTACTTTGATGTTCATCTTGTTGTCTCCCAGAGTAGGGAAATTGATCTCTGCATGCATGCTAAACCAACATACCATTATTAATGCCATTACCATTTCTCTACTGGTAGCAGGGATGGCATTGTACCCTCTATGTAAGGAACAATGAAGGTATAGTAGAATAGGAATGTGCATGTGTGATTGTTGGACAAGTCCCTGTATATAGATATTAAAACCAAATGATGTGCTCATATACAGCAGCATGATATCACTCTGCAGCTGTATTCAGTGAGGAATGATTAAAACATTTTAACATCATCTGTTAAAACTGTTCTGAAGTATTTTGGTAATGTTCACGACATCTTTCGGTCAACAGCATACAGGCCTCCAGATCACTTACAACTTTCTGGTAATCTGTCAATACTTTCCACTTTACAGTCAGTACAAATGTTATAGCTTAGTATGTACACAGTCACTGCACTCTGTGTCATAGTGGGAAAATTACTTTTAGGTTACTGTATATAGCTATGTATGAGGTAACATATTTAGTACATGCATGTGCACACTTTTTAGGACATTACTAGTACAGTATAGTACTAGTACAGTGTCTGTGTGTGCATGTGTGTGCGTGTGTGTGTGTGTGTGTGTGTGTGTGTGTGTGTGCATGTGTGTGTGTGCGCGCGTGTGTGTGTGTGTGTGTGTGTGTGTGTGTGTGTGTGTGTGTGTGTGTGAGTGAGCATGTGCCTGGGTGCAATTGAGTGTGTTGAGTGTGTGCTTGGGTATGTGTGTTGGGTGCAAATGTGTGCGTTGTGTGTTAGGTATACTTGTGTGCTGTGCGTTTGTACATGTGTGCGTATACTTATGTTTATGTTTAGTGCATATTTTGTGCTCATTCATGTCTATGTAATGTGCACATAGGTTTAATCATGTCATAAGTGGAATTAGTGAATACAATTAGAGAGCAGATTAAAGAGAGCAAGTAAAAGTCCAGCTGGGTGGTAGTCTCATGAGTTATAACTCAAAATGCTTGTTTCACCTGGTAATGTACGATGTCAGTATAGTTGTTGTAGCAGAAAAGGGTTCTAGACTTGTTTAGCATATAGTGCATACAACACTGGAAATGAAGAAATTCTGTACAGTACTGCCAGGGATTGAATTCAGAAACAGTTTCACTGCTGGGTGGTAAGTATACTGAATGATAGCCCAACTGACCATGCCTGTTCATATTGCCATGGATCAATGCTAATACATGTGGCACAAGTGAGCCTGTGTAAATTAGAGCTGTAACATAATATGTGAGCTAACAGTGCTGTTTATGGCCAAATTTGGTAATTCTATATGCATGGAGACTCAGGTGTTGACTGCAGCATAAGTGAACATTAGCAACATGAAGGATTGAAAATGGTGGTACGTACATTCTATTAGAACAATATCAATTAGCATACTCCAATGAATGCTTGAATGCTGCTATTTATGTATAGTTATGTATTAACAAGTTTTAATTAAGACTCAATGTGTTGTTCTCATCTCCTTCCCCCTCCTGTAGTAGTCACAATGGTACTGTGCTTTTTCCTGTTAGCTATGACACAGACATCCTAAGTTACTCATGTGTGTGTGTGTGTGTGTGTGTGTGTGTGTGTGTGCGTGTGTGTGTATTTGTGTGTGTGCCTGGGTGCAATTGAATGTGGGTTAGGGTACATGTGATTGGGTTTGGGTAGGTGCACCTGCATGTCTGTGTCTGCATGTGAATGTATGTGTTGTGTGTTAGGTATAGTTGTGTGCTGTGCGGTTGTGCATACGTGTGTAGTGCTTAGCTTGCACTCATTCAAGTCTGTGTAAGTATATTCTTGTAATAAGTGGAATGTTGATTAGAGAGAGCAGACCAAAGGGAGCAAGTGTAAGTCCAGCTGGGTGGTAGTCCCATAATGTCAGCATAGTTGTGGCAACAGAAAGGGGTAGGGGGGCACCACATCAATTTTATGGACTTATTTAGCATATAGTGCATACAACACCTGAAATGAAGTAATTCTGTATAGTACCTGAAGGAATTGAATTCAGAAGCAGTTTCACTGCTGGGTGGCAAGTATACTAAAAGATAGCCCAACTGAATATGCCTGTCCAAATTTTCCATGAGTTTATATATGCTAATACATGTGGCACGAGTGGACCTGTGTAAATTAGGGCTGTAACATAGTATGTGGGCTAACAGTGCTGTTCATAGCCATATTTGGTAATTCTGCATGTATGGAGACTTAGGTGTTGACTGCTGCATGAGTGAACATTAGCAATATGAAGGATTGAAAATAGTGGTATATTCCATTCGAACAATACCGATTAGCATACTCCAATGAATGTTTGAATGCTACTATTTATGCATAGGACCAAGCAGTGACTAATTCTCATTCAGTGTGCCCAACAACATGAAGACAATCATGCGGAGACTGAACTTCTTCGTTCTAGCTCTTGTAGCTATCTGTGGCTGTGGAAGAGGATCCCCTACAGTGAAGAAAGAGCTGAGTACTAGTAAGTCACACCAGTACACACCTGATGCATATTGAGTGTGAAATGAGATGGTGCACTTATCTGTGGTGATGACAGTTTCTAATCTACATAAGTGTAAATTCTGACTCATACAGAAGACGTGCCTCTCACAAATGACTATCAACCAGTTTGCATTTCAAGGGCTACTGAGATGCATGGCATTTCAAACTGGGAGGAACTCTTCTACATCTTTGAGAAGGAGGGCAAAGGGAAAAAGACACTTCTGATCCCAAGTTCAAGATTCATACATACCATGCTTCTGATGCACATACATAGCTATGTAGGTGAAGGTTCTGCTGTTTACAACAATGGTGCCACACTCAACAGCAGTAGCTACTGTCAGCTCTCTGACTCAGAAGATGAATGTGCAATGATTGCAGTCTACTCTCACTCCATCTTTGATGTATATCCTGCTGCACTTTTGTTTCCTTTGTGTGCATTATTTCCGGAATTTATGCATCATTTCCAATACGAACTACAGTTGAGCATCGCTGAGACATCCTGGACGCTACCACTGCCATTTTGTTCAGGGCATCATGAATCAGACATTGTGGAAGACTTTGTGTACAAAGTAAGGGCAATGCACACATTGTATAACATTGAATATTATGCATCACAGTATACCTTTGTGAAGTAAAAGCGCAAAGTCCAGTACCTATAGTCTTGTTATAATTTATTCTTTCTGATTTTACATTTGCTTATATACATTCTCTCTTTGTCATAATATAGTAATAATCAGTTTGTATTATCTTACCGTACAGTTGATGGAATCAGCATCTGATAGCAAGCACTTTGCTGACAGCTACATCATGCCATTTCGACTTAAAGACCAAAAGTACTACTCCACACAGAATGCCATACTTTTGTATTTTCTACTGTTTATGTCATCATCAACAATTCCTCTGGTGCTGTGTTGGCTTACAAAGTTTAATCGGTATAGACTTCGTCATCAGGGTACAAGGAATTCAGTCTCAAAGTCACTTCTCCTCTCAGCCATGCTGCAATCATGGATGTTGTTTCTATACCTATATTGCTATCAGTTTTGGGGCCTGTCATTGTTCAAGGACTTCCTACACTCCAGGAATGCTGTGCTATCTACAGCCTACATGCCTTTTGTGGACATTGGGTACTATGCCTTTGGTATCATGGGTGTGTTCTACCTTGTGGAATTCCCCTTCCTCCTGTGGTACATCAGCACAAAGGTGATGGCCATGGACAGGCGAGGTCTGAACAGGAGACAGTGCATGCTGTACATGCTGAAGTCAGTTGGGTGTGCAGGAATGGTGCTCTTCATGCAGGTGGCATCCTGGTATTTTACATATCTGATGATTATGTTCCTTGCATATCCGTTGGTTGTAATAGCACAATTGGCTACTTTCCTCATCACATTCATCCTCCTCATTGCAAGCACAGCACTCCTTCTCCTTCCATGTATCACGCGATGCAGAAGGTGCCCACAGCAAAGTGGTCCAATTGTGTTCCTGATCCTCGCAGCTCTAATCTCCTTGGTATATACTGTTTACCTGTGGCATACATTAGAAGCAACATGGAATGAGTCATACAGTGCAAGTCAAATTCTGTCTGGTATACTCTCCTCTGGGATGTTAGTACTCCTGACATACATATTCAAAGTAGTGATCACCCAGTACATGCTGAGTAGTGACTCACAAGCAAGCACTGATGATGAGAATGAACAGATGCTGCTTCCAGAGGGAACGAACCCTTAGTTGCAAGGGCACAGATTTCCTTCAAGTTCACAAGCAACAACTAGCAATAAGGCTTTGTGTGGACAACAATTGTATGCACTGTATATACCTTAATCACTCACTTCATGTTGCACATGCATGTATGATAGTCTGTTTCTTCTGAAGTGTGTAGTGGATGTGCTGTGCACTCAATCATGCATATATTGTACAGAATAGATGAAGAAGTAGCATTGAACAACTTTATCGCTTTCAATGTTCATTATATTATGCATTTTAATTGTCACTAAACGGCTGCTGTTGTAGGAGGCAGATAATACTATCAACTGCAGGGTATGATGAGTCCACATTGATTAAATATGAAGTGCATGTTTACGAATGCAAACGTACAGTTGGAAACAGGAATTCAAAGTTATGCATAACAACATGGCCAACCAATAACAGACTATGTAGATTGATTGCATATAACGGTCAATGTAAGGACTCCACACGAGTATTAGATTCTCAATAGATGGTAACATTGAGCACATGGCCCTGAGTGAGCACTGATTTGTTTTTTCAAACTAAGCAAAGAAAGAGGCTTAAACTGCATCAAGCAAGTGCTTGTATTCCTCCTGATCATCTGTAGTAGTGTCAAGGTTTCCTTTAACCTTGTGATGGGTGAACACACGTTTGATGATGTATGCAAACAGTGCAAGGAGACCAGAGGTGAAGAGGACAGTGAAGATGTGACTCAAGTCATAAAGGGTGCTGAATGTGTCGGCATGAAATTCTTTGTGCATGACAAACAAGAATACACCGCAAACAAAAGTACCCAGGATGAAGAAAATGATAGAGCAACAATGTGGTAAGCAACGCTTGCAGCGTGTGATACAAGGAAGAAAGAGAAGGGCTGTGCATGTGGTGAAGAAAGAGAAAACTACAAGCATTGTGCAAATGTGATGAAGCACAAACAAGGGAAATATCAAAAGACACACCATCTGAAACACAATGTACACAGAGAGCACCTGCATGAAGAGCACCATTCCTGCACACCCAACTGACTTCAGCATGTACAGCATGCACTGTCTCCTGTTCAGACCTCGCCTGTCCATGGCCATCACCTTTGTGCTGATGTACCACAGGAGGAAGGGGAATTCCACAAGGTAGAACGCACCCATGATCTCAAAGGCATAGTACCCAATGTCCACAAAAGGCATGTAGGCTGTGGATATGACAGTGCTTTTGGCAGTAATGACACCGTGGAACAAAGCAAGTGCCAAGAATTGGTACAAATACAACATCACAAACCAAACCCAACATTGTAGCATGGCAGAGAAGAGAAGTGATTTGGTTTTGGGATTCACTGGGTGAAAGATGTGGTGATTCTTCTTCATCATTGGTAGCACCTTAAGTATCATGAGAGACAGACTAATAACCACTAGAAACAGGAACACAGTGAAACTTTTGATATGGCCTCTTTTCTCTGAATTGAATAGCTTTATGTATATCTGATGCAGAAAGTCTTCATTCGTCATCACAGATTCATCCACTGCATGTAATATATTATAATGAGAATAGAAGTTGCATGGGTATAATATTTTTTTGATCTCTTTGCATGCATGAGGTCTATACACTGCATGTGTTTGCATCACAGTTCTTCACCTGGGATATGGCATCCACTATAATTTTGACTTTGGCATCTTTGGTGTTGGAGCAGAATGGGAAGGACGGTATTCAGCATATCTCCTCAATAGTTCCATCCAATACTCTAGATATAACGCCAGAAGTGAAGTAATCCAATATATCAGTAGATGTGAAAAGAAGAAAGAGTTTCTGCAATGTGAAGGGGACAGACTCAAAAATAGGCCGAGAGTACACTGCTGTTGTACTGCAGATGTCCTGTGTGTCAGATGCCTCACAGCACATGTCTTCAAGGTGGCTACTGGCATTGGAGCTGTCTTGAGATGCTGCCACATGAATGGGCATGTGAAACAGCAGAAAGGACTTTCTGTCCACTGGGCTCCACCAGACTGCTGGTGTGTTCTGGAGCAGTGCACACAGCTGGTCTGCATTTGCAATGCAGCTGAAGTTCATTGCTGCGAAGATAATGGGCAATAAACAACTAATGTTAATTTGAATTGTTGTTTTGTATGGGAAGCTTTCATTCAATGCAGTATTCACTTCCTGCATGATTGTTGAGAATGCCACATGTCCTGCTATGGAATGCTACTATATACATAGCAGTATAAGTTTATATATGCTAATACATGTGGCACGAGTGGACCTGTGTAAATTAGGGCTGTAACATAGTATGTGGGCTAACAGTGCTGTTCATGGACAAATTTGGTAATTCTGCATGCATGGAGACTTAGGTGTTGACTGCAGCATGAGTGAACATTAGCAATATGAAGGATTGAAAATAGTGGTACGTATATTCTATTAGAACAACACCAATTAGCATACTCCAATGAATGTTTGAACGCTGCTATTTATGCATAGGACCAAGCAGTGACTAATTCTCATTCAGTGTGCCCAACAACATGAAGACAATCATGTGGAGACTGAACTTCTTCGTTCTGGCTCTTGTAGCTATCTGTGGCTGTGGAAGAGGATCCCCTACAGTGAAGAAAGAGCTGAGTACTAGTAAGTCACACCAGTACACACCTGATGCATATTGAGTGTGAATTGAGATGGGGCACTGAGTTTCTAACCTATGTAAGTGTAAATTCTGCTTCATGCAGGAGATGTGCCTCTCACAAATGACTATCAACCAGTTTGCATTTCAAGGGCTACTGAGATGCATGGCATTTCAAACTGGGAGGAACTCTTCTACATCTTTGAGAAGGAGGGCAAAGGGAAAAAGACACTTCTGATCCCAAGTTCAAGATCCATACATACCATGCTGTTGATGCACATACATAGCTATGTAGGTGAAGGTTCTGCTGTTTACAACAATGGTGTCACACTCAACAGCAGTAGCTACTGTCAGCTTTCTGATTCGAAAGATGAATGTGCAATGATTGCAGTCTACTCTCACTCCATCCTTAATGTATATCCCGCTGCACTTTTGTTTCCTTTGTGTGCATTATTTCCGGAATTTATGCATCATTTCCAAAAAGCACTACAGTCGAGCATCGCTGAGACATCCTGGACGCTACCACTGCCATTTTGTTCAGGGCATCATGAATCAGACATTGTGGAAGACTTTGTGTACAAAGTAAGGGCAATGCACACATTGTATAACATTGAATATTATGCATCACAATGTACCCTTGTGAAGTCTCAGAATCTCTTACACAGTATGCAGTCTCAGACTCCCTTATGTGCATGGTATACAGTAAAAGTGCAATAAATAGCGCAAAGTCCAGTACCTATAGTCTTGTTATAATTTATTATTTCTGATTTTACATTTGCTTATATACATTCTCTCTTTGTCATAATATAGTAATAATCAGTTTGTATTATCTTACTGTACAGTTGATGGAATCAGTATCTGATAACAAGCACTTTGCGGACAGCTACATCGTGCCATTTCGACTTAAAGACCAAATGAACCACTCCACGCAGAATGCCATACTTTTGTATTTTCTACTGATTATGTCATCATCAACAATTCCTCTGGTGCTGTGTTGGCTTACAAAGTTTAATCGGTATAGACTTCGTCATCAGGGTACAAAGAATTCAGTCTCAAAGTCACTTCTCCTCTCAGCCATGCTGCAATCATGGATGTTGTTTCTATACCTATATTGCTATCAGTTTTGGGGCCTGTCATTGTTCAAGGACTTCCTACACTCCAGGAATGCTGTGCTATCTACAGCCTACATGCCTTTTGTGGACATTGGGTACTATGCCTTTGGTATCATAGGTGTGTTCTACCTTGTGGAATTCCCCTTCCTTCTGTGGTATATCAGCACAAAGGTGATGGCCATGGACAGGCGAGGTCTGAACAGGAGACAGTGCATGCTGTACATGCTGAAGTCAGTTGGGTGTGCAGGAATGGTGCTCTTCATGCAGGTGGCATCCTGGTATTTTACATATCTGATGATTATGTTCCTTGCATATCCGTTGGTTGTAATAGCACAATTGGCTACTTTCCTCATCACATTCATCCTCCTCATTGCAAGCACAGCACTCCTTCTCCTTCCATGTATCACGCGATGCAGAAGGTGCCCACAGCAAAGTGGTCCAATTGTGTTCCTGATCCTCGCAGCTCTAATCTCCTTGGTATATACTGTTTACCTGTGGCATACATTAGAAGCAACATGGAATGAGTCATACAGTGCAAGTCAAATTCTGTCTGGTATACTCTCCTCTGGGATGTTAGTACTCCTGACATACATATTCAAAGTAGTGATCACCCAGTACATGCTGAGTAGTGACTCACAAACAAACACTGATGATGAGAATGAACAGATGCTGCTTCCAGAGGGAACGAACCCTTAGTTGCAAGGGCACAGATTTCCTTCAAGTTCACAAGCAACAACTAGCAATAAGGCTTTGTGTGGACAACAATTGTATGCACTGTATATACCTTAATCACTCACTTCATGTTTGCACACGCATGTACAATAGTCTGTTTCTTCTGAAGTGTGTAGTGGATGTGCTGTGTACTTAATCATGCTTATATTGTACAGAATAGATGAAGAAGTAACATTGAACGACTTTATCGCTTTCAATGTTCATTATATTATGCATTTTAATTGTCACTAAACGGCTGCTGTTGTAGGAGGCAGATAATACTATCAACTGCAGGGTATGATGAGTCCACATTGATTAAATATGGAGTGCATGTTTAAGAATGCAAACGTACAGTTGGAAACTGGAATTCAAAGTTATGTATGACAACATGGCCAATCAATAACAGACTATGTAGATTGATTGCATATAATGGTCACTGCAAGGACTCCACACGAGTATTAGATTCTCAACAGAAGGTAACATTGAGCACATGGTCCTGGCCTTGTAGACAATACTATTCATAATGTCAGGCTCAATACTAGTAAAATGGCAAGGGCTAAGTCCAAGAGGTCTGTATAAATTAATTCTTTAAAAGATGACATTGTTTTAAATCAATCAAAAACATAACCGGCAAGATTAAAAGAAATGACATAACTCAATGCATCGCAAGAAAATATATTATATCTGACTATCTATATATTTATTGGTCAAACTTAGCATTGATTTGACTAGCTATACTATGTATACATATATACTGTAGTTGTCTCTATTTGTTGTGCGTACCAGCCAAAATTATTAATACATAACAAAGTATTTACTGCATAACTCTAATGAACTGTCTATAATAGCTACAGTACATCAAAGAAGCTGTATGAGAAAATGACAATAGTTCTCTACAGAGAGGCTTGCTACTGCTTGCTGCTGTGTGTGAGTATCAGCAAAAGATTGATAATAATGTTAGTGATGTACATGTGTTTATGCTGAGACTAGCATCTCTTCATCTGGTACATCACTACCTTCTTGTGAATTATTCCTGACCATGTACTGAGTGAGCACTGATTTGAGTGTATAAGTCAGCAGTGCCAATACTCCAGACTGAGACTAATATGGCAGAAATTAACAATCTGATTTGCAAACCTCAATAGTGTTTAGATTGCATCCATGATTGCACGCAGTCTCTTCCACATGTACTCCATGCCCAGCAGCATTTAATATAGCAAAGCTCTTGTCATAATTACACACCACAATTACTTGCTACAATCAAACATAATATAAATTACACACACACACACGTGCACATAATTAATACACACAGAGTTCTTCAATATAATACAATATGAGTTCATCCACAGCTACATCCTGTTCTATAATATTGTTGTAGTGTTCACTGAGTTGCTAGTCAACCTACACACAACAACGCACAGTCCAACTTTCAACTTGAGGATCAACTGAAACTGTACGGGTGAGCACCCAAAAAACATAACCATACTAGGCAAACACTGCGTTACAATAACCATGACAACCAAAACAATCAGATAATAACACTTAAGCCATGCCTACAATTAACATACATAACACAAATACACAGTGCATTACAATTGTTCACATTGCTATGATTGATTCTATGAGTCCATTCCTAATCTGTAACCCAAGCATTCAGATATACTGTATCCATTACACTCACCCCACCCTCCCCCCCCCCCCCCCCCCCGCCCCAATAAAACCCTTCACGCACAATAAGCTTCTGTTAGCAATAGGTGGCACACCACTTTGAATCATTAATTAACTGCTAAGTTTAATCCTGGATGTGCACAGCGTCAAAATGGTTTGTGGCAGTCCAGTCAAAATCTATATTTGTACTGTATCTAGTATGCACTTCATTGACAAATAGCACTTATATAGGCATGCTATACGTATCTATAACAGTGTGTGGTCTATTGTTTTAAGCTGCATTCTTGAGTTCGTAGTGTAGATGTGTGAGGATATACAGCCTCGTTGTTTAGGTTATCTGTCCCAGTTAATAGAGAACATGCACACCAAATATATGTGTAGCACGCACTGAGCAGCCATTGGCCAGTGATTATGGCATCACTTGCTGACATCAGACAATTTACTTGTATTGAGAAAGCAATTATTCAATAATGGCATAATTCAGATGTAAAATTAGCTTACAATACTTATCATGCAGGCTAAAGCTATCTGTGTTATACTATTTGTAGCATAGGAAGTCACATACGTACAGGTACTTGTTCTTTCACACCAGATAATGATTAAGGATTAAGCTGCATCAGTCAAACGGTTGTATCCCTCATCAGGGCAAGTATCTTGAGAGCTTCCTTCAGCTTTGTGATGAGCTCCAGTGAACACACGTTTGATGATGTATGCCAGCAGTGCAAGGAGACTAGATGTGAACAGGATAGTGAGGATGTGGCTCAAGTCATAAGGAGTGCTGAATGAGTCTATACGAAACTCTCTTTGCATGTTCCACCAAAATGCATAGCAAATGATGGTGCACAGGACAAAGAAAATGATGGAGCAACAATGTGGCAAGCACTTCTTGCAACGTGTGATACAAGGAAGAAAGAGAAGTGCTGTGCATGTGGTGAAGAAAGAGAATGCTATGAGAAATAAAAGGAATTGCTGAAGTACAAACAAAGGGGATGTGAGAAAGTATACAATCTGACACACAATGTACATGGGGAGCACCTGCATGAATAGCACCATTCCTGCACACACAACTGACTTCAGCATGTACAGCATGCACTGTCTCCTGTTCAGACCTCGCCTGTCCATGGCCATCACCTTTGTGCTGATGTACCACAGGAGGAAGGGGAATTCCACGAGGTAGAACACACCCATGATCCCAAAGCCATAGTACCCAATGTCCACAAAAGGCATGTAGGCTGTGGATATCACAGTGCTTTGGGTGGTAATGACATCATGGAACCAAGCAAGTGCCAAAAATTGGTACAAATACAGCAACACAAACCAAACCCAACATTGTAGCATGGCAGAGAAGAGAAGTGATTTGGTTTTGGGATTCACTGGGTGGAAGATGTGGTGATTCTTCTTCATCGTTGGTAACACCTTAAGTGCTGAGAGAGTCAAGCTCAGGATTAAAACAATTAGGAATGTAGCCTGCAAGATGGATTCCTTTTTACTTGTTGGGAATCTTGTAGTGATTTTCTCATCCTGATAGTCCCCCTTCACAGCCACACTCTGTATCCACTGCAAAGGAATTCATAAGAAAATTATATATAAGGATTATGTACTACCTTGTACAGTTATAATGCGTATAATTATTTACATGTATGCATGATGAATCTCACCTTGTGTACGAAGTCCAATATGATGTGTGTAGGTGTAGAGGTAGCATTGCTAGCATTGCCAGGACAGAATGGTAGGGGTGGTGTCCAGCATATCTCATCAATTCTGCTTTGGTATGGTGGTACGAAGGCTCGGTTAGCGTATATGAAGTGTGCTATGGTGTAAACAGGATACAGGAACATCTTCACTAATGGGTAGGGATAATTCACAAAAGGATCATGAGTCGAATACACAGCTACTGCTGTACAATTTTCTGGCGAGTCAGACACTGCACAGAACTTGCGCTTCGTGGGTACATGGTTACTGGCACTGAAGTCACTTTGGAGTGCAGCCACATGAATGTGGATGTGAAACAGCAGAAGTGAAATGTTATTACTTTGATATGATTTCCAGGCCTCTGGGGATTTCTGGAACAGTGCACACAGTTGGTTTGCATCTGTAACACAGCTCAAGTTCACGGTATCGACATTGGGCAGGCATTTGTCTTGGGTCTTTGCTGCAAAGCCATCTGGAAATGTGTGGTCAACATAAATTCATGCAAACATCATAGTGTAAGAACCCTATATATGTGATCAGGTGCAAATATAATATAAGAAACTAAACTATCATCAAACTACATCAATTCAGAAGCTATAAGTCAACTGTGCCGCAGAGCGGTCCCATCATGTGATCATGCCTATAAAAATACATGCACACAACTTACTGGCAATCTCCTCATTTGCTGAGGTAGCCCTGAAATGAAATGCTGCTGCCACCAGTAGAGCAAGTGCTACACAACTTGTCTTCTTCATCCCTTCACCCTGCAGGCTAGTGTCAGATGGACAGTAATGTAGAGATGCCCTGAGCTTACTCTTATATGGGCCAATGTGTACCCTTGCATCACATCTACCAGAGTGTGACTATAAACGTTTCAGTTATTAGTTCACAGTTTGATACAGTCATCTAGACTATTGTATATTGCAGTTTCATTGCAATAACGTTCACAGTCCATAAGACTCCCCTAGAGATATGTGCATACACTCTGGTTGTGCACAGTTCCCATCAGAGGGTTAGCATGGTGCTGCAGCAATAGGAAATGACTATATACTATCCTTGTTTTGTGTAGTTAGAGTACCATTGCAAGAGATAGAATAGGAGTACCCTTCGCATGTGCATTTACAATGTGCTAATACAAATGTATGCATGCAGTACAAAGCTAAGTGCACTGCCATATTGAAGAGACCATTTCTTCTTTTTACTTAACACCATGCACATTCCTGGTTTGTGGGTGAGTAGTTGATACAATTATTGTGCTTGAATCAAAGTAAACCAGTTCCTGTGTGTGTATATTATTCATTGAGCACATTGCCATTCTTCAACCAGTATGTAAGATGTGCTTTATGGAGATATATGCTCTTGCACCAGAGACAACAGTAACACCATCACTAGTATAAGTCTTGCACTTGTCTCTGGTGCATAAGGTCTTGCACCAGAGACAGCAGTGACACCATCACTGTATACGCAGATATTTAGCATGCACCCCGAACCATGCCAATATGGGCCATACAAAATTAGTTTAATTTAAAAGTTGGAAGTCCTTTATTCTTACAGTAGATCACTTGTACATACCTCCTCCAGCTTTATGTATATTGTAGGAAGGTATACTACTAAGACTAGTGAACTGGCTGAAAGCATGCATACAGAGCCTCATGATGGGGACCACCAGACAGTGTGTGACTTACATCCATTTGTATAGTTTACAGTGGTATAATGAGACGTTAATGAGTAGATCATTCATTGCTAAAGAACAGGGTTAATGTTGCGTGCAAATGGCCAGTGTGCAATCCCAATGTGCAATATTGATACAGTGTCTAAGATGGTCACTGTGTTAGGCAGCCACCTATCTAAAGCAACCAGCCTCTCTGACCCTCCACTAAAGCATTGCAATCTACCTCTGTAGAGCAGCCACCTCTCTATAGATAGGCTGGTCAACTATTGTCACTTCCTGAATGTGTGCCGTACCTCATCTTGGAGACCACCAGACAGTGTTGCATGCATAGTTCAAGCCAACTCCTGCACAGTAGCGCTCCCATTACATGTACTAGACCAGTGTGTGTGTGTGTGTGCGTGTGTGTGTGTGTGTGTGTGTGTGCGTGTGTGTGTGTGTGTGTGTGTGTGTGTGTGTGTGTGTGTGTGTGTGTGTGTGTGTGTGTGTGTGTGTGTGTGTGTGTGTGTGTGTGTGTGTGTGTGTGTGTGTGTGTGTGTGTGATATCACAGCATTCCAAATGAGACGTACCAGTGTTACTTCACTATTGATAGTGGGGATGGGATTGCACCTGCTGAGTAATGACCAGAGCAGGTAGTAGGGGTGTGTACCTGTACATGTGTGAATGTATGTACTCTAGACTTTACACATGTACAGTAGCTAAAGACATGGCCAAATATGGTGTGTTTGTGCTGCATGTGGTAACATTCTGGGTATATTCAGTTTGTGGTGTTATCTGCACAACTGATGATTTTGTTGGTGTTAGTATGTATATGACACTTTAACTATCATGTGACTATTCGATGTAATCCATTTTCGACTTTGCACTCAGACTGATAATCCAAATGCATTGTCATTACTTTCAAAATGGTAACTAACAAACAGCCCTGTCTAGGGGAATTTGTGCAATATACATCCAGTGAAAATTTGAATGCATACAGTACAATTTTGTTTATCTGGAGGCATTCAGGAATGAGTTCTAAGGACAATGGTATGTTTATAAAGAACTACAATAGACCTGCCTGTGTGTCATTACACATATATCATGCTACCAATGGCCAATGCTATATGTACTTCATTGTTTTTAGTGAAGAATTATAGAACTTTCTTGCTTTCATGACTATATCATGAACACAGAGGGCATAATAAGGACGTGTACCTACCTATGTGTTGTTAGCATGTGAATGCATTCAGGCAATACCCTAGACCTCTACATGGCTATGGCTAATGGTGTGGTTCATGCCGCATGCTATCACTCTCATTATACTGTGGACTTGTCTGTACACTGTCAGCTGTCTGACAGGTTCATTCTCTTTGGATGGTACAAACTGAATCTGGCACCTTGCAAACACATAATTGAGGCATCAATTAGGACAAAGGAAATGCGGCGTCTGATCATCCTCATCACTTGGTTGTAGGGTGAGCCAGTATTGCCTGCAATCAGAGAGCCCAATCTCTTGTACATCACTGATGCTGATGTTCCCCAGCCCCCAGTAGTGGTCAAAACAATGGAGTAAAGGTACCATCCTGGTGCAATATATATAGTTTCCATGTGATGCTGAGTGCCACTGAGTGCACACTGTGTCACCTCTACAATCTCTTGTATCTGAACTCTTCTGGCAGTATACAGGGCAGGTTGTTGCATGGTTACAAACGAAGGACTCTTGTTTTTACTTATAATTAGTTGCATGACACCAAGATACCATGTTACTCTGCTACAGCTATACTAAAGTACATTTCATTGTAACAGTTAAAGAATGTCTTTGGAATGGATTCTGCAGACCTACTTCCCTAAATACCTTATACATAATATAACACTGATTCAGAAGCCTTTGACAGAATGCAAGGCCAGACCCACAACCACTCACCTGCATGTACTGCATGGTTCCTCTACACTTCCCCACAACACTGCACTCCTTAGAGCACACTTCACTTGATCGAGCTGCTGTGGATCGATGGTGCTTTGAGTCTCATGCTATTACTACCTGTACCATGTGCATTGGGCCTTATACAGCATTAATACGTAATTTGTGATAGTTCACGTATGCACTCATTATACACATGGATATTATAGATGTTTGCTTACCCCTAAATATTAATGCCATTTCCTACCTTGCACAATACTGTATGTACGTATGTATGTATGTGTACATGTCATACATGTCTTGTGCTTCAGATATACCTAAATCAAACCTGCAGTACATTTTCATGCTATTCCAACGAGACATCACTTCAGCAGGACATGTAAATATGCTGTATAGTCCATCCTCAGTGCATACACCACTGGTGCAGTACACAAGTCACAACTAATGATTAATGAATAATTCTGCTATAGCATCAATCATATCTCTACATGTTGACCACATTACAGTATGTGCCTACAATATATCAGTTATGTATCCACACCATTAAAATGTAATTTGCATATCAAGCCTATAATCAAAATCAAATGCAATGTGTACATACCCAGAAAATAAAAGAGTGAATTTGATACACAAAGGCTTTCCTGCTGATATATAATATATGGCCGTGGGAGAAGTTGCAGAAGGTGTTTATATTACTATAACTAAGAACTAATCAAAAGGTGAGTTCGCTCATTTGATTCGTCCATCCTTTCTTGTGAATTGCTCCCCAACAAGTACCGAGTCAGCACCGATTTGAGTGCATAAGTCAGTAGTGCAAATATTCCAGAAGCCACTATTCCAGAAAGAATTTGACTTGAATTGTACGAGGTGTTCCATTTGTTTCCAAGGCTGGTGACCAGAAACATGTAATATCCACCACAAATTAAAGTTAAGAGGACAAGAAACACAATAGGACCACTTTGTTGCGGGCACCTTCTGCATCGTGTGATACATGGAAGGAGAAGGAGTGCTGTGCTTGCTGTAAAGAAGATGAATATGATTATGTAAACACCCAGTGCCGAAAATGTAAGCAAGGGGTAAGCAAGGAAGACAGTGAGGAAAACAGTGAAAAGTACAGAGAGCACCTGCATGAAAAGCACCATTCCTGCACATCCAACTGACTTCAGCATGTACAGCATGCACTGTCTCCTGTTCAGACCTCGCCTGTCCATGGCCATCACCTTTGTGCTGATGTACCACAGGAGGAAGGGGAATTCCACAAGGTAGAACACACCCATGATACCAAAGGCATAGTACCCAATGTCCACAAAAGGCATGTAGGCTGTGGATATGACAGCATTCTTGGAGTGTAGGAAGTCCTTGAACAATGACAGGCTCCTAATGTGGTGTACATATAGATACATGAACCACATCCATGATTGGATCATGGTGGAGAAGAGAAGGGATTTGGAGACTGAATTTGTTGCCATTTGACGATGAAGCAGATACTGGTTTGCGAACCAGCACAATAACAGTGGAATAGCTAATGTTGATAAAACAGGCAGAAAAAAGAACAGAAGAGCATTCTGCTCGGAGTGGTGTTTTTGTTGATTAGGAATAAATCTTATCATGGTCCTGTCAGCAAGCTGGCTGCAGTCTGATGCAGATTTCATCAGCTGCAAAGTGAACATGACCCTGAAGTCACATTACAGCAAACAATGCGAATATGTGCATGTAATATTACAGTTTGGTGCTAGCTTGCCCAATGTAGTGGCTGTTCACAATGTATATTGGTACAATGGCTTCACACATGCTGCATATTATTAAACTGCTACAGTTAAACCTGTCTTAGCTGTGGGCCAGCTCTAACTGGTCTTTACAAAGTGGTGACTGCTCTACAGTAGTGTGCAATGCTTTTCTGCTATTTGGGCCCAGGGAGGATGGCTGTTTCAAAGAGGTGGTTATTATTCTAATACAGTGACCATCTGATGGACAGGTTCCACCATAAAATGTACAATGCCTTACCTCATACACAAAATCTTTCACAATGTTATCCTCAAAACGCCCTGAGCAAAATGGCAATGGTAGTCTCCAGGATGTCTCAGTAGTGGTGTGCCTTAGTAGCCATGAGGTCAAGTTGGGTAGGTCCCATAATGTACCCAAATACATCACCAGTGCTGCGGGGTAATAACTAATGATGGGCTGGGTGTAGACTGCAAACATTGCACATTCATATTCTGAGTCAGAGAGCTGACAGTAGCTACTGCTGTTGACTGTAATACCATCATTACTGACACCAAAGGCTTCACAGATATAATTACGAAAATGAATAAACTGCACAGGAAATGGATCTCTTGGACTTGGAATCAGTGAATATCTTGTCTCTTTGGCTTCATTCTGGAAGATGGTGAGCAGTTCTTGCCAGCTTGCAATGCATGACAGCTCAGTAGCTCCTAGCTTGAAACTTGGTTCATGTAGTTTTTGTCCTGTGGCTGCAGCTCCAGTAACAAGCGCTGTCAAAAACAGTAGCTGGCACAGTCCTGGGCTCATGGCTTCCTCCAGCTCGCATGTGTGCTGATGAATGTGTTGATTTATATTGATTATGGTAGTGCTGCAAATTACCCAGAGATCATAGATTCTGATGGTGACTGTTACTGTAACCCAAATATGCATTAGGAATATGATGTATATAATGATATTATACTAATGCAAAGACTATTACTCAGAGGTAACTCATTTATAACATGAACAACAACCTGACAACAAGCATGTGGAGGCCATCTCTGTACCCTGGCTAATGTAGCTATCTGTGGTAGTGGAGGAGGGACCTCTGCAGTAATGTATGAGCCAAGAAGAGGTCATGCCATTGTACACCTGCTACATAATGGGTGCACCTTGGGACAGTACTGCTACATTAGTACTATCTGTCCCCATCTGCACGTATAGAGTACACACTACAGCTAGGTAGTCCCCACAGTACCACAAAGTACAGGTAGGCATCAGCAGTAAATTGACATGGAGTGTGTATAATATTGTGAGGTGGGTGAGTCAGTGAACATGTGAGTGTGTGGGGGGAATGGTGGTTAGGAGAGATCAATGGGAATCTTCCTGCATGAAATAATAAAAATCATGAACTCATATATAATTATTATGGATATTGCATACTCAAGACCAACAATAATACTGACTCTGATTGTTCTCCTAGCCTTTATCAAAGGGCTATGCTGATATGTATAAGCACATGATGAAAGTAATACCAAGGTCAGTGAAGCAGATACCACTCAGATGTAGATGCAGTTTGTGTACACTCGTGTATTAAATGCACTATACATAATTTATGTATTCGTACCATATTAACATGTGCCTACTATTATACTTCATCGTAGAGTGATGAATAGTTTACTGCTGTGAATTGCTAGTGTGTGTGATGTACTGTATTACATGCTACCTATGATACAGATAGGCATTGCATACCTACAACTGGTGTGTCATTTACTGTAACATGAGGCACTCTAGCTTTGTACCTCGGCTGTGTGTGTGGATATATTGTATAATTAACTGAAAATAGTGTAGGTAGGAGGCTTGAATACTCTAAACATGTAGAAGTACATATGTACTATAATGATCTGTCGTGCACAACAGACACCATGCCAAAGATGAATTTTGCACCTAACTGGAAACATGTTACTGTTGTTTGTGACATGATGTATGCATGAGCTAACTGACTTCTGTGCATGCTGTTATGCTGTCTTTGGGCATAGCTACAGTATGGCAACGCTGCAGTTTGAGATCAAAGGTGTTGTCTATTGCAATAATCCAAATATGCATTAGCAATATGAAGGGTTGAAAATGGGGGGCATTCTATTAGTGCAACGGTGAGATCACAGATGTTGAATATTGCAGTAACCCAAACAGGCATTAGCAATATGATGGGTTGCAAATAGGGTAATTCTATTTAATGCTAAGACTATTACTCAGTGGTAACTCATTTACAGCATGCCCAACAACCTGACAACAGGCATGTGGAGACCTGCATCTCTGTACCCTGGCTAATGTAGCTATCTGTGGTAGTGGAGGAGAGACCTCTGCAGTAATGTATGAGCCAAGTACTAGTAAAGGTCATGCCATTGTACACCTGCTACATAATGGGGGCACCTTGGGACAGCTTGAGCTGACTTTGGTGTCGACGAGCTCTTTCCATGGTCTTGCAAACTTGAGGTGGGACGTTTCAGTCACAAAATGGGAGCTCTTCTGAGCAGTAACAGCACTGTCGGCTGTATTCGCCATCTTTGAGGGTAAACTGGCTACCAAGGATGCGGACGTTGTCAAGAGACTTGAAGCAACCTGATTTGCTAGTGAATCATTTGGGATCTATAATAGTTAAATGCCCACCAATCGGTGTCTCTGAAGATTTTGACCACTTAATTGATTGGCATTTAACTAATACATATTACACACAATAACACGGCTGGTGTCTGTCTCTCTGAAATGTAACTAGCCTCGGCCATCCAGGATGTGATTCAAAGCCTTTAACTGCATGCACTGTGTATGAAGGACAGATGAAAGCTGATGGGTTACAATTTAAAGCTAGTATAATTAATGAAATTCTGCATGTTCATAAATCCTCTGAACATGCCTTCACTGTGACTGTCTCAAATGTCCACCATTTGTATTAAATTCAGTTTAAACATCTGAGTACCTATAGCTAACCAATTGCCTATAACCGGTGCACGCAGCATGTGGTACAAGACCACACCAATTAACAAAGCTGATCATGCATGCAATATAATAGTAAGTTTAAGATCTAAATATTGAATGAATGGACGGATAGGATGTATATCAAGAAAACACTATTACATGAAGTGAACCTACAAACCATTGCAGTGAGGAAGCCTCTGTTACAGTATTCTATGGCACAGATTACATAATGGTGTATAATATCATACTGTACACACATGCTGATCACGTGTGTTGACTTTTACAGCAACCCAATTTTCAGCATGCATTAGATGAAGATTGAAATTTGGGTATATTTTCAACTAGTGCAATTGATATATTCCCATTCAGCCTGCCCAACAACGTGAAGACAAGTATGTGGGGACTGTATCTCTGTGTACTAGCTGCTGCAGCTGTCTGTGACAGTATAATGGGAGCCCCTGCAGTGAAGAAGAAACAGAACACTGGTATAAATAATGCCATGCAGGACACATTTGCAGTATATGTACTAGGTACACTTTATATTGCTTCTAGTTCATATTTCTCTGTCTATATTATTATTTTTAAGCTGCCTATATATTATTAAGCTGCTTGTCACTTAATTGCAAAGACTAGATCCAGTGGTGCTTTTGTGTATACTGTCTACAACCACCTATCCAACACTTTAATCTTACCTGTTCTTGAATACAATAGTTTCATCTGGGGACTTGAGTCAATTGATCAGATATCTAAAATCTAGAATAACCTATATTAGTAGTGAGAAGTCTCCTGGGTGTAGGCAGAAATGCACCAATTTCTGCTATATTTATAAGGGAGATGGGGTGGTTACCAATTGTAGGTATCACACAATATCATGTGTTAGATTTTGGCTCCAACTCAGTAAAAGGTCACAAACTAGACTTAACTATAAAATCTTTGCTGAATCATGTATTTTCAGCTAAAAATGGTAAGAAAAACTGGGCTTTTAATTTTCTATTAACGCCTACCTACATGGTCGACCTTAGCACACATCTAGGCTTCAGTCCTTCAATATATAGATGACAAACACTGCATTCAGTACTACAAAGGTATAGCTGCAACAAATCCATATGAACTAGAATGGCTATGGCAGATACAAGTTGTCAGAGAAACATCCAAAAGAGGAGGTGGCAGGCTAAATATTTATAGAAAGATTAAGACTGATTTCTCAACCACAGAGAGATATGTAGCCAGTATTGGGTCAATAGAGGTGAGGAGGGTGCTGGCGGGTCTTCGGGTGGGTTGCCTCCCGCTCGCAGTGGAGACTGGCTGCTACACAGGGGTCTTCCTCTGCCAGCGGACTTGTAGGCTGTGTGATCATGGGGAGGTGGAGGACCAGATCCACTTTTTAATTATTTGCCCCGCTTTCAATCAGTACAGATTGAAGCTATTCAATCACTGTCACTCCCTATCGTGCACCTTCTTTCAACAGTCAATCACAATCAAATCACATAATATATAAGCTTCTATGACAATTTCATTGCAAACACACTTACGAAGATGTATACCCACAGGCAGTTTTTTATATATAGTAATTTAAATCCACCCTGCATGCATGTGTGATTAATCTCCCTCCCCCCTCCGACTTTCCACCACTTTTTTCTTTCTTATGTTACCAGTAAGCTAGTACTGGCTGTGCAGCCTCTGATTACATGCTGCTGTCACTTTAATAATAGGAACAGTCTACTGTATATATATTATTGTACAATCACTGAATAATAGTGGCTGGCACATGAGACTACAGCACAACTGTATACAGTGCTTTGAGCTGTGAATGCATTCCATAATAGCTTCTCATTTCATACAGAGGGGATGCCTCCTGGGAACACATATCAGTCAGTTTGCAATTTAAAGTCCACTGAGGTGAATTGCATTTCAAACCCGAAGGAACTCTTGTGCATCTTTCAGAAGGACAGAAATGAAAATGATAAACCACAGATCCCAACCTCTGGTTTACCACCTATGTGGCTGATTCACATACATAACTTTGTCAGTGAAAGTTATGATACTTCTAACAATGTGGTCACAACCAACAGCAGTAGCTACTGTCAGGTCTCTGACCCAGATGAAGTCTGCACAATGAATGCTGTCTACTCCCAGACCATCTTTGATGCTTATCCTGCTGCACTGCTGACATGTTTGACTCCAATACTTGAATATTTCAACCGCTTCCAGTTTTGGCTATCGATGAGCATTACTGAGACATCCTGGACTGTACCATTGCCATTTTGCTCAGGGCATTTTGAGACAGGAGACTTTGTCCAGGAGGTAAATGATCTGATCATTGTAGCAGTATAGCACCAAGTATTTGCTGAGCCCATTGAATGCATGGCTGTAAGAGGAAACTCCAGCAATTAATGGAGTAACAACAGCCAGCCATTAACTATTTTTACAATTTCCAGCTGTACATATATTACTTGCTTCTAATGTTCTCATTGCTTGTTTTCATATAACTGCATAATTTTGCATTTTCATACTATCAAGCTACTTCCTATTATTACTTCCTACAAATTACTATTTTAGCTGGTGAAATCTGCATCTGACAACAAGCAACTTACAGACAACTATGCCATGTCATTCCATGCTGAAGCTCAAGGGAACCTCTCAACACAGTATGCAATTCTATTATACAGTCGCTTCATTGTTTCATCATTGCTAATTATTTTGGGACTGTGTTGGCTTACAAAACGGTATCCACTCAAGCATCAAAAGGCAAGGAATTCAGTATCCAAATCCCTTCTCTTCTCCACCATGATCCAGTCATGGATGTGGTTCGTGTATCTATATGGTTACCAGTTTTGGGGCCTGTCATTGTTCAAGGACTTCCTACACTCCAGGAATGCTGTGATATCCACAGCCTACATGCCTTTTGTGGACATTGGGTACTATGCCTTTGGGATCATGGGTGTGTTCTACCTTGTGGAATTCCCCTTCCTCCTGTGGTACATCAGCACAAAGGTGATGGCCATGGACAGTCGAGATCTGAACAGGAGACAGTGCATGCTATACATGCTGAAGTCAGTTGGGTGTGCTGGAATTGTTCTCTACATGCAAGTGTTATCCTGGTATTTTACATATTTCCTGATTGGCCTTCTTGCCTATCCATTGTCTTCACTTCTGGCCCTGGGAGCTTACCTAGTCCTACTCATCATCTTGATTGCAGGCACAGCACTCCTTCTCCTTCCATGTATCACACAATGCAGAAGGTGCCCACAGCAAAGTGGTCCAGTTGTGTTCCTTATACTGATAGCTTTAATCTGTGGTGGATTCACAAATGATCTAATACAAGTTATGAATAGTAAATGGAGCACCACTTACAATGCAAGTCAAATCATTTCAGGTTTGTTTGCTTCTGGAATATTTGCAGTATTGGTTTGCACAGTCAAATCAGTGTTCAGTCAATACATACTGAAGAGTGACTCACATGCAGACACTGACAAGACAGAGGAACAGTCACTACTTTCAGTGGAAAGTGATTCTTAGCTTTACACATTCAAGTGTGTAAAGGCCTCATGCAACCATTATTTTAGTAACAACAAAACCTCTGCACTGACAATAGTCAATTCTTCACTGTTTGTGCGTGAACATAGCATTATACATAGGCTATTGACAGTAACAATGTGTTTTAAGTGTGGATGTAATTGTATAATTACGCTGTGTATAGTTGATGATGTAGTGAGCATGTACAAGAAGTCAAGAATCTAAAGAAATAATGCCTGCCAGTCAGCAATTATGAAGCATTCACTTACATATACTGTAATGATAATAGTCTAGTGTACACATGGCAGCCGTCAGTGTGCACTGGATCAACTGTAAAATGCATCACACAACAGCTCAGTGTGCTCAAATAGCATTCACAGATGTCAAAAGATGTACGTAGGAATTGCAGAAGTGATGGGAATGTCTTCAAGATACAAGCTGGAGCAATAGTTTCCATGTGATGCTGAGTGGCACTGAGTGCACACTGAATTACCGATCTAATCTCTTGTGTCTGCCAGTATACAGTGGGTGCATGTTTGGAGACACTGCACCATCCCTTAGATTGAGCAGTGATAAAAGCAATGTGTGCTTGACGACCTCTGCCTATAGACAGAGGAGCAAAACATAATTACTTACAAGACCAACCTGGTTGGTCATGAATGAAGGACTCTTGTTTTGTTGCCACCGTAAGATGAGGCCAAGATACCTGCTAGCTACACTAAAGTACATTTCATTAATACAAAATGTGTGAATATGTCAGTTATATATCTACACCTTTGAATGTAATTTGCATAACCAGATGTAATGTGTACATATCTAAACAATAATTGAGTGAATTTGATATACAGTACAAAGGCTTTCCTTATTATACATATATATGGCTGTAGGAGAAGTTGCATGCAGAAAGGTGCATGCATATGTTACTGTAGCTAAGAACTGTGTTCCAGCAAAAGGTGTGTTTGTTCATTCGAGTCATCAATCCTTTCTTGTGAAGTACTCCTCAACAAGTACCGAGAGAGCACCGATTTGAGTGTGTAAGTCATTAGTCCATATATTCCAGAAGTCAATATTCCAGAAAAAATTGGCTGGAATTGTAAGAAGTGTTCCATTTGTTTCCAAGGCTGGTGACCAGAAACATGTAATATCCACTTAGTCTACAAATTAAAGTTAAGAGGACAAAGAATACAATGGGACCACTTACAAATGCGTGCGTGCAGCACAAAGCTAAGTGCACTGCCACATTGAAGAGATCATTTTGTCTTTTTCCTTAACACCATGTACATTCCTGGTTTGTGGGTGAGTAGTTGATACAATTGTGCTTGAATCAGAGTTAACCAGTTCCTGTGTGAGTATATTATTCATCGTGCACCTTGCCATCTTTCAACACAGTATGTAAGATGTGTTTTATGGGTATATATGCTCTTGCACCAGAGACAACAGTGACACCATCGCTGTTAAGTGAACCATGGCAGTATGGGCAATGTAAAATCAAGCTAACATAAAAGTTGGAAGTGCTTTACTTCTTTACTTTATGTATGTAGACTAGTGTACTGCCTTAAGCCTGCAGAACCTCATGGTGGGTTCCACCAGACAGTGTGTGCTTTAAATCTCATTTGCATAGTTTGTACTGGTAGTGAGAAAGTTGGATTAAGATCATGAGTAAATTATTCAGTGCTAGTGAATGGAGTTAATTAATATTGCATGCAGCTTGCCAGTGTCAATCCCAATGTGCAATAATGATATGCAGTGGAACCTGTCTGAGATGGTCACACTGTTATACATCTATCTCTCTAAAGTAGCCAGCCTCCCAAATGGCACTAAAGCATTGCAATCTACCTCTGTAGAGCAGCCACCTCTCTATAAAGGTCAGTTATTGGTCTGAAGGTGGCAGTGTTAGATACACACAACACACACACAACTCACACACACACACACACACACACACACACACACACACACACACACACACACACACACACACACACACACACACACACACACACACACACACACACACACACACACACACACACACACACACATACACACACATACACACACACACTGATCTAGTATCATTCACTACCATCTTGATCATGACTCATTGCATCATTTTACATGACTTTACAGTGTAATAGGAGTGCTACTGCACAGGAGGCGGCTTGAACCATATACAGTGCTGTCTGGTGGTCTCCAAGGTGAGGTACTGCACACATTCAGAAAGTGACAATAGTTGACCCCCAGCCTGTCTTCCTACAACACAGTGGGCAGAATCAGCTATTCAAATTATAGCACATTGAATATTTTACGGCCAGTGGTACTGGAGGCCTTGTCTCTTGGTTCATATACACTTAGACATTTCATGAGATCTGCAGTAGTACTGTATGGAGTACCCAGGGAAAGGGACCGCCCAGTCGCTGTCCTGTAACTTTGAGACTGCATTCTTCATTGACCTCACTGCCAATCTGATTCCATAACAATGTCAATGTTTAAAGCTGCTGGGAACTGAAAAATTGCAAAGAAAACACAGTGATAGAAGTGCACTTTCTGCATGCATGTGCTTCAGAGTGAGAGAGATGGGGGTAGTAGACACAGAGCGTCAGCTAGCAAGGTCTGTTGAAACTGGGGGAACATTTCAGCGCATGTTACCTGCCCCATAGTGTAATTTCGATTCCTCTAGGAGTACTAGCCTTTGCACACTTCGGTGCCATGATTTCCTGAAGTGCGCCGCTCTGTTCCGTTGTCTCAACGAACTCCTCTGAGACTCTCAGAGCAAGCCGAGTCAGCGGTCTGCAATGCCGCAGGATTTTACCGTTTTGCCTACTAGCTGTAGAGAATCCGCTGGGCGGTGCAACTTCCAGGATAGGGAAGGTGAAATGGACGCGCGCATTGGCTCAATGGTTACACAAGGACTGAGTGGGTCAGGCGCGAAGTGTGCAGCTTCTACAGTTTCATGGCTCTCTTGCTCGTTGTTGCAGAAGTTGCATTGGTCCAGTACAGCTGCACATACTTCCGCTTCCGCTGGACGCCTGTCAGGATCATGAGTGACAGTGCACTAGACCAGTTGGCTATACAAGGACTGCACGGGCCGGGTTCCAAGGGTGCTGCAGCCATTTAGCTACTTTCTCCTACTCAGCCTTGCTCGCTGTAGCCAACGTTAACGCTGCATCGGTCTATTCCTTGTGTTATTGTGCTGCCGCAGTCATTACTTACCAACATGCCCCTGCATACTCCCGCTCGCCCCCACAACGTTTTACATTCGTCTAGTAATATAAATCAAGCAGGTTGTTGGGTTGGGAGTGTGTACGTACAGTACGTGTGTGTTTTGTTCGTTTGGGCAGGTGTTGTGTGTGTGATGAGAAATTCTGATAATAACTTACAAAACAATGTGAACTTAAGCATCTACGTACACTGGCAAAGCATATAGTCACATACTTGTTCTTTCAAACAAGGCAAAGAAAGAGGTCTAAACTACATCAAGCAAGTGCTTGTATTCCTCCTGATCATCTGTAGTAGTGTCAAGGCTTCCTTCAACCTTGTGACGGGTGAACACACGTTTGATGATGTATGCCAACAGTGCAATGACACCAGATGTGAAGAGGACAGTGAAGATGTGACTCAAGTCATAAAGGGTACTGAATCTGTCGGCATAAAATTCTTTGTGCACGACAAACAAAAATACACCACAAACAAAACTACCCAGGATGAAGAAAATGATTGAGCAACAATGTGGTAAGCAACGCTTGCAGTGTGTGATGCAAGGAAGAAAGAGAAGGGCTGTGCATGTGGTGCAGAAAGGGAAAAGTACAAGCATTGAGCAAATGTTATAAAGCACAATCAAGGGAAATATCAAAATAAACACCATCTGAAACACAATGTACACAGAGAGCACCTGCATGAAGAGCACCATTCCTGCACACACAACTGACTTCAGCATGTACAGCATGCACTGTCTCCTGTTCAGACCTCGCCTGTCCATGGCCATCACCTTTGTGCTGATGTACCACAGGAGGAAGGGGAATTCCACAAGGTAGAACACACCCATGATCCCAAAGGCATAGTACCCAATGTCCACAAAAGGCATGTAGGCTGTGGACACCACCGTGGATTTGGTGGTAATCACACCATGGAACAAGGCAAGTGCCAAAAATTGGTACAAATAGAGCAACACAAACCAAACCCAACATTGTAGCATGGCAGAGAATAGAAGTGATTTGGTTTTAGGATTCACTGGGTGGAAGATATGGAGGTTCTTCTTCATCATTGGTAGCACTTTAAGTACCATGAGAGACAGACTAACAACTGCAATAAACAAGGCCACAGTGAAACTTTTGATATGGCCTCTTTTCTCTGAATTGAATGGCTTTATGTATATCTGACGCAGAAAGTCTTCATTCATCATCACAGATTTAATCCACTGCATGTAATATATTATAATGGAAATAGAAGTTGCATGGGTATAATATTTTGTTGTCTCTTTGCATGCATGAGGTCTATACACTGCATGTGTTTGCATCATTGTAAGTTCTTCACCTGGGATATGGCCACCATAATTATGACTTCGGCATCTTTGGCGTTGGGGCAGAATGGGAAGGGTGGTGTCCAACATTTCTCCTCAATAGTTTCATTCAATGCCTTCGGTATAACACCAGAAGTGAAGTAATCCAATATAATATCAGTAGATATGGAGAAAAGGAAGAGTTTCTGCAATGTGAAGGGGGCAGACTCAAAAATAGGCCGAGGGTACACTGCTGTTGTACTGCAGATGTCCTGTGTGTCAGATACCTCACAGCACATGTCTTCAAGGTGGCTACTGGCATTGAAGCTGTCTTGAGATGCTGCCACATGAATGGGCATGTGAATAAGCGTTAAGGACTTTATATCCACTGGGCTCCACCAGACTGCTGGTGTGTTCTGGAGCAGTGCACACAGCTGGTCTGCATTTGCAATGCAGGTGAAGTTCATTGCTGCGAAGATAATGGACAATAATACAACTAATGTTAATTTGAATAATTGTTGTTTTGTATGGAAAGCCTTCATTCAATGCAGTATTCACTTCCTGCATAATTGTCGAGAATGCCGCATGTCTTGCTATGGAAAGCTACTATATACATAGCAGTATAATACTTCCTACCTTACTACTGTATGTCAGCATATGTACACACATTAATATAGTTTACTTGACATAATTATTGGGTTGATGCTTCCCATTATAACAAGATTCTAGTGTGGTACACGTGTACTGTATTTCACAACATGTCTGAATATATCAGTGTGCATACCCAGGACCAGGTGCACATTAGATGATTTAACTTTCACAATTGGCATCACATTGGTAGCAGCTGAAACTGTCTCAAAATAAAGCTCACGCAAGTATATACAATGACTGTAGTTGTAGTTCAGATGTACTGTATGACTCACTACTACATACCTTTCTGCCCAGTAGCTGTAATCCCATGGCCAGTAACAAGGACTACAGTCAGGAACAGTAGCTGGCACAACCCTGGACTCATGGCTTTATTCTCTGACACTCTCAACCTCACATACTAGCCAACACTGCTGGTGTGTGCATATATATAGCCTCTTGGCTCTGCACTGTTAGTGTAAACAACATTAAACAACTGTTATATGCTTTCAAGTTTGTGAAACAACTTCCTTGTTGTGTTCAACGCGGATATTTTAGTTTCCAATAACCTTGTTGATGAGTCATGTTGATAGTGATGTCATATACTGTAAGCAGTATGAGTTTGGTGTATTGATGCAGTAAAAGGAGTATGTACCTATACTTGATATACGTTATCATTTATGCATGACCTTGTTTCAATGTTGCTTATACCATTCATACATTCACTGTTGCTATGGAGAATCTTTTAAATAATGTATATATGCAATTTTCTCACCTAGATAGCCAGACTCAAGCAGATCTGGGAATAACTTCCTGTTTTTGAGGCCAAATGTGACTCTTCATAGTGGAGACACAGGTATTCACAGTATCTCAGTAAACATTAGCAATACTAAAGAGTGAAATAGGGCTACGTATATTCCATTTCTATATATATTCCTTAGTTTAAGACACATACATCCTATGCTGTCGAATTGCACATATTTCATAATTATGTCTGTGAAGCTCCTGGTGTCTCAACCAACAGCAGTAACTCCTGTCAGCTCTCTAACTCAGACAATGAATGCAGTGCTTACTGTCAACTCCTACTCTACTTTGATGTTCATCTTATTGTCTCTCAGAATAAGGGAATTGATCTCTGCATCCATGCTAAACCAACATACCATTATTAATGCCAATGCCATATATCTACTGGTAGCAGGGATGGCATTGTACCCTCTATATAAGGAACAATGAAGGTATAGTAGAATAGGAATGTGCATCCGTGTGATTGTTGAACAAGTCTCTGTAGAAATTAAGACCAAATGGTGTGTTCATATACAGCAGCATGATATCACTCTGCAGCTGGCTGTATTCAGTTAAGAGTGATTAAAACATTTTTAACTCCTTCCCCCTCCTGTAGTAGTCACAATGGTGTGGGGTGTCATACAGGTCAAAACTATGCTATTGAATTTTTGGTCAACTTAGCTACAAAGTTGTCCTACTTGTAAGTGGGACTGTCCCACTTGCTAAGTAGGACAGTCCCACTTGCTAAGTAGGACAGTCCCACTTATAAATTTTATTATAGGACAACTTCGTAGCTAAGTTGACCAAAAATTCAATAGCATAGTTTTGACCTGAATGGCATCCCATAGTAGACAGCCAGTTGATGAGTACCTTAGGATGTCTGTGTCATAGCTAACAGGAAAAAGCATAGTACCATTGTGACTACTACAGGAGGGGGAAGGAAATGAGAACAACACATTGAGTCTTGATTAAAACTTACCAATGCATAACTATACACAAATAGCAGCATTCAAACATTCATTGGAGTGTGCTAATTGGTATTGTTCTAATAGAATATGCATACCACCATTTTCAATCCTTCATATTGCTAATGTTCACTCATGCTGCAGTCAACACCTGAGTCTCCATGCATGCAGAATTACCAAATTTGGCCATAAACAGCACTGTTAGCCCACATACTATGATAGTGCAGTCTGTGTCTGCATGTGCATGTGTGTATATGTGTGTGCGTGCGTGCGTGCGTGCGTGCGTGCGTGCGTGCGTGCGTGCATGCGTGCGTGCGTGTGTGTGTGTGTGTGTGTGTGTGTGTGTGTGTGTGTGTGTGTGTGTGTGTGTGTGTGTGTGCCTGGGTGCAATTGAATGTGGGTTTGGGTACATGTGGTTGGGTTTGGGTAGGTGCACCTGCATGTCTGTGTCTACATGTGAATGTGTGTGTTGTGTGCTAGCTATAGTTGTATGCTGTGCGGTTGTGCATACGTGTGTAGTGCTTAGCTTGCACTCATTGAAGTCTGTGTACAGTGCATGTAAGTTTATTCATGGAATAAGTGGAATTAGTGAATACAATTAGCGAGAGCAGACCAAAGGGAGCAAGTGTAAGTCCAGCTGGGTGGTAGTCCCATAATGTCAGCATAGTTGTTGTAGCAGAAAGGGGAGGGGGCATTGTTTAACATATAGTGCATACAACACCTGAAATGAAGTTATTCTGTATAGTACCTCAAGGAATTAAATTCAGAAGCAGTTTCACTGCTGGATGGCAAGTATACTCAAAGATAGCCCAACTGAACCTGTCTATCCAAATTTTCTATGGGTCTATATATAATTATGCTAATACACGTGGCAGAAGTGGACCTGTGTAAATTAGGGCTGTAACATAGTATGTGGGCTAACAGTGCTGTTCATGGACAAATTTGGTAATTCTGCGTGCATGGAGACTCAGGTGTTGACTGCAGCATGAGTGAACATTAGCAACATGAAGGATTGAAAATGGTGGTACGTATATTCTATTAGAACAACACCAATTAGCATACTCCAATGAATGTTTGAATGCTGTTTTTCATGTATAGGACCAAGCAGTGACTAGTTCTCATTCAGTGTGCCCAACAACATGAAGACAATCACGTGGAGACTGAACTTCTTCGTTCTAGCTCTAGTAACTATCTGTGGCTGTGGAAGAGGATCCCTACAGTGAAGAAAGAGCTGTGTAGTAGTAAGTCACACCAGTACACACCTGATGCATATTGAGTGTGAATTGAGATGGTGCACTTATCTGTGGTGATGACGGTTTCTAATCTATGTAAGTGTAAATTCTGATTCATGCAGGAGACGTGCCTCTCACAAATGACTATCAACCAGTTTGCATTTCAAGGGCTACTGAGATGCATGGCATTTCAAACTGGGAGGAACTCTTCTACATCTTTGAGAAGGAGGGCAAAGGGAAAAAGACACTTCTGATCCCAAGTTCAAGATCCATACATACCATGCTGTTGATGCACATACATAGTTATGTGAATGAAGGTTCTGCTGTTTACAACAATGGTGTCACACTCAACAGCAGTAGCTACTGTCAGCTTTCTGACTCGGAAGATGAATGTGCAATGATTGCAGTCTACTCTCACTCTATCTTTGATGTATATCCTGCTGCACTTTTGTTGTCTTTGTGTGTAATATCTCTGGAATTTATGCATCATTTCCAATACGAACTACAGTTGAGCATCGCCGAGACATCCTGGACGCTACCACTGCCATTTTGTTCAGGGCATCATGAATCAGACATTGTGGAAGACTTTGTGTACAAAGTAAGGGCAATGCACACATTGTATAACATTGAATATTATGCATCACAGTATACCTTTGTGAAGTCTCGACTCTCTTATGTGCATGGTATACAGTAAAAGTGCAAAGTCCAGTATTACCTATAGCCTTGTAATAGTTCATTATTTCTGGTTTTACATTAAATTTGCTTATATACATTCTCTCTTTGTCATAATATAGTAATTATCATGCAGTTTGTATTATCTTACTGTACAGTTGATGGAATCAGTATCTGATAACAAGCACTTTGCTGACAGCTACATCGTGCCATTTCGACTTAAAGACCAAAAGAACTACTCCACACAGAATGCCATACTTTTGTATTTTCTACTGATTTTGTCATCATCAACAATTCCTCTGGTGCTGTGTTGGCTTACAAAGATTAATCGGTATAGACTTCGTCATCAGGGTACAAGGAAGTCAGTCTCAAAGTCACTTCTCCTCTCAGCCATCTTGCAATCATGGATGTTGTTTTTACACCTATATTGCTATCAGTTTTGGGGCCTGTCATTGTTCAAGGACTTCCTACTCTCCAGGAATGCTGTGATATCCACAGCCTACATGCCTTTTGTGGACATTGGGTACTATGCCTTTGGGATCATGGGTGTGTTCTACCTTGTGGAATTCCCCTTCCTCCTGTGGTACATCAGCACAAAGGTGATGGCCATGGACAGGCGAGGTCTGAACAGGAGACAGTGCATGCTGTACACACTGAAGTCAGTTGGGTGTGCAGGAATGGTGCTCTTCATGCAGGTGGCATCCTGGTATTTTACATATCTGATGATTATGTTCCTTGCATATCCATTGGTTGTAATAGCACTATTGGCTACTTTCCTCATCACATTCATCCTCCTCATTGCAATCACAGCACTTCTTCTCCTTCCATGTATCACACGATGCAGAAGGTGCCCACAGCAAAGTGGTCCAATTGTGTTCCTGATTCTCGCAGTTCTAATCTGTTTGGCATATACTTATTACCTGTGGCGTACTTTAAAAGCAACATGGAGTGAGTCATACAGTGCAAGTCAAATTCTGTCTGGTATACTCTCCTCTGGGATGTTAGTACTCCTGACATACATATTCAAAGTAGTGATCACCCAGTACATGCTGAGTAGTGACTCACAAACAAACACTGATGATGAGAATGAACAGATGCTGCTTCCAGAGGGAACGAACCCTTAGTTGCAAGGGCACAGATGTCCTTCAAGTTCACAAGCAACAACTAGCAATAAGGCTTTGTGTGGACAACAATTGTATGCACTGTATATACCTTAATCACTCACTTCATGTTTGCACATGCATGTATGATAGTCTGTTTCTTCTGAAGTGTGTAGTGGATGTGCTGTGCACTCAATCATGCTTATATTGTACAGAGTAGATGAAGAAGTAGCATTGAACGACTTTATCACTTTCAACATTCATGATATTATGCATATTATTTGTCACTAAGCAGCTGCTGTTGAAGGAGGCAGATAATACTATCAACTGCTGGGTATGATGAGTCCACATTGATTAAATATGGAGTGCATGTTTAAGAATGCAAAGGTACAGTTGGAAACTGGAATTCAAAGTTATGTATGACAACATGGCCAACCAATAACGGACTATGTAGATTGATTGCATATAATAGCCAATGCAAGGACTCCACACGAGTATTAGATTCTCAACAGATGGTAACATTGAGCACATGGCCCTGGCCTTGTACACAGTAACATTCATAATGTCAGGCTCAATACGAGTAAAATGGCAATTGCAAGGGCTAAGTCCAAGAGGTCTGTATAAATTAATTCTTTAAAAGATGACATTGTTTTAAATCAATCAAAAACATAACCGGCAAGATTAAAAGAAATGACAGAACTCAATGCATTGCAAAAAATATTATAGCTGACTATCTATACATTTATTGGTCAAACTTAATATTGATTTGATTAGCTATACTATGTATAGTTACGTATGATATTATACTTTAGTTGTCTCTATTTGTTGTGTGTGCAAGCCACAATTATTAATACATAACAAAGTATTTACTGCATAACTCTAATGAACTGTCTATAATAGCTACAGTACATCAAAGAAGCTGTATGAGAAGAAGAAAATAGTTCTCCACAGAGAGGCTTGCTACTGCTTGCTGTTGTGTGTGAGTATCAGCAAAAGATTGATAATATTGTTAGTGATGTACATGTGTTTATGCTGAGACTAGCATCTCTTCATCTGGTACATCACTACCTTCTTGTGAATTATTCCTGAGTGAGCACTGATTTGAGTGTATAAGTCAGCAGTGCCAATATTCCAGACTGAGACTAATATGGCAGAAATTAACAATCTGATTTGCATTGTAAGAGGTGTTTCATTTGGCTACCAAAACATGGCCTAGAAGAAATATTTATCCACCACAGACTAAAGCAGTCAGGATAAGGGACAGAATGGGACCACTTTGCTGTGGGCACCTTCTGCACGGTGAGACATGGAAGGAGAAGGAGTGCTGTGCTGGCAGTGAGGAAAATGAACATTGCTAGACAAGCACCCAGTAGTGCAATAATAATTAAAGGATAGGCAAGAAGGCCAATCAGGAAATATGTAAAATACCAGGATGCCACCTGCATGAAGAGCACCATTCCTGCACACACAACTGACTTCAGCATGTACAGCATGCACTGTCTCCTGTTCAGACCTCGCCTGTCCATGGCCATCACCTTTGTGCTGATGTACCACAGGAGGAAGGGGAATTCCACAAGGTAGAACACACCCATGATCCCAAAGGCATAGTATCCAATGTCCACAAAAGGCATGTAGGCTGTGGATATCACAGAATTCCTGCATACTGGAAATATCTGCATGTTTACCCACACTAAGGACATCTAATAGTTTTGCACAAGTAGAATATGTACTCACTCTTCAGTCCTTCATAATAATTATTGTGCATTTTCAGAGTACTGTAACAGTCAGCACCAGCATATTGAACTCTACGTGTATATATATATACGTACCTACATGCATACTTGTGTGTACTACTGTACCATACTAGGGCATCAGTAGTCCAAAGTAGTATGCACATTAAGTTGTACAGTATACAGCCCTCATTTACATGGGCTCACTCTGGTGTGAAAGCTACATTTACATATGTCACATGCGTATCACTGACTTGATTTGGCCCCTTGTATTAGAACACTACATGCTACAGTTAATGTATGCATCAGATGTAGTCATTGACGTGTATTAGTTGCATTACTCTGTCGAAGACAATAAAAATTTTTGCTTGATTTACATAAGATACAAACTACTCTATTGAGTTATTTAGACATTCCTCACATCATCTAGTACGTAGCTAACCAAACTCCATTGTCACTCAGACAGAGGCAAGTATGCACAAGCTCATATACAAACATTAATTCATCTGTACTCACAGGCGTACATCTTTGCATGTGTATTGGTCACAATTTAGGCATGCATATATATGCATTCACACTCATGCAGGACCACATGATGGAGACTTGCACCACCAGAGAGTATTGTGCACATTACATACTTGGACATAGTGTAGCAACATTAGCTTTACTACAGTAAATAGTATGCTATAATCTTGCAATGACACAAACAGATGGATGCCTAGTGCCATGTTCATGCCTCATTCCTACATAATGCCTCTTGATAAACAGCATTAATGTACAGTACAGTGTAAGGATTGAGTGGTAGCGTTTTAGTGTGCCAACTCATAATGTCACCACTATCACAACCAATTATTGTAGGAATTAGTCCCAAGGAAATGATCATTCATTCATGACAAACTATATATACACAATGTCCTACTTTAAATTAAGCAAAGGAAATTTGAATGAGGAATGCGTACAGTATGTGTGCTTGTTTGAGTGTGTGAATATAAGTGTGATGATAGATTCCAAAGAAAACTTAAGTATCTACGTTCAGTGACAAAGTATGAAGTCACATACTTGTTCTTTCAACTCAGGCAATGCATGAAATCTAAGCTGCATCAAGCAAGTGCTTGTAATCCTCATCACGGCAATTGTCACGAGGACTTTCTTCAACCTTGGGATAGGTGAACACACGTTTGATGATGAATGCCAGTAGTGCAAGGAGACCAGATGTGAAGAGGACAGTGAAGATGTGAGGTAAGTCATAAAGGGTACTGAATGTGTCTGCTTGAAATTCTTTGCGCATGACAAACAAGAATACACCGCAAACAAAAGTACCCAGGATGACAGAAATGATAGAGCAACAGTATGGTAAGCAATGCTTGCAGCGTGTGATGCAAGGAAGAAAGAGAAGGGCTGTGCATGTGATGAAGAAAGAGAAAAGTACAAGCATTGTGCAAATGCGATGAAGCACAAACAAGGGAAATGTTATAAGAAACACCATCTGAAACACAAGATACACTGGGAGCACCTGCATGAAGAGCACCATTCCTGCACACCCAACTGACTTCAGCATGTACAGCATGCACTGTCTCCTGTTCAGACCTCGCCTGTCCATGGTCATCACCTTTGTGCTGATGTACCACAGGAGGAAGGGGAATTCCACAAGGTAGAACACTCCCATGATCCCAAACACATAGTACCCAATGTCAATTGAAATCGAGTATACAGTGGATATCACAGTGCTTTTGGTATTTATGAGGTGCTGAGAGATGGAAAGGGCCAAAAATTGGAACACATACAAAATCACAAACCAAAGCCAACATTGTAGCATGGCAGAGAAGAGAAGTGATTTGGTTTTGGGATTCACAGGGTGGAAGATGTGGTGGTTCTTCTTCATCAGTGGTAGCACCTTAAGTACCAAGAGAGATAGACTAATAACTGCAAGAAACAGAATCACAGCCGAAATTTTCATGTTAACTCTTCTCTCTGAAGTGAATGGCCTTATGTATATCTGATGCTGAAAGTCTTCATTCATGGTCACAGATTTCAACCTCTGTAAAGTAATATGTATGATGAGAATAGAATTAGATACAGTACTGAAAATCATTGATGTCTTTGTGTGCATGTGGTCTATATACTGTATGTGGTTCTTTACCTGGTTTATGGCATCCTGAACAATGTGGGCATTGCTGGTACCAGTGTTGGGGCAGAATGGGAGGGGTGGTGTCCAACATATCTCCTCAATAGAGTTGCCTAATGCAGTTGGTTTAACACATGAAGTGAAGTAGTCCAGTAGGGTATCAACATGTATGGAAATAAGAAATGCTTGTAGCAATGGGTAGGGAAAGTACTCAAAAATAGGCCGAGAGTACACTGCTGTTGTACTGCAGATGTCCTGTGTGTCAGATGCCTCACAGCACATGTCTTCAAGTGTGGCACTGGCATTGGAGCTTTCTTGAGATGCTGCCACGTGAAAGGGCATGTGAAACAGCAGAAGGGACTTTATGTTCTCTCGGTTCCACCAGACTGATGGTGTGTTCTGGAGCAGTGCACACAGCTGGTCTGCATTTGCAATGCAGCTGAAGTTCATTGCTGCAAAAAAGTAATGGGCAATAACACAACTAATGCTAAGTTGAATAGGTGCACATAGGTTGATTTAGCTTTCAAAATTGGCATCACATTGGTAGCTGCTGAAACTGAGCTCGTGCAAGTACAGTGACTGTAATTGTGGTTCAGATGTACAGTATGACTCACTACTACATACCTTTCTGCCCAGTAGCTGTAATCCCGTGGCCAGTAACAAGGACTACAGTCAGGAACAGTAGCTGGCACACCCCTGGACTCATGGCTTTATTCCCTGACACTCTAAACCTCATATACTAGCCAGCACTGCTGGTGTGTGCATATAAATAGTCTGTTGGCTCTGCAATGTTATTGCACTAATATTGAACAACTAGCAGTGTTATACTTTCAAGTTTGTGAAACACTTTCTTTCTTGTGTTTAATGTAGATATTTCAATTTCAAGTAACTTTGTTGATGAGTCATCTAAACAGTGAGGTCATATACTATAAGCAGTATGAGCTTGGTGCAAGTATACGGTAAAAGGGGTATGTACCTATACATGATATACATTTTCATTTCTGCATGACTTTGTTTCAATGCTTCTTATACCATTCCTACATTTACTGTTGCTATGGAGAAATCTTCTAAGAATGCATGGAATTTTTACCCTTAGATAGTCGGACTCAAATAAATGTCGAATAACTTCCTGTTCCTTCATAGTGGAGACATAGGCATTCACTGTATCCCTGTAATCATTAGCCATAATATAAAAGTGAATTGGGGTATGCAAAATGTGTGTACATATATTCCACTTCTAAATGTTCCCTAGTTCAAGACACACGCATCCTATGCTGTTGATGTGTATACATTTCATAATTATGTCTGTTAAGCTCCTGGTAGCTCAATCAACAACAGTAACTACCGTCAGCTCTCTTAGACTAACTCAGAAATTAGTGTAATGCTTGTCGTCAACTCCCAGAATTTAGCCTGATGTCTCCCAGAATGGAGGAATTGATCTGTGCTTGCATGCTAAACCAACATGCCATTATTAATGCCAAATACCATTTCTGTACTGGTAGCAGGGATTGCATTGTACCCTCTATGTAAGGAACAATGAAGGTAAGGAATGTGCATCTGTGCGATTATTGAAGTAGTCTCTTTGGAAGTTAAGACTGATTGGTGTGTTTATATGCAGCAGTATGACATTACTCTGCAGCTGGCTGTATTCAGTTAATAGTCATTTCTGTTAAAACTGTTTTCATTCATGTTTGGGTAAAGTTCGTGGCACATGTTTCAGTCAGTGGTATACAGTTCTCCAGATACAACTTACTGGTAATCAGTGTGTGTGTGTGTGTGTGTGAGTGTGTGTGTGTGTGTGTGTGTGTGTGTGTGTGTGTGTGTGTGTGTGTGTGTGTGTGTGTGTGTGTGTGTGTGTGTGTGTGTGTGGTAGGTGCGTTTACACTGGAGTAAACCGGGTTTAAACCCGATTTAGAGTCGACTTGGTTAAATCGGTTTAGCAAGCATTCACACACAGCTAGCCAACATTTGCTTAAACAGCACTGAGCAACCGGAAGTTGCGTGTGTACTTCGTAAGATAGCCGCTCACTAGCAGTTGGAATGCGTTTTGCCACTATTGATGACCGTACGACTGCACGGCAGCTGCAGCGAAGAAGAGAAGTCATCAGAAGAGCGAGAGTTAGACAATTCGTTCGACAGCAGCAGAACCATGTACCGCTAAACCAGTTTGAAGACAATTCCACGTTCACATGTGCCTGGATGCAATTGAGTGTGGGACTGGGTACATGTGGTTGGGTTTGGGTAGGTGCACCTGCATGTCTGTGTCTGCATGTGAATGCGTGTGTTGTGTATTAGGTATAGTTGTGTGCTGTGCGGCTGTGCATGTGTGCATACTTATGTTCTGTGCATATCTTGTGGTCATTCATGTCTATGTATTGTGCGCATAAGTTTAATCATGTCATAAGTGGATGTAGTGAATACAGTTAGAGACCAAACCAAAGGGAGCAAGTATATGTCTTACAATGCAAGTCAAATTGTTTCTGCCATACTTGCTTCTGGAATATTTGCAGTATTGGATTACACAGTCAAATTAGTGTTCAGTTAATACATACTGAAGAGTGACTCATGTACAGACTAATATGAATATAGGCTAATACGAAGCACTACATCACTGACTTATGCTGATAATAGTCTAGTGTACACATAGCGGCTGGTAGTGTGCACTGGCTCAACCGTACAAAATGCATCATGCATGCACCAGCTCAGCGTGCTCTATTCACAAATGCCATTCACAAATGTCGTACTATGTAGAGATTTGCAAGTTGTTTGGAATTTCTTCAAGATGTACGTATAGAAGCTGGTGTGATATAGTTTCCATGTGATGCTGAGTGGTCCTGAATGCACACTGAGTCACCACTCCAATCGTATCTGAGCTCTTCTGCCAGTATACAGGATGACAGGTGCATTTTAGGACACATTCCACCATCCCCAAGACTGAGCTGTGGTTCAAGCAATGTGTAACTTAATGGTCTATTTCTCTAGGCAGAGGACATCAATTAATGACAAGACCAACCGTAGTTGCATGACACCAAGATACCATGTTAACCTGCTACAGCTATTGTAAAGTACATTTCATTGTTACATCCTCAGTGCATGCACCACTGGTGCAGTGCACAAGTCACAACTGATGATTAATGAATAATTCTGTTACAGAATCAATTACATTTCTACATGTTGACCACATTACAGTATGTGCCTACAATATGTCAGTTATAGTCACACCTTTGAAATGTAATTTTGCACATCAAGCCTATAGTCAAAACCAAATGTAATGTGTGCATATCCAAACAATAAATGAGTGAATTTGATACACAAAGGCTTTCCTGCTGATGTATGGCTGTAGGAGAAGTTGCATACAGAAAGGTGCATGCATATGTTACTGTAGCTAAGAATCGTGTTCCAGCAAAAGACGTGTTTGTTCATTTGACTCATCAATCTTTTCTTGTGAATTGCTCCTCAACAAGTACCGAGTGAGGACCAATTTGAGTGTGTAAGTCAGTAGAGCAAGCATTCCAGAAGCCACTATTCCAGAAAGAATTTGGCTGGAATTGTAAGAAGTATTCCATTTGGTTTCAAGGCTGGTGACCAGAAAAGCATAATATCCACCACATATTGAAGTTAAGAGGACAAGGAACACAATGGGACCACTTTGCTGTGGGCACCTTCTGCATCGTGTGATACATGGAAGAAGAAGGAGTGCTGTGCTTGCTGTAAAGAAGATGAATATGATTATGTAAACACCCAACGTCAACAATGCAACCAAAGGATATGCAAGGAAGATAATCAGGAAATCAGTGAAAAGTACTGTGAGCACCTGCATGAAGAGCACCATTCCTGCACACCCAACTGACTTCAGCATGTACAGCATGCACTGTCTCCTGTTCAGACCTCGCCTGTCCATGGCCATCACTTTTGTGCTGATGTACCATAGGAGGAAGGGGAATTCCACAAGGTAGAACACACCCATGATACCAAAGGCATAGTACCCAAGGTCCACAAAAGGCATGTAGGCTGTGGATATGACAGCATTCCTGGAGTGTAGGAAGTCCTTGAACAATGACAGGCCTCTAAACTGGTGTCCGTATAAGTACATGAACCACATCCATGACTGGATCATAGTGGAGAATAGAAATGATTTGGAGACTGAATTTGTTGCCATCTGATGATGGAGTGGATACTGGTTTGCAAACCAGGACAATAACAGTGGAACAGCTAATGTTGATAAAACAGGCAGAAGAAAGAATAGAAGGGCATTCTGCTCAGAGTCGTGTTTTTGAAGATTAGGTATAAATCTTGCCATGCTCCTGTCAGCAAGCTGGCTGCAGTCTGATGCAGATTTCATTAGCTGCAAAGTAAACATGACCCTGAAGTCACATTACGGCAGACAATGGGAATATAATTATTATGCATGCAAGAATACAGTTTGGTGCTAGCTTGCCCAATGCAGTGGCTGTTTATACTGTATATTGGTACAAGGGCTGGTCACATGCTATTATTAAACTGCTACAGTGAAACCTGTCCAAGACAGCCATGCACCTGTGGGCCAGCTCTAACTGACCTTTGTAGAGAGGTGGTTCCTCTACAGAGGAAGATTGTAATGCCTTAGCACTATTTTGGGCCGGGGAGCTAGGCCTTCTGTTTTAGAGAGGTGGCTGCCCAACACAGTTCCACTGTAATATGTACAATGCCTTACCTCATACACAAAGTCTTTCATAATGTCATCCTCAAAATGCCCTGAGCAAAATGGCAATGGTAGTCTCCAGGATGTCTCAATAATGGCATGCTTCAGCAGCCATGAGTAGATGTGCGTAAAGTCTAATAATCTACCCAAAGACATCAACAGTGTAGGTGGGTAAATTCTAAAGATGGACTGGGAGTAGACTGCAAACATTGTACATTCATCTTCTGAGTCAGAGAGCTGACAGTAGCTACTGCTGTTGACTGTGGCACCATCATAACTAACACCAGAGACTTCACTGGTGTAATTATGCAAATGAATGAACAGCCGAAATAATTGTACTCTTGGACTTGGGATCAGTGAAAGTCCTTTCTCTTTGGCTTCATTCTGGAAGACGGCAAGCAGGTCTTGCCAGCTTGCAATGCAGGACAGCTCAGTAGCTCCTAGTTTACACTTTGGTTTGTGTAGTTTCAATCCTGGACCATCTGCATAAGGGAGGTAATGAAATCTGCTGTTTTAAGTCAACTGTGCCTCAGAACAGCCCCATCATGTGAACATGCCTATAATATTACACGCACACAACTTACTGGCAATTTCCGGATTTGCTGAGGTAGCCCTGAAATGAAATGCTGCCAACACCAGTAGAGCAAGTGCTGCACAACCTGTCTTCTTCATCACTTCACCCTGCAGGCTAGTGTCAGATGGGCAGTAATGTAGAGATGCCCTGAGCTTACTCTTATATGGCCCAATGTGTACCCTTGCATCACATCTACCAGAGAGTGGCTGTAAACATTTTGGTTATTAGTTCACAGCTTGATATAGTTATCTTATCGCTGTGTAGAATATTGTACATTACAGTTTCACTGCAATAAACATTAATAGTCCATAAGATTCCCTTAGAGACATGTGCATACCCTTGAGGTTGGCATGGTGCTGCAAAGGGGAAAAGATGTTTATCCTTGTGATGTGTACTACCATTGCAAGAGCTAGAAGGAAATTCCCTTCACATGTTTATACAATAATGTGCTAATACAAATGCATGCGTGCAGCACAAAGCTAAGTGCACTGCCATGTTGAAGAGATCATTTCTTCTTGTTACTTAACACCATGTACATTCCTTGCCTGTGGGTAAGTAACTGATACAATTGTGTTTGAATCAAAGTTAACCATTTCCTGTGTGAGTATATTTTTCACTGTGCACCTTTCCATCCTTCAACACACTATGTAAGATGTTTTTATGCGTATACTCTTGCACCAGAGACAACAGTAACACCATCACTGTTTAGCACATACCCTGAACCATGCCGACATGGGCAAAATCATACAATTAGTTTAATGTAAAAGTTGAAAGTGCTTACTTCTTACAGTAGACCACTAAGTCTTGCATCTGCTCCTGCTTTATGTATTATTGGAAGGTAGACTAGTGAGCTGCCTGAGAGCATGCAGAACCTCATGGTGGGTACCACCATGCAGACAGTATGTGCCTTGCATCTCATTTGTGTAATTTGTACTGGTAGTGGGACAGTTGGATTGAATGCCATGAGTAAACTATTCAGTGCTAATGAATGAGGTATTAATATTGCATGCAGCTTGCCAGTGTACAGTCCCAATGTGCAATAATGGTACAATAAAACCCATCTAAGATGGTCACTGTGTTAGGCAGCCACCTCTCTAAATCAGCCAGCCTCCCTGGCAATTTTATCACTGTTTTCCATGAAATTTTCTAATTTTCAGCTGATTTATAATTAACATTGCTGTAGAATCAGATTGGCAGTGAGGTCAATGAAGAATGTTGATGTTCAACATAATTATGACAAGCAACTAGCATATAGGTGTTATTGAAATGCACACATACACTCCATATATAGACGTGAGGTGTAAGTAAAACCATAGCTGCACAATACAGTCATTGACAATGTTCACATTGACTGAGTCATAATTATGTGCTCTCTGTCTCACATAGCGATACACATGCCCTTCATGCTGGCATGCAAAGTCTCAAAGCTGTGTTCTACAGGACAGCGACTGGGTGGTCCCTTTCCCTGGGTACTCCAGTACTCCTGCAGATCTCATGAAATGTCTAAGTGTATATGAACCAAGAGACAAGCCTCCAGTACCACTGGCCATGAAATATTCAATGTGCTACAATTTGAACAGCTGATTCTGCCCACTGTGTTGTAGGGAGACAGGCTGTTAAGCTGTTGTGAGCTCCAGAATATGTGCAGTACCTCATCTTGGAGAGCACCAGACAACATTGCATGGTTCAAGCCACCTCCTGTGCAGTACCTTGTAATATAATGGTGTATGAGTAATGAGCAAGATGGTAGTGAATGGTACTATAGATCAGTGTGTGTGTGTGATATCACAACATTCCAGTTGAGTGTTACTTTACTACTGATAGTGGGATGAGATTTCACCTGCTGAGTAATGATCAGAGGAGGTAGTAGGGGTGTGTACCTGTATATGTGTGAATGTGTGTACTCTAGACTTTACACATGTACAGTAGCTAAAGACATGGCCAAATATGGCGTGTTTGTGCTGCATCAATCTGATATATTCAGTTTGTGGTGTTATCTGCACAACTGATGATTTTGTTGGTGTTAGTATGTAATTGTCACTTTAACTATGCGATTATCTGAAGTAATCCATTTTCGACTTTGCAGTCAGACTGATAATCCAAATGCACTGTCATTACTTTCATAATGGTAAGTAACAAACAGTCCCCTCTAGGGGGAATTTGCACAATATATGTCCAGTGAAAATTGAATGCATACGGTACAATGTTGCTTATGTGGAAGCATTAAGGAATGAGTCATGAGGAGGATGGTATGTATGTTAATAGTGAATAGCAATAGACCTACCTGTGTGTCATTACACATATATCATGCTATCATTGGCCATTGGTATAGATAGGTACTTCACTGTTTCAGTGAAGAGTTATAGAACGTTCTTGCTATCATGACTGCATCATAAACACAGAGGGCATAGTAAGGATGTGTACCTACCTAGGTGTTGTTTGTGACTGCATTCAGGCAATACTCTAGACCTCTACATGACTATGGCTAATGAATGTGCTGGTGCTGCTCATTATCACTCTCATTATATTGTGGACTTGTCTGTACAGCTGTTACTGTAGTGTACAGCTCTTTAAACTTGACTGTGATAGTCTAACAAAAATATATGAGCTTCCAGTGATGAAAACAACTTGGCTACATGCAAAGTACTCAGCAAATATTTCACGTACTCAGGGAATATTTCACTAAGGTTCCAGTAACAAAACCTTTGTCGAGACATGGCTGACCAACTTCTAATGCCATTAATGTCACAACAAATTGCAGGAATCGATCCTGAGGAAATGATCATTCATTCATGACAAACCATACACAATGTCATAATATAAATTAAGCAAGTTTTGGGTGGGGAGTGTGTACATACAGTATGTGCGTGTTTGTTTGAGCAGGTGTTGTGTGTGATGAAAAATTCGGATAATAACTTACAAACCAATGTGAACAAGCATCTACATACACTGACAAACCATAAAGTCACATACTTGTTCTTTCAAACAAGGCAAAGAAAGAGGTCTAAACTGCATCAAGCAAGTGCTTGTATTCCTCCTGATCATCTGTAGTAGTGTCAAGGCTTCCTTTAACCTTGTGATGGGTGAACACACGTTTGATGATGTACGCAAACAGTGCAATGAAACCAGAGGTGAACAGGACAGTGAAGATGTGAGTCAAGTCATAAAGGGTACTGAATGTGTCTGCTTGAAATTCTTTGCGCACGACAAACAAGAATACAACACAAACAAAACTACCCAGGATGAAGGAAATGATAGAGCAACAATGTGGTAAGCAACGCTTGCAGCGTGTGATGAAAGGAAGAAAGAGAAGGGCTGTGCATGTGGTGAAGAAAGAGAAAACTACAAGCATTGAGCAAATCTGATGAAGCACAAACAAGGGAAATATCATAAGAAACACCATCTGAAACACAAGGTACACTGGGAGCACTTGCAAGAAGAGCACCATTCCTGCACACCCAACTGACTTCAGCATGTACAGCATGCACTGTCTCCTGTTCAGACCTCGCCTGTCCATGGCCATCACCTTTCTGCTGATGTACCATAGGAGGAAGGGGAATTCCACAAGGTAGAACACACCCATGATCCCAAAGGCACAGTACCCAATGTCAATCGTAAGCGAGTATGCAGTGGATAGCAGTGCTCTTGGTATTTATGAGGTGCTGAAAGATGGAAAGGGCCAAAAATTGGTACAAATACAAAATCACAAACCAAACCCAACATTGTAGCATGGCAGAGAAGAAAAGTGACTTGGTCTTGGGATTCATTGGGTGAAAGATGTGGTTGTTCTTCTTCATCATTGGTAGCACCTTAAGTACCAAGAGAGATAGACTAATAACTGCAAGATTCAGAACCACAGACAAAATTTGGATGTGGAGTCTTTTCTCTGAAGTGAATGGCTTTATGTATATCTGATGCTGAAGGTCTTCCTTCAACGTCACAGATTTCAACCTCTGTAAAGTAATATAATCATGAGAACAGAATTAGGTACAGTACTGAAAATCATTGATGTCTTTGCATGCATGTGGTCTATATACTATATGTGGTTCTTTACCTGGTTTATGGCACCCTGAACAATTTTGGTAGTGCTGATACTGGTGTTGGGGCAGAATGGGAGGGGTGGTGTCCAACATTTCTCCTCAATAGAGTTGCCTAATGCAGTTGGTTTAACACCCAAAGTGAAGTAGTCCCATATGGTATTAGCAGGTATGGAAAAAAGAAACACTTGCAGCAATGGGTAGGGGAAGTACTCAAAAATAGGCCGAGAGTACACTGCTGTTGTACTGCAGATGTCCTGTGTGTCAGATACCTCACAGCACATGTTTTCAAGGTGGCTAGTGGCATTGGTGCTATCTTGAGATGCTGCCACATGAATGTGCATGTGAAAAAGCAGAAAAGATTTTATGTTCTCTGGATTCCACTGGCCTGTTGGTATGTTCTGGAGTAGTGCACACAGCTGGTCTGCATTTGCAATGCAGCTGAAGTTCATTGCTGCAAGAGTAATGGGCAATAACACAACTAATGTGTTAATTTGTATTGTTGTTTTGCACAGGAAACTTTAAATCATTGAAGTATTCACTTCCTGCATAATTGTTGAGAATGCCACATGTCCTGCTATGGAATGCTACTATATACATAGCAGTAAAACACATGACTTCCTACCTTACTACTGTATGTCAACATATGTTCACATTAATAACGTTTACCTGACATAATTATTGTGTTCATGCTTCTCATTACAACTTGATTCTAGTGTCACAGTGGTGCACGTGTACTGTACTTCATAACATTTCTGAAGATATATGTGTGCATACCTAGGACCAGGTGCACATACGTACATATAGGAAGAATATGCTTTCAAAATTAGCATCACTTTAGTAGTATCTGAAAATTGTCTCAAAATGGAGCTCATGCAAGTACAATGACTGTAGTTGTAGTTCAGATGTACTGTATGACTCACTACTACATACCTTTCTGCCCAGTAGCTGTAATCCCATGGCCAGTAACAAGGACTACAGTCAGGAACAGTAGCTGGCACAACCCTGGACTCATGGCTTTATTCTCTGATTCTCTCAAGCTCAAATACTAGCCAACACTGCTGGTGTGTGCATATATAGCCTCTTGACTCTGCACTGTCATTGCACTAATACTGAACAACAGTTATGCTTCTGAATTGACTTTGTGAAACACCTTCTTTGTTGTGTAGATACTTTAGTTTCAATTACCTTTGTTGATTAGTCACATTGACAATGTGATCATATACTATAATTAAGCTGTATGAGCTCCGATGAATTATGGAGTAAAAGGGGTACGTATACATAATATAACATTGTCATTTCTGCATGACCTTGTTTCAATGTTGCTTATACCAATTCTATATTATTATACATTCACTGTCGCTATGGAAAAATCTTTTAAGAATGTATGCAATTTCACACTTATAGATAGTCGGGCTCAAGTGAAGGTTGAAATGACTTCCTGTTTTTCTGAGGCCAAATGTGGCTTTTCATAGTGGAGACACAGGTATTCACAGTAGCAATAAAAAAGAGTGAAAGAGGGATACATATACTCCCGCTCTAAGTAATCTCTAAGACACACGCATCCTATGCTGTTGATTTGCATACATTTCATAATTACGTCTGTGAAGCTCCTGGTGTGTCAACCAACAGCACTAGCTAACTACTGTCAGCTCTCTAACTCAGAAAATGAATGCAAAGGTCGCCATAAACTCCCACACCATGCATCTTGGATGTTTTCCTGCTGTCTCCCAGAATGTGGAGAAATTGATCTGATCTTTAACACAATGAACACAAACAACACAATTCCTGCACATCCAACTGACTTCAGCATGTACAGCATGCACTGTCTCCTGTTCAGACCTCGCCTGTCCACAGCCATCACCTTTGTGCTGATGTACCACAGGAGGAAGGGGAATTCCACAAGGTAGAACACACCCATGATCCCAAAAGCATAGTACCCAATGTCCACAATTCACAGCCACACTTTGCAACCATTGATATTAGGTATTACTAAATGAATTATTAGTATCTCATGTACCTTTTTGTGCATGTAAGAAGTGTAACATTTGCTTTCAAATCAACTCACCGAAAAGTGTAATATCCACCACAAATTAAAGTTAACAGAACAAGGAACACAATGGGACCACTTTGCTGTGGGCACCTTCTGCATTGAGTGATACAAGGAAGGAGAAGGAGTGCTGTGCTTGCAACGATGATGATGAATATGAATAGGCTAGCACTCAGTGCCAATAATGTAGCCAGCGGATATGCAAGAAAAATATTCAGGAAATAGAATACCAGGATGCCACCTGCATGAAGAGCACCATTCCTGCACACCCAACTGACTTCAGCATGTACAGCATGCACTGTCTCCTGTTCAGACCTCGCCTGTCCATGGCCGTGTGACCTTTCTTCTGATGCACCACACATTGATATTGTTATTATTATTATTGTTATTATATTTAATTTATATATCATAATAATAAGTCATGTAAATGAAGGAATCTGTTTATTATTATTATTATTATTATATTATAATAGTGGTATGAGTGTATGTACATAAGTGCTTTACATTATAATAAAATACAATAATAGATTAACCACAATAATAATACCACATGTACAGATTCTGACACACAGTGCTTAAACACTAAATAGTGCTAAAAGTACAGTACACCCTAAATGAGCATGCATGCAAAATGCTAAAACAGAATTGTCAGAGATCAAAACTGATGTCAACATTAGCACTGTCAGGGAGGGATGCAATCACCGATGCTGCATTTCCGACCTGAATGGCAATGGAGATTCTCTGCAGTAGAAAGGTCCATGACCGTGCTTCCCCAGTAACCATCTTGAGCCGCTGGCCAAGCTCCCTCAGAAAATCCCTGGACTTTGGACCAATGGTACCACAAGTCTCCAGAGCAACTGGCTGGAAAAGATACATGCTGTCCAGGTGAGCATACTTCTTGGCCTTCTCTTCGTCAACATGTGCCGCTGCTCCTCCTGGCTCTGTGGCTGCTCTTCGACAGTGCGACTGACAAAACGTATCAACACATGTGGCATCCCATACTAGATACTTTCCTTGTTCCCAGGTTACCATGATCATCCCATCAGGGCGCTTCCCATCTGACCGGTGCAACCCTGAAGGCTCTAGCCAAGAGGGGATTTTCGCAGCTGTGAGAGCATGTTGGATGAGACTATTCACAGTGTTGTGACGCGACAATCTCCCCTGGCTGAAACGACAACTTAGACCATGTCTGAAAAATTGGTCAACATCACTGCCACAGTGTGCACACTGGTGAGGCTGTCCAAGGGGAGCTCCCACTCTCAAACCCACAGCAATCCTGATGGCCTCATCACTCATTCTCAGTCCAAGGGAAGAAACTGGCGGAGCATTCAGCCATGCTCCAGATTCTGCTGAGCCAGCAGCCAGCAACCTGGCTCTGGATTCATCATCATTGCAGAGTGTGAGGATGGTGTCAAACAAAGCATCAATCCTTGGCCTATCCCAGACTTTCTGCCTACTTGATGTAGTGGGTGCAGGCATCTCGGGTGGTAGGTCTTGCTTCCACACCCTCAAAGCAAAATCTCTTTCCTCATACTGAGTTGTTGAGAGGTGAACTGGTAACAGGTCTAGCATAAGTGACAGGGCTCCATCAGCTGAAGCCAAAAAGGCAGTAGGTGCAAGATGGGAGGCCCTTCGTATAATAATTTGTATGTTACTATTATTATTACTATTACTATTATTATTATTATATGAGTGTACATAGGTGAGAGTACATAAGTACTTTGCATTATAATTAATTAGTAAAATACAATAATAGTATTAGCCACAGTACTAATACCACAAATTCTGACACACAGTGCATAAACAATAAATAGTGCTAAAAGTACATTACACCCAAAAATTATTATTATTATTATCATCATATATTATTATTATTATTAAGGATATTGTGATGTACTTGCATGCATGAGGTCTATACACTGTATACATACTTGCATTGTAGTTCTTCATCTGGTGCATGACGCCCTCTATAACTTTGGCAGCTCTGGTGTTGTGGCGGAATGGGAAGGGCAGTGCCCAGCATATCTCTTTGATTTCATCCAATGCATGCAGTAGACGTAATGCCAGATCTAGAGGTGAAGTAGTACAATAGGGTACCATTAGATATGGCAATAAGAAAGAGTTTCTGCAATGTGAAGGGGACAGACTCAAAAATAGGCCAAGAGTACATATGTGCATATATATAGCTTGCACTTGCACTTCAGGAGTACATGGTCACTGTCACTGAAGCCACTTTGGGATGCTGCCACATGATGTGTGCATGCGAAACAACAGAAGTGCATAGTCATTTCTTTGGTATGCTTTCCTGGCTGCTGGAGTGCCCTGGAACAATGTGCACAGTTAGTCTGCATATATTTTGCAATGCAGCTGAGGATCATGGCATTGGGATCAGTGAAAGTCCTTTCTCTTTGGCTTCATTCTGGAAGATGGCAAGCATATCTTGCCAGCCTGCAATGCAGGACAGCTCAGTAGCTCCTAGTTTGAAATTTGGTTTGTGTAGTTTCTTTGAAGGCAAACCATCTGCATGGGGATGGAAGTTATTTCCATTGTTTGATGGCAACTAAGTCTCAGAACAGCCCAATAATGTGAACATGCTTGCACAAACACACACACAACTTACTGGCAGTCTCCTCATTTGCTGAGGAGGCCCTAAAATGGGATGCTGCTAGCACTAGGAGAATAAGTGCCACAACACTTGTCTTCTTCATCACTTTGACAGGTGTCAAAAATGCAGCCATCCCAACTTACACAAAATTTATATGGTGCAAGTACAGTACAGTTGATTTCAGAATGGTTGTCCAAAATGTAAACCAAATGGAATGACGTCATAGCAAATGGCAGTACTGATCACTAGGTGTGATGACATAATGGCAAGCAGCATAGCTAATAATGATGTCACAATCACACCATTTGGCCATTCTGCCATTTGTTATTTTGGCCAACCATTCTGAAATCGACTGTATACCTTATGTTGGTTGCATCTGATCTTCCAAACTCAAAATGTACTAACACAATATTCCTGTACATGTGTACTCCTACATAGTACGTGACTGTCAGCCATGCAGAGTAGTTTTCAGTTAGCTACTGTATATTCTGCATGCACTTTGAAACATTCAGTGTATATAGTTTAAGTGCTATAACTGAAATGAAAGGAGAATCTTGAGCTAATCACGTATAATGTTAGATCAACTAACCAAAATTAACATCACTTGGTTTGGTCACAGAGTCCTTCTGTATCTGGGAGTCTTTCTATGTATGTAGGTAGTATTGAATCTCTTCTGCCAGGTAACATAACTTCAGTACCATCATAACAAACTCTCCAACCAGTAAAGTTGCAATGAGTAGTTGTCCCCTAATCCCTTTGTTATACACAGGGAAGTAGATTGGTGAAATGACTTTGAATGTGGACCTCATCATGGAGAGACCTCATCATGGAGAGACCTCATCGTGGAGACCACCAGACTGTTATGCACCTTTCTAGCCAAAAATTCCAGGTGTGAACTGTACATGTAATGTGAGACCTTAAACGATTGGTCTATATACGCATGTGACTTGAATAGTGAATCAATGATGCATGGTAGGTGCAATGCTATACTGTGCACATCAAATGTTTCTTCGTCCCTGGTAGTGGGGGTGGGATTGTGACTACTGTAGAATGAGCAGAGGGTTGCAGGGGTGTGTACCTGTACGTGTTTGCTCAAACATGTAAGAACACTTTAGACCCCCACAACCTCAAGCCAAATATGGTGTGTTTGTGCTGTATACATTGTCATTTTAGTTATATAGTTCAGTTTGCTCTTGTTTCCACAACCAAATGTGTTGTGGCCAGTGTTGATAACTTTAATGCTTAATGCAATTTCAACATTTTTCACAACTGCTTACTTTAAATGCATAAGCACAATTTTAACATATACAGTAATGATCTATGTGTCTAGATAAACTAGCGTAGCAGCAACATTATCAAACTCCACGTATATGTTATATACTGCTGTATGCAGTGACAAAATGACATAGCCAGCAGTGTTGGACCACAATGGACATGGTGTGCATGTGAGCAGTCTCACATTTCAGTACTTACACAGGACTGTCAACCACATACAGGTCACTTGAGCCATTGATGATTTTAATGACACACTACGGTACACTCGAGCTCTATTTGGGATATTGTATACATGACTCAATCTGACAGCAGCAATGCTCACATACACTCAGACAGAGGCAAGTATGCACGAGCTCATACACATACATGAATCCACCTGTACTCACAAACGTGTTTGGTTGTGTCTTGGTCACAATTTAGGCATGTAAATGTATTCACACTCATGCAGGACCACATGATGGAGACTTGCACCACCAGACAGTATTGTGCACATTACAAGCCAACTCCTATACAATAATACTCGATCCTTACACTGTACTACTCTACATGCAATGTTGTTTACCTTGAGGCATTATAGGAATGACTAATGAGCATAGCACTAGACATCTGTCTGTATGCATCACTGCAAATATCAATTCCTAGTACAAGGCCAAATGTAAACAACTATATCTGGTGAGGTTATGCACTATACGACTGTCCTGTTATGACATCACAATGAGCACAGGGAATAGTATGGAGGTGTGTACCTATGTGTCTGTTTGTGAATGCAGTTGTAATTTTTGTTCTATGTTGTTGTTCTACGTATATGACCAAAATGATGCGTTTGTGCTGCATCTTATCACTCATAACATTATTTGTGCTGTAGTGTCTACACTTTCGTCTGAGGTAGTCTGCCAAATCATAGCTATCCACAGAGATATATAGAAACATCTTCACTACATTACTCTGGCTCAGAGGGATTTGTGCACTACATTAGCAGTCACAATTTTTTTGTCGAGACATGGCTGACCAACTCCTAATGTCACCACTGTCACAACAAATTGCAGGAATTGATCCAGAGGAAATGATGATTCATTCATTGACAATCCATACACAATGTCATAATATAAACATATCTATTAAGCCTAGGAATTTGAAGTGGAGAGCGTGTGCGTATTTGTGTTTGATTGAGTGTGTAGTGAGAAATTCTAAAATTATCTTACAAAACAAAGTGACTTAAGTATCTGGTACGTTCACATAGCATGAAGTCCGTACATGGTCGTTCAAACCAGGCAATACACATGGTCTAGGCTGCATCAATCAAGTGCTTATGTTCCTCATCAGTGCAAGTATGACAATGGCTTCCTTCAACCTTGTGATGAGTGAGCACGTGTTTGATGATGTATGCAAACAGTGCAATGAGACCAGATGTGAACAGGACAGTGAAGATGTGACTCAAGTCATAAAGGGTACTGTGTCTGTATGCATGAAATTCTTTGTGCATGACAGACAAGAATGCAAAGCAAACAAAAGTACCCAGGATGAAGAAAATGATAGAGCAACAATGTGGTAAGCAATGCTTGCAGCGTGTGATGCAAGGAAGAAAGAGAAGGGCTGTGCATGTGGTGAAGAAAGAGTAATATACAAGCATTGAGCAAATGTGATGAAGCACAAACAAGGGAAATATCAAAAGACACACCATCTGAAACACAATGTACACAGAGAGCACCTGCATGAAGAGCACCATTCCTGCACACCCAACTGACTTCAGCATGTACAGCATGCACTGTCTCCTGTTCAGACCTTGCCTGTCCATGGCCATCACCTTTGTGCTGATGTACCACAAGAGGAAGGGGAATTCCACAAGGTAGAACACACCCATGATCCCAAAGGCATAGTACCCAATGTCCACAAAAGGCATGTAGGCTGTGGATATCACAGTACTAGTGCTTTTGGCAGTAATGGCACTGTGGAACAAAGCAAGTGCCAAAAATTGGTACAAATAGAGCAACACAAACCAAACCCAACATTGTAGCATGGCAGAGAAGAGAAGTGAATTGGTTTTGGAATTCACTGGGTGGAAGATATGGAGGTTCTTCTTCATCATTGGTAGCACTTTAAGTACCATGAGAGACAGACTAACAACTGCAATAAACAAGGCCACAGTGAAACTTTTGATATGGCCTCTTTTCTCTGAATTGAATGGCTTTATGTATATCTGATGCAGAAAGTCTTCATTTGTCATCACAGATTTCATCAACTGCATGTAATATATTATAATGGAAATAGAAGTTGCATGGGTATAATATTTTATGATCTCTTTGCATGCATGAGGTCTATACACTGCACATGTTTGCATCATAGTTCTTCACCTGGAATACGACAGCCTCTATAACTGCACTGGTGTTGGGGCAGAATGGGAAGGGCGGTGTCCAGCATATCTCATTGGCAATAGCAGTGCGTGTGGCGCCAGAAGAGAAGTAGTCCGATAAGGCATCAGTAGATATGGAAATAAGAAAGAGTTCCTGCAATCTGTATGGGACAGATTCAAAAATAGGCCGAGTGTACACTGCTGTTGTACTGCAGATGTCCTGTGTGTCAGATGCCTTGCAGTACTTGTCCTTCGGGTGGCTACTGACAGTGGAGTTATTTTGAGATGCTGCTACATGAATGTGCATGTGAATCAGCAGAATGGTGGCCCATGGAGTTGTGGCCCATTGACGTGTGGCCCATTGCTCAATCATGTCTCCTTCTGGTGTGTTCTGCATCAGTGCAAAAAGCTGGTCTGTGTTTGCAATGCAGCTGAAGTTCCTGGTATTACCATTTGTCTTCCGTGGGTCCTGGTTCATTGCTGCAAATTAAGCCATGCATCAGGAGGTAATGGGCAATATAACATAGCTACTACTAAGGTTTGGATTGTTGACAATGTGTTATACAGTATAATTATTATACTTATAATTCTAATCCCTTTGTGTTTTGCTGTGTATTCAGCCTATTGTATCTGCTGTGTATGGGTCCCCCATCTATACCAGCCAGGTGCTGAAGGAGTTACCTTATAATAATAACAACAACACCAAATACGTCACTTCCTATATACCTTACTACTGTATGGCAGCATATGTGCACAAATTAATACAGTTTACTCGACATAATTGTTGTTTTGATGCTTCCTATTACAACATGATTCTAGTGTGGTGCACATGTACTGTACTTCACAACATTTCTGAAGATATATGTGTGCACACCAAGGACTAGATGCACATACGTACATATAGGAAGATTATGCTTTCAAAATTAGCATCACTTTAAATTTAGTAGTATCTGAAAATTGTCTAAAAACAAAGCTCAAAGTGCAAATACAATGACTGTAGTTGTAGCTCAGATGTACTGTATGAATCACTACTACATACCTTTCTGCCCAATAGCTGTAATCCCGTGGCCAGTAACAAGGACTACAGTCAGGAACAGTAGCTGGCACAACCCTGGACTCATGGCTTTATTCTCTGATTCTTTCAACCTCAAATGCACTGCAGTTGTGTGCATATATATAGGCTGCTGACTCTGCACTCAGTCTGTTAGTGTAAACAACATTAAACAACTGTTATACATTCAAGTTTGTGAAACACCTTCCTTGTTGTGTTTAATGTAGATGTTATAGTTTCAAGTAACCTTGTTGATGAGTCAAGTGTGCCAGTGTGGTCATATACTATAAGCAGTAGGAGCTCTGTGGGAAGTATGCAGTAAAAGGGGCATGCACCCATACATGATATACATTTTCATTTCTGCATGACTTTGCTTCAATGTTGCAGTACCTCATCTTGGATACCACCAGACAGCATTACATTATGATTCAAGCCAAGTCCTATGCAGTAGCACTCCTACTACACTGTAAGGTCATGTAAAATGATGCATGAGTCATGAGCAAGACGGTAGTGAATGATACTAGACCAGTGTGTGTGTGTGTGTGTGTATGTGTGTGTGTGTGTGTGTGTGTGTGTGTGTGTGCGTGTGTGTGTGTGTGTGTGTGTGTGTGTGTGTGTAATATCACAATATTTCAAATGAGACGTACTAGTGTTACTCCACTATTGATAGTGGTGATGCGATTGCACCTGCTGAGTAATGATCAGAGCAGGTAGTAGGGGTGTGTACCTGTACATGTGTGAATGTATGTACTCTAGACTTTACACAGGTACAGTAGCTAAAGACATGGCCAAATATGGTGTGTTTGTGCAGCATGTGGTATCATTCTGGCTATATTCAGTTTGTGGTGTTATCTGCACAACTGTTGATTTTGTTGGTGTTAGTATGTACATGACACCTTAAAGTATGTGATAATTTGATATAATCCACTTTCAACCTTAAACTCAGAAGAAAATTCAAATGCATTGTCCTTACTTTCATAATGGTAAATAACAAACAGTCCCCTCCAGGGGAAATTTGCACAATATACATGAAAATTTGAATGCATACCTTACAATGTTGTTTATCTGGAGGCATTTAGGAATGAGTCATGAGGATGATGGTATGTTTATAGTGAATGGCAATAGACCTACCTGTGTATCTGTTTCTAGTGAAGAATTATGGAACTTTCTTGCTATTATTACTATATACATCATAAACACAGAGAGTACATATAGTAAGGATGTGTAGCTACCTATGTGTTGTTTGTGAACACATTCAGGCAATACCCTAGACCTCCACATGACTATGGCTAATGGTGTGCTTGTGCTGCACATTATCCCTCTCGTTATATTCAGCTTGTGGACTTGTCTGTACAGCTGTTACTGTAGTGTACATCCCTTTAACATGCAATAGTCTAACAAATATAGCTCCCTGTGATAAAAGCAACTTGGCGACATATACTCTGGGAATATTTCACAATATAAAGTTGCAGTCACAAAACCATTGTCGAGACATGGCTGACCAACTCCTGTCACAACAAATTGCAGGAATCAATCTTGAGGAAATGATCATTCACTCATGACAAATCATACACAATGTCAAAATGTAAATTAAGCAGGTTTTTAGGTGGGGAGTGTGTACATACATTATCTGTGTGTTTGTTTGAGTGTGTTGTATGCATCTGATGAGAAATTCTGATAATAACTTACAACATGATGTGAACTTAAGCATCTGCTAACAGTACACTGATAAAGCATAAAGTCACATACTTGTTCTTTCAAACCAGGCAGAGAATGAGGTCTAAACTGCATCAAGCAAGTGCTTGTATTCCTCCTGATCTCCTGATCATCTGTAGTAGTGTCAAGGCTTCCTTCAACCTTGTGATGGGTGAGCACACATTTGATGTATGCAAACAGTGCAAGGAGACCAGAGGTGAAGAGGACAGTGAAGATGTGGGTCAAGTCATAAAGGGTACTGTATGTGTCTGCCTGAAACTCTTTTCACATGGCAGACAAGAATGCACCACAGACAAAAGTACCCAGGATGAAGAAAATGATAGAACATCAATGTGGTAAGCAACGGTTGCAGCGTGCAATGCACGGAAGAAAGAGGAGGGCTGTACATGTGGTGAAGAAAGAAAAAGCTACAAGCATTAAGCAAATCTGTTGAAGCACAAACAAGTGAAATATTATAAGAAGCACCATCGGAAACACAATGTACACAGGGATAGTACCAAATGTCCACAAAAGGCATGTAGGCTGTGGATATCACGATACTTACGGTGGTAATGACATTGTGGAACAAAGCAAGTGCCAAAACTTGGCACAATACAACATCACAAACCAAACCCAACATTGTAGCATGGCAGAGAAGAGAAGTGAATTGGTCTTGGGATTCACTGGGTGGAAGATGTGGTGGCTCTTCTTCATCATTGGTAACATGTTAAGTACCATGAGAGAGCCAAGCCAAGAAGAATAGTAAAGATAAATGTAGCCTGTAAAATGGATTGCGTTTTCTCTGGTTGAAATCTTGAAGTGAATATCTTACACTGACAGTCCTCCTTCACAGCCACACTTTGCAGCCATTGCTATTAGGTATTACTAAATGGATTATTAGTATCTCGTGTACCTGTTTTTGTGTGCTCTGTGTCTTTGCACCATCAGGCCCATTCACATTGGAGCAAAGTGACTCAAAGCCTGTTTCCAACTAACTCGATTGGATGTGGTTTGACTAGCCCACTTCTGAGTCACTGGTTGCCAACTCAACATGGCTTTGGGGCAATAGGGCTACCAGCTGAGATACCAATACTGGCATAGTTGGTAGGTTTGACGTAATACCCTGTGATTACCATTCAATCTATTGCCTCTGCAGTGACTAACTGCAAGCAATTTTCATCCCCTTTCATCATCACTTATACATGAAAAGTTCCAAGAGATGAAATGCACACAGAGTATAGGATAATATTATATTATCAATTGCAATGATACATACGTACTTGTATGACAAGGCCATGGTGCAAGAAGTATGATTGTGCAATGTCTGCCATTATAGTGCTTGATGGTTCATGTCTGGAAAACTTGTAACAGGAAAACACATTAGGTATAATATTATGATAAGGTGTTGTTCATTAAATGAAGGACAAACTTACTCTGCATGCTAAATATTCATGGTGAACTCAAGGACTATAGCAGTACAGACAAGTGTGCATTCATCGTGACTCAAAGCCCTGTCATTTTTGGGGAACATCTCAGTTCAGCATTAAATGAATGACGTGCATTCTATGCAAGCCATGAAACAAGTATTTCGAGTTAAAAACTCGTGGGGCTGCCGCCCCAACTCGAAATACTTGCTCCCTTCGGTCGCTGCTCTGTCACTCACAATAGGTAAACATGACATCGCGTCACAATACCTCAGTAACTTCAGCACACACACACACACACACACACACACACACACACACACACACACACACACACACACACACACCACATACACACACACACACCACACACACACACACACACACACACACACCACACACACACACACAAACCCACAACACATGCACAGAGAAATGTCCAGCAGACAGACACATGACTGCTTATAGCACGTGCATTTACAGTGAGTAATTACAGAAACATAATGTACCAAGGAACCCACAGTCGCCAGAGTAGCTAGTGGTCTGTGGTGGCAAAAGCTACGTACGTTTGCTACAGCGCAGTACGCGTGGGCCAGGTTCTGAAGAGCATTTAGAAGGGCAACCGTGCGAGTTAAGCTTTTCAACGCTAGAAACGGTTGAAGAACGTTAGCGTGTACATATCACGGCGTTCACCAGTTTCTACGTTACTCCTGTCATGTGTTCCAGGCGGCGGAGTGAAGTCCTCCGAGGCGGCGCGGCCATTATCGAAGAAGGCGCGGGGCGAAGTCGATGACCTGTTGAGCGCTGTCTCGAAGCTGTGTCTTTGCCCGTCGACCAGAAGTGCTGTAGGAGTCTGTTCCAGGATCAGAGGCGGAAGAGAACGTCCAAAGTTCGCTAAAACGTCGTTTGGAAGCCGGTTTTCAAAGTCCCTTGGCCTCGCACACGGTCCACTTCCGGCCGAATAAAATGGCCGACAATATAAATTCCCTATACCCAATACTTCGCCCAATACATTCAATATAAATGTAAGCATTGGCGTGCAACCGTAGGTTGGCGTATTATATATATATATATATCCGTAACATGAAGCCATATGAAAACGTCAATTTGAAAACAATATAGGGGCTGCCGCCCCAACTCGAAATACTTGCTCCCTTCGGTCGCTGCTCTGTCACTCATGATTGGTAAACCATGACATTGTGTCATACACCTCAGTGACAGTACACATACACCACTAGTCACCAAACATAGCTACATGACACACACACACACATACACATGTGCAAACACACACACACACACACACACACACACACACGCGCGCGCGCGCGCACGCACGCACACACGCAAACACACAGACACAGACACACACACACACACACACACACACACACACACACACACACACACACACACACACACACACCACACACGCACACACCACACATGCACAGAGAAATCTCCAGCAAAGACAGACACATGACTGCTTACAGCACATGCATTTACCGCGAATATTCACAGAAAAATAATGTACCAAGGAACCCACAGTCGCCAGAGTAGCTAGTGGTCTGTGGTGGCAAAAGCTACGTACGTTTGCTACAGCGCAGTACGCGTGGGCCAGGTTCTGAAGAGCATTTAGAAGGGCAACCGTGCGAGCTAAGCTTTTCAACGCTAGAAATGGTTAAAGAATGTTAGCGTCAACATATCACGGCGCTCACAAGTTTCTACGTTACTCCTGTCATGTGTTCCAGGCGGCGGAGTGAAGTCCTCCGAGGCGGGCGCGGCCATTATCGAAGAAGGCGCCGGCGAAGTCGATGACCTGTTGGGCGCTGTCTAAAAGCTGTCTCTTTGTCCGTCGACCAGAAGTGCTGTAGGAGTCTGTTCCAGGATCAGAGGCGGAAGAGAACGTCCAAAGCTCGCTAAGACGTCGTTTCGAAGCCGGTTTTCAAAGTCCCTTGGCCTCGCACACGGTCTACTTCCGGCCGAATAAAATGGCCGACAATATAAATTCCCTATACCCAATACTTCACCCAATACATTCAATATAAATGTAAGCATTGACGCACAACCGTAGGTTGGCGTATTATATATATATATATATATATCCGTAACATGAAGCCATATGAAAACGTCAATTTGAAAACAATATAGGGGCTGCCTGCGGCAGCCCCTAAAAATGTAATGCAATAGAGCGTAGTAAAGATTGTGCAGATATAAATGTATAGCCTGACTAAGGACCCGCCTGCAACCACTAATTCCGTAGACCTAACACCTGTTGAGCAGGCAACAGTAACTGGGGTACTCTGTGGCATAACACTTGCTCTCGTTGATTCTTACATAATGGAATTGTTTATCATGAATTACTGTAACACAATCGCATGACTAAAATTAATGCAAACGAGTGATTGACATTTGTTTCTGTGCTAGTGCATGAAGAAAACAATTGCAAGCTCATATGTAAAATGCTTTTAGTAAAGTTGTAAATACAGCTAGCTGGTAATCGTATACTTGCTATTTCACACTAATCACTGCGTGTTGGTTAAGCAACATCAAGTAAATACTTGCCTTCATCATCAGTGCAAGTATCACGAGGACTTCCTTCAACCTTGTGATGGATAAACACACATTTGATGATGTACACCAACAGTGCAATGAGACCAGATGTGAAGAGGACAGTGAAGATGTGACTCAAGTCATAAAGAGTACTGTATACATCTGCATGAAACTCCCTATGCATGACTGAAATAAATGCAGAGCAAAGAAGGGTACACAGGATTAAACAGAGAGTTGAGCAAAAATGTGGTAAGTAATGCTTACAGCGTGTGATGCAAGGAAGAAAGAGAAGTGCTGTGCATGTGGTGAAGAAAGAGAATGATATAAGGAGTGTGCAGCTATGTTGAAGAATAAACAAGGGAGATATGAAAAAGAATACAAATTGAAACACAAAGTACACAGGGAGCACTTGCATGAAGAGCACCATTCCTGCACACCCAACTGACTTCAGCATGTACAGCATGCACTGTCTCCTGTTCAGACCTCGCCTGTCCATGGCCATCACCTTTGTGCTGATGTACCACAGGAGGAAGGGGAATTCCACAAGGTAGAACACACCCATGATCACAAAGACAAAGTACCCAATGTCCACGAAAGGCATGTAGGCTGTGGATACCACAGTGCTTTTGGTGGTAATGATATTCTGAAACTCATGAAGTCCCAAAAATTGGTACACATACAAAATCACAAACCAAACCCAACATTGTAGCATGGCAGAGAAGAGAAGCGATTTGGTTTTGGGATTCACTGGGTGGACGATGTGGCGATTCTTCTTCATCATTGGTAGCACCTTAAGTACCAAAAGAGCCAAACCAAGAACCACAGCAAACAGGGTACATGAGGCAAAGATGTCTTTCTCTGAATTGAAGCTTATAACATATAACTGATGCTGGTAGTCTTCATTTGACATCCACTGCATTTAATAGCGAAGGAACAATGCAATATGTGTTAGCACATGAATTGAATATATTGTGCAGCCCACAGTGTTTCACATGCTCACTTACCTGAGAAACACCACCTGATAAAAAGCCATCAATAATGTCAGTATTACTGCTGCCTGGACAGAAAGGGAGGGGTGGAGTCCAGCTATTTTCAGATACTGCCACATTAATGCGTATGTGAAACAACAAAAGAGGCATTAATTTTGAATTTCTTTCATCAATTTCATTAACATTGCTGTTTGCTGCCAAAGAGTCCTGGAACAATGCACGCAGTTGGTCCACATTGGTAATACAGCTGAAATTCAGTGTCTTGGCATCAAGTGTATGTAAGTGCTGATTCAACAATGCTAAGATATCTGCAGTTGAATGAATGCAGTCTCAGTAAAACTTGTTTCTGGCATGTTCTCAGAAATGCCCCACCACGTGATCATGCCTACAGTAATACACACACACGACTTACTGGCAACCTCCTGTCTTCTTCATCCTTCACCTGTGTGCTGTCAAATACAGCTGGCCCAGCTTGCACAAATTTATGTGGTGCAAGCATACCGTGTTGTTGGCTGTAGCTGATTCAAATTCGAAATGGGACTGAGACAACAATCCTATATAGACCCTTCCTGGTACATGACTGTCAGCCGTGCAGAGTAGGTTTCAGTTATCTTTCACATTAAGGAAACACTCAGCATAAAACATTTTCAGCTGCATTCCTGAAATGGGGGAAATCTATATGCAACAGGATGTTTTGGCCACAGAGGTCTTGTACCTCTTAGTCTTTCTATAACGCAGTAATGAGTCTCTGCATAACTATCATCATTTCTCCATCATCACAGCAAACACTTCAGTCCATAGCAATCCCATCATGCAGTCATGATCTGCTTGTTCCCCTTGTGTGTTGCTGGCAGGCAGACTATTAAAAGCTTCTTATGATATCCACCAGATAAGCTCATATACAGAAAACATATGCATTTTTCAAGCCAGCTCCTGTGCCATAGTATTTCGCATACTGTATGCCAGTACAGTGGGGCTTTGGGGTATGTGTCATGAACAGGACATGATACAGTTAATGGTGGTAGATCTGTGTGTACATGCTATTGTGTGTACATCATCAAATGCTGCTTCATTCCTGCTTTAGGGATGGGATTGTCCCTGCTGTGTAATGAGCAGAGAGGGATGTAGGGGTGTGCACCTGTGTGTGAATGTTTGTGCAAAAGTATAACATAACAGTCTTGACTTCAGTGATAGCAAGCCAGATATGGCCTGGGAAAACTGCATGTTATGATTCTGGCTACACTCAGTTGATGGTAATGTTTCCTGAACTATAAGTTCGTTTTTTCAGTGTAGAAATATTGAAATACATAATGTATATGCAGTGTAATTTCAACTTATCAGTTATGGCAAGTACATACTTTCAACTTGTAGTTACAGTTATGTATATAGTATGCAAGCACACTGCATAGCTACAGTAAGCAGACTCTGTGCCTAAACTAGTAACAACAAGTCTTCCTCATTGGTAGCCACTTTTGCTGCGGGCATGTTAGTCCTATACAGAAGTCTAAATAATAGTCTAAGTATGTAAGAACAGAACAACAGTCCACACGCCTTTCACTGCATATAGTTGTCTGAAAATGTGAGCATGTCATATTGTAGCACTGGGGCTGGCACATGACATATGGTCCATTCCCATGCATGCAGTGTAAGCTACGGATGCAGTGCACAATTCACAAGTTACAATTATATCATATAATTATACCTTATTCTTTTGAAAAATCAATTACACTGGGCCAAGCAGCACTAGACTTTGTGAGCGACCTAGGACAACGTCTCCATCAGGTGACTGGAGAAGCTAGAAGCAAGGAGTACCTCCTGCAGAAGCTGTCAATAGCTATCCAACGGGGGAATGCGGCAGCAGTGCTCGGGACTGCTGAGAAAGACAGGGATCAGGATCCCTTCTGGGATTAACTGATTGCATGTGCATGTTCAATGACTTGTCATTCTTGTAATTTAACTTGAGTATATTGTTAAGTAATCTTTTCCTGCATGCTATTTTGATATATTTATTTTTATCTTGCATTTGTGCATGAAAAAATGTTTCATTCATTAACCATCAAAAAAAAAAAAAAATTACACTCTTACATGACCACACAATAATTGAACCTGTCCACTTCATAAATACATTTCCACACTTCAGAAACTTCCTATAATACTTAAGCATAGTATAATTATCTAAACTACATTTTACTTGTATACATTCATGACTGCATGACTGTATGATATGATCTACACAAGGCCTTCTTGCTGCTACTGGGTTGTGGAAGAAGTTGCTGAAAGGCGTAAAACAGGATCCATCAAAAGTGGTGTCTGTTCATTTGATTCATCATTTCCTACTTTTGAGTTACTCCTCAACATGCTCTGAGTGAGCACTGATTTGAGTGTATATGTCAGCAGTGCCAATATTCCAGAAGCCAGTGTACCAGAAACAATTTGACCTGTATTGTAAGAAGTGTTCCATTCGTTTTCAAGGCTACATGCCAGAAACATGAAGTATCCACTAAAGATTAAAGCTAACAGAACAAGGAACACGATGGGACCACTTTGCTGTGGGCACCTTCTGCATCGTGTGATACATGGAAGGAGAAGGAGTGCAGTGCTTACAACAAAGAGGATGAATGCTAGTAGGCAAGCAAATAGTGCCACCAATACAACCAAAGGATATGCAAGAAAGCCAATTAGGAAATATGTCAAATTACAGGATACCACCTGCATGAAGAGCACCATTCCTGCACACCCAACTGACGTCAGCATGTACAGCATGCACTGTCTCCTGTTCAGACCTCGCCTGTCCATGGCCATCACCTTTGTGCTGATGTACCACAGGAGGAAGGGGAATTCCACAAGGTAGAACACACCCATGATACCAAAGGCATAGTAACCAATGTCCGCAAAAGGCATGTAGGCTGTGGATATCACAGCATTCCTGGAGAGTAGGAAGTCCTTGAACAATGACAGACCCCATAACTGGTAGCCATATAGGTACATGAAACACATCCAAGACTGGATCATGGTGGAGAAGAGAAGGGATTTGGAGACTGAATTCCTTGCCATCTGGCGATGAAGTGGATAATGGTTTATAAACCAGCACAACAACAGCGGAGTAGCTAATGATGATAACATGTGTAAAATGTACAATAGAAGAGCATTCTGCTTGGAGCGTTGTCTCACAATTTCACTGCTGAACTGTCTGATGAAACTGTCAACAAGCTGGTTGTTGTCAAATGCAGATTTCATTAGCTAAAAGGTAAGCCCATTGCAGCAGGTAATTGGAAAGTGTGCATACAGAAATACAGTTTGGGGTGTTGGCTTGCCCTATGCTGGACCATGCAGTGACTATGTACATAGACGCAAAAGACTCCACACATGGCATACTAGTATGAAATAGATATATAGTGCTTATGCACAATGCCTTACCTCATACACAAAGTCTTGCACAATGCGAACCTCAAAATGTCCTGAACAAAATGGCAATGGTAGTCTCCAGGATGTCTCGATAATGGTTAACTGCAGCCACAGCTTCATGTTGGAATACTGCAATACTGCACCCAAAGTTGCCAACAGTGCAGTAGGATAATACTCAATAATGGACTGGGAGTAGACTGCAATCACTGCACATTCTTCACTTGAATCAGAGAGCTGACAGTAGCTACTGCTGTTGGATGTGACACTATCATGACTGACACCAAAGGCTTTACTGGTATAATTGCGTAAATGAATCAACAGCACAGGAAATGGAATTCTTGGACTTGGGATCAGTGAAAGTCCTTTTTCATTGGCTTCATTCTGGAAGATGGCGAGCAGTTCTTGCCAGCTTGCAATGCAGGTCAGCTCAGTAGCTCCTAGTTTGAAACTTTGTTTGTGCAGTTTCTTGGAAGGCAAACCATCTGCATTAGGATGGATAATCATTTCCACATTTTGATGTCAGCTAAGTCTCAGAACAGCCCCATCATATGAACATGCCTACAGCAGTACACACTCACACATAACTTACTGGCCATCTCCTTATTTCCTGCGGAGGCCCTGAAATGGGATGCTGCTAAGACTAGGAGAGCAAGTACCACAACACTTGTCTTCGTCATCATTTCAACAGGTGTCAAAAATGCAGCCATTCTAACTTACACAAATTTATATATTGTGGTACAGTTGATTTCAGAATTGATTTCAGAATGGTTGTCTAAAAGCTCAATGGCAAAAGGCATGACATCATAGCAAATGGCAATACTGGACAATAGGTGTGATGTAATGGCAAGCAGCAATGCTAATAATGACGTCACATCATTTGGCCACTCTGCTATTTGCCAGTTTGGCCAACCATTCTGAAATCGGCTGTATACCTTATTGTTAGTTGCAACTGATCTTCCAAACTCAAAATGTACTGACACAGTATTCCTGTACATGTGTACTCCTACATAGTACGTGACTGTCAGCCATGCAGAGTAGTTTTCAGTTACTGCATACATCTTCTTCATGCACTTTGAAAACATTCAGTGTATAACATACATATAGTTGGATGTTTGCGCAGGTTGGAGGTTTGCGCGTAACATATACATTTTCAGTACTACGTATAACTGAAACGAGGGGGAATGTTGAGCTAATCACGTAGTATGTTAGATCAACTAACAAAAATTAACAACTTTTGGCTTGGCCACAGAGTCCTTATGCAACTGGGAGTGTTTCTATGTATATAGGTACGTAGTATTAAGTCTTTTCTGCCAGGTAACATCACTTCAGCATCGTCACAACAAACCCTCCAATCAGTAAAGTTGCAGTGAGTAGTTGACCCCTCATCCCTTTGTGTTATACATAGAGAGGCAGACTGGTAAACTGCCTTTGAATGTGGACCTCATCGTGGAGAGACCTCATCATGGAGAGACTTTGTCATGGAGAGACCTCATTATGAAGTCTACTAGACAGTTATGCACATTTCTAGCCAACACTTATGCAGCAACATTTCAGGTATAAACTGTACATGTAAAGTGAGATCTTAAACAACTGGTTCATATAAGCATTTGGCCTGAACAGTGAGTTCAATGGTGGTAGGTGCAATGCTATACTGAGCACATCACCAAATGTTTCTTTGTTCCTGGTAGTGGGGGTGGGATTGTGACTACTGTGTAATGAGCAGAGGGTTGCAGGGGAGTGTACCTGTATATACCTGTGTGAATGTTTGCTCAAACATCTATGAACACACTAGACCCCCACAATCCAAAGCCAAATATGGTGTGTGTTGTGTTGTATGCTATCATTTTAGCTATAGTTCAGTGTTGCTCTTGTATCAGCATAAAACATTTTCAGCTGCAATGCTGAAATGGGAGAAATCTTTATCCAACAGGATGTTTTGGCCACAGAGGTCTTTTGCGCCTCTTAGTCTTTCTATAACGCAGTAATGAGTCTCTGCATAACTGTCATCATTTCTCCGTCATCACAGCAAACACTTCAGTCCATAGCAATCCCATAATGCAGTCATGGTCTGCTTGATAAAAGTTTCTTATGATGTCCACCAGATAAGCTCATATACAGAAAACATATGCACATTTCAAGCCAGCTCCTGTGACATAGTACTTCGCATACTGGAAGCCACTATAGTGGGACTTTGAGGTATGTGTCATGAAAAAGGATGTATGGTGCATTTAATGGTGGTAGATCTGTGTGTGCATGCTATTGTGTGTACATCATCAAATGCTGCTTCATTCCTGCTTTAGGGATGGGATTGTCCCTGCTGTGTAATGAGCAGAGAGGGATGTAGGGGTGTGCACCTGTGTGTGAATGTTTGTGCAAAAGTATAACATAACAGTCTTGACTTCAGTAGTAGTAAGCCAAATATGGCCTGGGAAAGCTGCATGTTATGATTCTGGCTACACTCAGTTGACGGTAATGTTCCTAAACTCTAAGTTCATTTTTTCAGTGTGGAAATATTTAACTACATATGTATATGCAGTGTAATTTCAACTTATCAGTTATGACAAGTACATACTTTCAGCTTGTAGTTACAGTTATGTAGTATGCAAGCACACTGCATAGCTACAGTAGGTAGACTCTGTGTCTAAACTAGTGTACCAACAAGACTTCCACATTGGTAGCCACTTTTGCTGCGGGCATTTTAGTCCTATACAGAAAGTCTAAATAGAAGTTCAAATACGTAAAAACAGAACAACAGTCCACACACGGTCCTTTACTACGTAGTTGTCTGAGAATGTGAGCATGTCATATTGTAGCACTGGGGCTGGCACATGACATATGGTCCATTCCCATTCATGCAATATAAGGTACAGATGCAGTGCACAATTCACCAGTTACAATAGTTGCAATAGTACTGCACCCAAAGTTGCCAACAGTGCAGTGTAATAGTCCTCAGTAATGAAGTGGAAGTAGACTACAATCACTGCACATTCATCACTTGAATCAGAGAGCTGGCAGTAGCTACTGCTGTTAGATGTGACACTATCATGACTAACACCAAAGGCTTTACTGATATAATTGCGTAAATGAATCAACAGCACAGGAAATGGAACTCTTGAACTTGGGATCAGTAAAAGCCCTTTCTCATTTGCTTCACTATGGAAGATGTACCACAAGTCTCACCAGCTTGCAATGCAGGTCAGCTCAGTAGCTTAATTTGAAAATTCATTTGTGCAGTTTCTTAAAAGACAAACCATCTGCAGGTGGGAGGAAAGCATTTGATGTCAGCTAAGTCTTAGAACAGCCCCATCATGTGGACATCCCTACAGCAATACACACACCCACGACTTACTGGTAATCTCCTCATTTGCTAAGGAGGCCCTAAAATGAAATGCTGCTAACACTAGGAGAGCAAGTGCCACAGCACTTGTCATCGTCATCACTCCAAAAGGTGTCAAAATGCACCCATCCCAACTTACACAAATTTTTTATCATGGTGCATGTACAGTACAGTTGATTTCAGAATGGTAGTCTAAAAGGTAAATGGCAAATGGCTTGACATCATAGCAAATGGAGATACTGGACAATAGGTGTAACATAATGTCAAGCAGCAAAGCTAATAATGACGTCACATCATTTGGCCAATCTGCTATTTGCCAGTTTGGCCAACCATTCTGAAATCGACTGTATACCTTATTGTTGGTTGCAACTGATCTTCCAAACTCAAAATGTACTGACACAGTATTCCTGTACATGTGTACTCCTACATAGTACTTGACTGTCAGCCATGCAGAGTAGTTTTCAGTTACTGCATAAATCTTCTGCATGCACTTTGGAAACATTCAGTGTATATATATATAGAGAGAGAGGTCTCTACATGAAGCCCCAGTGTTATGCTTTGAAGTGCAGCCAGCAGTCTTATGTAAAGTGTTTCCCAAGATTGTTTACCAGGTGAAGATTACAGACAGTGACTCAAACTCCCTCCAGTGGACAGACATGCAATAAATTGTGATCATCTGAAGCCGTGTTGTATTGCCCTCCCTGGCCCTCATGAGAGCAGGGTGGGGCCACTCAATCATGTGATATGGAGGGGCAGAGTTCCCATTTGGCTCAAGCAATGAGAGGCATGCAGACTGGGCCAGGCATTTCACATGTTGCAATGTTCAAGCACTGGCTTGCAGCTGGCCAGATTCGAACTAAGCAGTGCAGTGCCCACATGTACACTCACACCCACTGCAAAACAATGCACACAGCGCACACACACCACATGTACACACACTGGTACAGGGACACTTACACATAGACACACACATCTGTTAATCAGTCGTCATCTGTCACTCCATGCATGAGTCACACTCAGTCATTCAGTCACAATCTGCCACTCTCTCAGACCCCATCTGTCACTACATGACACATGCTAGACTATGTGCAGTGCTATAGTTTCAACTAATCATCGAGAACATGTTACGTATGATGCGCATGTCATTAATTCAGATAATATGAAGTACAGGGCAAATTAATGTTGCAGTCAGCTAGTTCTTAGCTATCTAAGAACAAAAGTACAGCAGCTCAGCCGTAACAAAACAGTTTACAACAGTAGGTACAGTGCTGCTGTCAAGTGTTCAGTTGTGAGTACAGCTGTTCTACATAAGTGAGCTCCTCTTCTAAATTGGTTGCTTTGTTGCACAAGTGGTGTCCTACCTTACTTTCACCTTTAGCAAGCTCAATTCCAGCCTCAATTGCATCCTTGGCATCCATTATGAAGAAGACAACATTGAGCACAATGACAGCCTTACCCAAAATCTTGCCTGTCTCGGATACAGCTTTGGCAGCCTTGCCAGCAGCTTAAGCACCATCACCAGCTACTTTGGCACCCTCTCGAGCAACTCTGGTAAACGTGCCACCAGCTCTGGTACCCCTGCTTGTGATCTTCACAGCTGATTTGGCTACAGCTCTACTGCCCTCAACAGCTGCCTTGGCTGCTGCTTCACTGGCCTCAACAGCTGCCCTGGTTGCCTCAGCTGCTCTCTTGCAGGTCCTGAAGGCCTTGCTCGCTAGTGCTGCAGCATCTTCAGCTGCTTTGGCCGCTGCTGTAGCACTATTCACCACTCTAAGATTACCTGCACCTTTGGCTGCCTCAGCCACCTTTCTGGCCCCAGCTGCGGCGGCTTTGCTTCCATTGGCGGTTGCCTTGGCAGCTGCAGCTACTTCCTTGAAATCAATGATCAACGCATGAGCAGTCAGACCAGTAACCAGAAGACGAATCACTTCCTTCCCCGTTTCAATTGTAAAACCATTCACACTGAATTTGACACACAGCAAATAAGCTAGGCCGCTCTCCGGAGGCCAGCCGTTGTCGACGTAGGTAGACTCAATCGTGTGCTGCAGTTCCATTATCACCATTCAGACATCCTCGTATATATTGGATGAATATGGCATAGGCATATGGCAAGGGCAGTTGGATGCAGAAGATGCTGAGTTGTTGTAGGGAATTTGGTTGGCAGGAGGTGGGTGCTGAGCAGGTACAGAACATGTCAGAGGCGGAGTTGAAAGGAATGCTGGAGAGTGTTGCATGGAGAAGAGTGAAGGCAGAATGGAACAAGGATTTGGAGATGAAACCGAAGTTGTCGATGCTGAGGAGGACTGTCGAGTGTGGTGAGGAGTCTTCTTGTGCAGTTGTAAAGGCAAAGAGGGAGAGGAGGGTTTTGCTGAAGCTAAGGGGAGGCACAGCGGCTTTTCAGGTGGAGACAGGCAGGTGGCAGGGAGTGAAGAGAGAGGATAGGCTGTGCAAGGAGTGTACCAGTAATGAAGTGGAAGATGTGACGCATTGACTTCTGAGATGTCCAGCGTGGAACAGCCTTCGACAGCCATTGTTGCCTGAAGTCCGATCACACACAGAAGACGGATAATGGACATTTTGATCCAAAGATCTTCCTTAGCTGTAGTACAAAACTGATAAAGCATGGCTTGTTAAGTACGAGTGGGTGTGTCGGTGGATATCATAAGACAACTGCATACTGTGGAGTGATGTAATGGATGCATCTGATTATAAACAGGGGATGATGTCGGATTAAATTAATGAGTAGTGGGATGGGACTGAAGAAGGTGGTGGGAGGTATTGTTGAAGTTGGAGATGGAGTGAAGTTGCCAGGAGGTCACTCAAGGGGTTAAGAGAAGGAGGCTTGTCCTTAGCTGAAGTCAGTTTTCATCAGCTGCGTACGAAACTGATATTCAAACTGCACAATGATTGATCAGAGGGTATATTTCAGCATGTCCACTGTTCTTCATTGCAGTAAGGTTACCATTTTCATGGAGATCCCTTCTCATTACCTTTCATTCATCAAACGTCTATGAATATCTCTGCAAATATCAACTTGATCCACTTTGGATTTGGTGTACAGGTCATAGATGCTAGTACTGACAATAATTAAGTTAGATGTTTGCTATTAAAGTTGCACCAATAATTGGATCGGCAATCGGTATCGGCCGATATTGGGTCTCTGTAACCTCATCGGTAATTGTATTTTTCCTTCGTCCCCTACCGATATCGCGATTATGTCACCTCGAGCACGTGACGTTTGCGAGTGAGTCGAGTGGTTACATTGTTGCATTGTTTGCCGTTGGTTTGTTCTGGGTCTACGGCGCATGGAATATCGCCAGGAAGAAAGATGTCACCAACATGGGACTACTTCGCTGTCAACAAGGACCTCTTCGTAGTGTACCAGGCCTGCAACAAGAAGGAATCCGCGCAGCAGTAGGAATTGCACGAGTTATATTATGGGATTATACGAATTTGGTGCAGCATCTGAAGGACAGGCACGCTCAACTACACAGAGAGTTTAAACCATAGGTTGAGGTGCAGAATGCAGCGACTTTATCAAGTAGTCCAGCGCCTTTCTGGCAAATATCGCTTTGAGCCTGAAAGCGGAGATTACATATGAATATGTAGGCTAAGCTGTATTGGTGATGCGCGCACACAGCATATTCACGGGAGAATTGGTGAGACGATTGCACTCTATTGTCAGTCGTTCTCTGTGGCTGAGGACCAGGGCTTCAGGCAGTAGATCAAAGAAACCAAGGTACACACTGTGAAGCAAAAATCGGATATCGGATAGGTATCGGCACTTAAAAATCGGAAATCGGATAATTGGTAAAAAAAAAAAAAAAAACATATCGGTGCAACTCTATTTGCTATGTACTTATCGAATGTCAAATTTATGCAACTTACAGCCTTCCTGCTCCTCACACCAGGATCGAGGGACACCATTCTACCAACTGATGCAACTCTTGTTCACGCACGTCCTTAAGACACACATGGAGAAGATGGCAGGTCAGAGTAGTCTGTAGTTGTTGGTAGAGGGAGGGAGGGAGGGAGAGATATACACTTGCGTCAAATGGTTGAGGGCAGCTGTTCTGTGCTCCAAAAGTGGTTAGACTGGAGTACAAAGTACATATTCCCAATTTGCAGTTTGTTGCCTTCCAATTTCCTCTTCCCCCTTTGTACTGTGGACCCCAGTGTGTGTACTAAGGTGGTAGGACCATCTTGTACATGGTGGTGTGTGTTATGTGGTTAGACTGGGTCATGTCTGATTAAAGTGGTATTGAAGGAAGTTGACAATGTGTATGTCTTGTTCATTGGTAGGGTCATCTGAGGTGGTCCCTCATTCGGCCAAAGAGCTGCCAAGGACAGGTCCATGAGGGAAGTGGTTGCCATGGCAATGCAGGCCCGCATTGAGCGCTCTCAGTGAATATATGTAGAATGGTGTATCGCACTGCCAGTGATAGTGTGTGCTGCACAGTGCAGGTGTGTGGGGTGGTCACATGACCAGATCCCTATCTTAGTACTATTCTCACGATGTGCACCAGTACACACTGTGGAGGACAGGGACCTGGCCATGAGACTAGTGAGGTGTGTGTGTGTGTGTGTGTGTGTGTGTGTGTGTGTGTGTGTGTGTGTGTGTGTGTGTGTGTGTGTGTGTGTGTGTGTGTGTGTGTGTGTGTGTGTGTGTGTGTGTGTGTGTGTGTGTGTGTGCATGCGTGTGCGTGTGTGTACATTTGTATGCCAAATGTGTGTGTATTAATGCTTTGTTGCAGTAGATACTGTAAATCATGAACATTATAGAATTGGTGAATGCACTGTCTACTTTTGACCAAATGTTTGTCAGAAAACTGCTCCCCCCTTCCTCCCTTCCCCATGCTCGCCATCCCCCTCCCACCTTCCCTTTCTGGGATCCCTTCTGCTCCACAATCGGACTGTTGTCTGTTGGATACAGCCTATGGGGGATATTGTGGACTTGGATATATGTGACACCTTTAGCCCCGCCCCCAAGCATCAGGATACATGTTGTGAGCAGTTGTCCGATGTACCATGCAGTTCCCTTGAGCCTCAGTGGAGTGTGGGTGAGTGGAAACCTGTGAGTGGTTGGGGGCATGTGAGGGTACCAATGATGTGTGGAGTGCTGTGTGGAGTGAGTATTGTGAGTTGTGAGGATGATGTGAGGGTGAAAGTGAATGTTGGTGTTAAGGAGACGCACAACTTGTCAGGAGGTGGCCTTGTGAGTAGGTGTGTAGGAGTGAATTAGGGACACTTCCAGCTTGTCAGTAATGTCAGTCCTCCTCCCTGCCCTCCCCCCACCCACACAGTGTACAAGTACATGTGCATGTAGGAGGGTACCAGAGACACAGAGTTGAGTGCTACCTTCCTGTCTACCACAGGGAGGTGTCAAGGGAACACTGCAGCCACCTGACACGACCAGAGATATACCAGCGCTGCAACACAGACATTCCCTGTGGTGAGTGTGTGTATGTATTGTTGTACACATTACTCTAACCTGTCTTAGCAGACCGCCTGCTAAATAGGACCATGCACTTTGGCTTAATTCTGTAATGGTGATAAGCAGTGTGTATTTGAGGCTCTCCCTCCTCAGCCTCCTGTCCCTCCCCATTGCTCCACCTCCCCTCCACTCCCTAAACCAACTGCCATAACTCCAGATCTAGCTGCTCGGCAATAATGTATATAGTGACAAAAAACTGGTGTTCATAAAACAGAAGAGCCACTGACTTTAACAGTTAATGCAGTGTTTGCACACAGTGTTCCTCTCATTGACTCCGCTAACTTCTCCGGTACCAGCCCCAGTTCCACTTCTGTGAGTAGTGGGTTCTTACTGAATCCAGCAGCCAGGGCTCGGCTAGCTCCAGTACTTTCCCACATATCCACCTTCACCTTGACTACTTGAACACAACTGGCTGCCTCCTCCAGATGTGCCCAGTCCTCTTCACTCCACTCCTCCTGTAGGTACAAAACACAACACAGGGGTACCAAGGTGACACCTTACAAGAATAACAAACACTGCACTGTTGGTATGGCTTCAGGGGTAAGTTGCCGATGGACACAATATGGCTGTCCAACAGTCACATGAGATGGGTGGGTTACATGCACCTACTTTGGGTGAAGTCCACATCTACACACACATGTGATGACAACAATCAATGAGCACGGTGAATGTGTGCAATCACAATGCAATGTGTGTCAAACACCAACTCTGTAATTAGCTACACTAGTCTGCTGTTTGGCGCATTTCAAGGGGGGCTATAATATCACTCCCTGTTGGAACTCCTTGAAAATTTGGCAAGACATATGTCAACATTGTATTGCCCACCCCTCCCCCTTCCTTTTTGGAACTGCAGATTCACACTTCCCCTTTGACCAATGTTCTAAATACAGCACAGTGTGTTTGGTACAGTGGGAACAACTTAGGGGGCTCAATTGTGTGTGGGCCGTGGGGGGGGAGGGATTAGAAGAGATCATTGGGGTCACAGGAAAATGTTAACTGTAAGCAGCTACAGTATTAATGGACTACTTTGGGGCTCCTTAGCATGTAGTATTCTCTACTTCACGGGAACTTATGGAGGGGACCTATTCCTTATAGCAGAGTTCTGAATGACCTCTATAGGGTGCAGTGTAACAGCTCATCACATCAAAAGTCACTTGACTTACAACTACCAACTGACAACCTGGCCACTCACAACACCATCATGAACAGACATGTGTCGAGATCGCTTGTGTCATTCACTGGTGACATGCACAAAATGACACACCAACTGTAGAACAACAGTACGAGCCATGACAGGTGTGTGTGTGTGCGTGTGCATGTGCGTGTGTGTGTGTGTGTGTGTGTGTGTGTGTGTGTGTGTGTGTGTGTGTGTGTGTGTGTGTGTGTGTGTGTGTGTGTGTGTGTGTGTGTGTGTGTGTTCATTGTACGGCAAGATGCTGTAGGGCACATGTCATGCAATAGAGCTCTTTAGAGTGTTCTGGTAGGTGCCTAACAAACGTGGCAGAAAACCACCAACAAAATGTGCTTACTGCATGTAATAGAAGATATAGGTATGTGTTTATACAGCAGAAGTGCCCAACAAATGCTCCATACAGTATACCACACTCAAGTGGAAATTGGATGGATGTATGGGGGAGGGGAAGTGCACAAGTACACAGGCACTCCAATGTAGGTGATGGAAGATCAGAAGGATATTAACACAATCAAACTTCAAGCAATTAAGCAAACACACTTTATGATGGGAATGAATCATGAGCAGAATCACAGCAGGGGGAGGAGTTCAACAGATAGGATTGACTCTCAATTACTGTACACAGTTTGGAGACCGATGGTAATTGTGTCTATAGTCAATGAAACTTGGCATAGAGGGGTGGATGTTAACACACACACGCAATCACTATCGGTCTCTGGACCATATAAATGGGAGTCCTGTCCATTGGACTCCTCCCCCTGCTACGATTGCACAATAGACCACCTTGTAAAGAAGGCTTAGGAGGGTGGGGGGATATAAATACTCAGGGGATACCCCTAAATATACGTAAGCTACAGTATTTGACACACACACACGAACACATAGTACAGTGATTACTGCACTATGTCTCCATGTGTGTCGCAACTAGTTAAGTAACTAGCACGATGTAGCATGTGAATAGGTGTACACTGTACATACCCATAGTGAGTAGTTCACTGTAACACTGTCCAGGGGGGAGCCTCTGTGTGACAGTGACTGCAGCACTGGAAGAGGGTTAATGGAATGGGTGACAAGCGTCCTCAACTGTGGTATGGTCTGGACACAAGTGGCCACTGCTGAAGATGGCTTATCACCATCATCATCATCATCATCATCATCATCATCATCATCATCATCATCATCATCATCAGACATTTCTAAGGTTGAAAAGGTAGAAAAAGCACAGCAATCATTAAGATCTGCATGACAGTGCACACAAGATTGAATGGGGTTGACCTTGAGGGGCTTCACAAACAGCAAGGACTCCTACACATTCATTTACACTTGACACATGTACACCACTCCATTGAACTTGACTTAGTAGAATGGGGTGATTGGACATTGCTTTGACTAGTCTTGTACCCAGCCCACTTCCATCTGCCATTTTGACAAAGGCGTGGAAGGTGGTCTGGCAAACTGAGCCCACATTCCTGGGCCTAGTGACGTCTCATTCCCAGAATCAAGAATACCAATCAGATTCAGATCAGTCACGTGTTGGGAAAATGGCGTACTCCAGACCGAGGATATAACCAGCATTGTCAACCGCTTAGCGTCGCCTGGGTTATCAGCATCTGACAGCAAAACAACATGAGGTCGTCATCCACTTTCTGAGTGGCGAAGACGTATTCGTTTCCCTTCTTTCCATGTGTCATACCGTCTCGCGTGATCGGGCATGACATCATTAAGCCCAGGAATGTGGGCTCAGTTTGCCAGACCACCTTCCGTGCCTTTGTCAGAATGGCGGATGGAAGTGGGCTGGGTATGAGACTATGCTTTGACAAACACTCCACGCATTGCCACAACATCAAACTGTTGCTAAGCAATAGTGGTTGCTAAGAGACAGTTGCAAATTACAACTCAGCACGTCTCCAAATGAGCAACACAGCATACACTAATTGTGAACAACAGAAACATTTGAGGGTGTAAGGGTGGCAAGGGGAGGGTCAGTGCTTCCAATGTATGTACATGTATGGGCCCAACCCATGCATGTACATCCCCTTATGTGGTATAGTATAGTTAGAGGCATGTAGTGATAGGCTCACCTTCAACATCAAGATCTCTTATAGAACGGTTGTCTTCGATTCCACTTAGTACAAGGAGGAGTAGGGTGCTGTGACCAAACAGCTTAAGTCTCTTCAGCTGACAGCGGGCAGCCTTCTTCTCCAACACACTGCAGTCACCCTGCACACATAACATACAGTGACAACAGTAAGAGAACAGATGGAGCATTCATACACTCGGGAAGTTAAACAGAGCTATAGGTCTAGTGTGGTCACTGACAATTGTCCATGATATAATGTGATGCATCTCAAACTGCTTCACACATTTCACCTCAGAGTGAGAGTAAAACGGCACATGTTATGCACTCAAACAACTCAAGCGTAGAAAGAGCAGCATAGATAGGAGGAAGCCACACAGTGTATTCCTGATAACCGCTCCTTCAGAGTCCACACCACATAACTATATACTAATCCAGTGCAAGGCATTGCAGGGGTGAGCATATACATACACACATACACATGTAGTCATACATACACACAGCCACATCTACACACACATAGCTTCATACAGCTATGTACACACACACACACAGTCATGTACATATACATGCATAGCTACATGTATGCCCACAGCTCAGACACGTTGTCAGGCATTTCAGCACTTTTAAAATAGCCAAGCAAGAGAAAATGAGGATAGTATTCGCTCCGTTTACCTAAGATACGTAGCTAGCTAGCCTACCTGTGCAGGACCACCGCTGTACCTGCACTTCAGTGTTAGGACACATACACTTAATTGCCAATAGCCACACTGCAGCCGCCACACCTTTAAGTTCCCTTCTGATGGCTCAGTGTCGTCACTCATTGTAGCATAGGGCAGAGGACAGGAAACGTACAGGCGTAATTAGGACAGGTATGGTGTGTGACAAACTAACAGACATTTAGGCCCCAAAACCAGCCTAGATTGTAGAATCAGGCTACCTCATGATTTACATAGGGGCTCGTTTCACTTGCCCCAACCAGGTGAAAATTTACCACTTACTTCAGCAACACCAAAGAGGATAAGACCCAACTTCTCCAATGGTCTGTGGGCAAAGACCTCGGCCAGTGCCTCTGAAATGCAGCCTTCTTCCACTCTCAGTTTCAACCTCTTTAGCGACCCAGCAGCCTTACATAGTGCTCTGGCATCTACGTCCATAGGGGAAGGGGAACAAGGGAGAATGGAGGAACACAATAGAGACACATCTGACAGCTACACAAAGGGATACAGGGGGAATTAAGAGACATAGAGTATTTGCTGCCATGGCAACAGGTGATTGTAAATAGTCATTTTATCATGGAAATCACCCACTGCCATTGCTAAAGAGACAACAACTGAAGGGGTCACACATGCACAACCTCCATACAACAGTGGACTACAATAACAATTAGTGTGGTCCCATCCACTCACCTTCAGTGGAGAACTGGTACACACTTAGTGACAGTGACTGTAAACTAGGGTTGCACTGCACAACTGAACAAACATGATGGAAACTGGTGGGGTATAAGGAAAATGATGATATGTCTAGTTCAGTCAGGTGCTTGCACTTGGTGAGGCAGTGAGAGAGTACCATGGTGTCAAAAGGAGTGAGGTACAAATTAAAGGTGAGACAGCTGTTTAACTGAGTGACTATGCTCTGGGTGAGAGACTCATTCTGAGACTCAAACAAAGCGTGAAACACATACAAAAGATAAGGATTGTCAAAGTCACATTTTGCTGGCAGGTCACCGCCTGTGGCAGGGATGGCCTCGCTGACCTCCACTGACTTGAACTGTGTTAGTCCAGCGAAATATCTGAGGACGACAGCAAACTTGGGGTTGTGGCAGTTCTCCCTCCAGAAGGCAGCTTGTTTTGTCTCAAGCAATAGGGAGAGATGGTAAGCACTAAAGAATTCCTGTTTAGTGGTGTGGCTGAAGTTCAGCGTGCTGAATGTTGCATAACTGGGGTCCTGGCTGGCATGCAAGTGGAGGAGGCCACTGAAGGAGGACTCATCCAGGGACTGGCAGGGAGGGATGGAGAATAGGGGACGCACATCAGCTTCTTGGAAGATGTAGTCAGGTGGTTCCTTGGTGAGACCTATGAAGGCGAGGACACCGAGGGATGACAACAGGTGCTTCACATCTGGTGGGAGTTCAGTGAGAGATTTGTCAATTTGGTAATCTCTCTTCTTCTTTCGCTTCTCTCGAGTGACAATCCTGGCAATGTAGGACTTGTAGCACTCGGTCATGGTTGCAGGAAACACCGACCTGCCTGCAACACCACGTTCGTAGATCGAACAATAGATCAGTAAATTCATAGGAATATAGGCTCCTCCCATGAGGTCTGGACGGTCCATCAGACCAGATAACATGGCCTCCCCTTTGCCCGGCTCACTCTTGAAGAACTCTTTCACGTATGACTTCACTGCTTTGTCATCAAATCCGAGTATTTCATAAAAGAGAGAGCTGTGCTCTTGTAGTGGTGGACACCCACCAGGACGCGTGGACACTATGAAGTGTGCTTGGGGAAGCAGACGACCCTCCATGAGGCCTGACAGGAGGGATCCCTCGGGGTTGTTCATAAGACCACGCACCTCGTCTGCACCATCCAAGATGATGAGGACGTTATTTCCTTGGCACTGCAGCAGTTCCCGAATAGCATCACCACAGCAGGTCTTGTCGGGGATGTAGTACTGGAGGAGACTCTCCATACTACAATTATATGGGGTGGTGCTGCTTTTCAGAGCTTGTGACACGGCCTTGTCACGCAGAGGGAAGTAAAGGACAAGGGAGAAGTCACTCGGCTCATCGTTGGCCACTTTCTGACACAGGTGTTTGAGGAAAGTGGTTTTACCTGTGCCGGGATGGCCATGAAGAATTCGGTTTTGCTGGGTTCCTGCTCGAAGAAAGTCATCGACTGTCACTTGTTCAGTCGCTCCCTCTGACAGTCGTACGCCACAGTCACAATATTGTTTTAGGAAAGTGCCCTGATCAAGGTCTCCCTTCAGTCTCGCTTTAGGGGCACTCTTCAGTACAGCTACTTTAGTGTACTGTACCTTCCGTGGGCCCTCAGTGAGGGACAGCCGCTGGTAACTCTTGTAAGCAAGCTTCCTCACATGTTGGAGTGACTCTGGGAGGGCAGGACACACCTCCACCTGCAGGGGGTGTGGAGGGGTGATAGTGAGGATGGGAGAGGGTAGGGGATAGCTGGTGTGTTTGATTGTCAGCAATAAAGTGGATTCATGGCACACTGTGAACTGACACAGAAGGTGGGACATGAACATCACTGCATTGACATAGGTGTCAACCATGCAGTGGACCACAGAGGGACAAAGTACAGTACTGTGCATGAAAGTGGGTGGTCATTGAAATGGTGGGACTGAATCACACAGGGTAATCTTTGGGTCAGAATCTGCCAACACATGTGTAAGAGAACGTGTGACTCATTCACAGCCTGTCTAGAATTCATCAAAACCAGACAAAAGGAGGAACAGTGGGAAAGCAGGACAGTGGGATCCATTTTGGTACATCTCATCTAACTAGGTCAGTTGACACCTGTGTATTGTATAGTATTGTGTACTGTTAGTTGGATGTGTACTAGTGACATAAACTATAGTAACTGAGTTTGCACATTTCATTCCCTACAAACACACATTATACTACAGTACTACCAGTAGCCACACAACAATGTGGAGTGCCAACCAACTCACTGCATTAGTCCCAGTGGTGACCACTGCAGGTGGACTGGGGGTGAGATCTATGCACAAAGGAGCAACACGGGTAGAGTCAGGTGGAGCTCACCACTATGCACTACACTAGTCTCTCGTCATAAACTTATCCATTCTATAAATCCAATAACATGAGACAATGCCATTTGTACTCACTCACACACAACACCTACCTTTGGCTAGTCTTTGCTTCAACTCTCTACCCAAAGAGTTCAACTTTGGGTTGCCTTTGCAATCAATGAGAATGCCACAGACTCTCACCAAGGCCTCTTCAGTGCACTTGTCTTTGAGGCACTTGAGGATCTTGGTTCTTCTGTGTCATACTGTCGATCTTTCTGATTCTCGTCAGATCACCATCCGTAATAATATCTTGATGCTTAAGTTCATAAATGATGGCATCGGCATCCACATCAGTGATGAAACGCTGTCGGAAGTCGTCAAGGACTTGTTCAGCTGCATATGTGGAAAGGGAAGAGTTGTGCTACACAAAACTGCCAACATCTGATTCACAAGTTCACTGTAGGACCACTCTCTCTCCACCTACTCTCAGCAGGTGTGTGTACACAAAGGGCTACACATTAGTCTCACACAGCCAACCACTAATCCTGCCTCCATTTTTATAAGCCGATGTCATCGCTCGGCAGGAACAGGGTCCGGTACTCTGAGCAACCAGAACATGGTGGCTCATTATTATGCAGTTATAATGTAACACATGATGTGCACATTTCCCTTTGAGGATAAAGTGGTTGTTAATGGCATTCAGAAAGATTACCTTGTTAACCATACAAAATGGCCACCACATTACGTGCAGTAATGATGGTCACCTACACATAGACGTGGTCAACAAAGACCTTTTGACAGCTGGTTGTGACTGAGAGCTATGAAGAGACAGTGGCTCATATCTTGGTGATGGAATGTCACACGGGCAAGCGCCAAAGACTGCTCTTCAGTTGCACTACAAATCAGGCTAGAATCCTCCACATCTGCATGGCTAGTTACTAGTGGTGTAGTTTGTGGCAATGGAAGCTGAGAAGGAGAATAGACCCCACTTGGTGCCCACCATCTGTGCAAACACTACCACTCCATATATGGAAGACATAGTATAACATACCGTATACGTACAAATTTTCGCGGGACGTTATTCTCGCGAATTTCGCGAATCCGTGGAGGTTCGCGAAATTAAATTCGCGTAAATTCTTGCAATATGCACGTGCGGAAGGCCTTAAATTGGTAAGTGTGTAGCAAAGAAACGTTTCTTTTGTGCGGAATGGTCAAGAAGACGATCAAAGATTACTTTTAAGACCGTAGACATCTTTGCCAAGGACTTGCCAGCTCGAGTAGTCAACGCTCCAGTAAACGTGCATAGTCTATTGAGCCACCGCCGAGCAAACACGGAGCAAAGGCAGGATATGGTGCGTGGAACGTGTCCCACAGTCAGGCCGGCGTTCTGGGCTGCCACGCGTAAGGATCTTTGCTGTTCTGTTTTCCCGTTCACGCTGAAGAACTGCTCCCACCGATGCAGACCAGCCATCCTTGGAAACGTTATACCCGCGAACGCAACTACTTAAATGGAACGAAGACATCCGTAAACGGTCAGAAATGATCCGTAAAGCGCCAGTAGAATGAACCAAAGCGTACATCGATGCCTGAGCCAATCTAGGTGGTGATATCTCCCATAGAAAGGAAACCATTCGCGAAATGTTCAGGGCTTTGCGAAATTAAAATCGCAAAAATTGTCAGGAAAGGGGCATTCGCGAAATATACATCCCGCGAATATTTGTACGTATACAGTACCTTGAACTGTGTCAGCTAGTGGTCCAGGGAGTAGGTGTGGCTCAGGGGAGGTGTCTGCTTCAGCTGGGTCTTGTTCAGTTGCAGTCTTCTCTCCCTCCTCCTCCTCCCCCTCCTCCTCCTCCCCCTCCTCCTCCTCCTCCTCATCATCATCACTGCCCTTCCACCACCTGCTAATGATACCTCCCATTGTGGTGTGACACTTGTAACTGTGATGAGAGAACAGTGTAATATGAGTGCACGTAGCAGCCTAACTCCACGTCCATCAATTCACTATAATATACTATAGTTAACTCATGGCCCACAAGTGTGTCTGGTATCACGTACTCACTCACTAAGCCACAGAGATTGCTTGGCTAGCTAGCTACACCAAATGTGTCCCGACCTCCAGACGCCAGTGGACTACTGGTAATGCCCCCCCCCCCCCCCCCCCCCCGTGTGTACCGTACCGTACCGTCTAGTACGGTAAGGTACGATCTCTGCATCTCACCGATCGAGAAAGAGACTGACTTGACCGACCGACCAGATCACTTCCAACCACGTGCACTTGACCCCCGAGAGTGGAAAGCACAAGGGAACTCCCCAATCTCACACACCACTTCCGGCTACGTAGCGTCAGATTGTACCACAGAGATAGCTAGTACTAGCATATAGACACGTGTATCTATGATACATTATCAGTGCTTCGCTTTCTCGAGTGGTGCGAGGAGTCGTGCCTGTCCCGGGTCTATCTTGTTCCCCCGTCTCAATGTCTGAGTGCCTACAGCAAGTGTCCATCGACCTTAGCTGTCTGTTTCCAGAGGCGCGCTCTTCTGTTTCTACTGCTCTCCTGGGAGAAGAGATGCCCAAGGCCCAAGGTGTGTGCTGCTTGTTTAGGACTGGCTGCTCTGAGCATGGTCACTGGTACTGGTGCTTCTCCTCCCCTCCTCTCCTCCTTTCGTTTATGCGCTGACTCCTCTTCTTCCTGCGGGTCCCCTGCTGGGTCTGTCCTCATCCCACCACCCCTTCTTGGTCCCCAGTGCCAGCTGCACATCCTCTACTCCAGCCCCTCAGCTCCACGCCTACACCGCCTACACTCCCATTTCCACTTTACAATGTGATGTGGTCCTGGCCGTCATTGACTCTTTGATCCCCATTCCCTGCCCTCATCACACCATCCCTCCACTTCCCTCCATCTAGGAGGACCCCTCCTCAAGACTGTCACCCATTGCAGCCTCATCCTCTCCACTTTTGTGCACATTCCATTCTGAACTGTTGTCTGTCGAATACAGCCTATGGGGGATATTGTGGACTTGGATATATGTGACACCTTTAGCCCCGCCCCCAAGCATCAGGATACATGTTGTGAGCAGTTGTCCGATGTACCATGCAGTTCCCTTGAGCCTCAGTGGAGTGTGGGTGAGTGGAAACCTGTGAGTGGTTGGGGGCATGTGAGGGTACCAATGATGTGTGGAGTGCTGTGTGGAGTGAGTATTGTGAGTTGAGGATGATGTCAGGGTGAAAGTGAATGTTGGTGTTAAGGAGACGCACAACTTGTCAGGAGGTGGCCTTGTGAGTATGTGAGTGTGTAGGAGTGAATTAGGGACACTTCCAGCTTGTCAGTAATGTCGGTCCTCCTCCCTGCCCTCCCCCCACCCACACAGTGTACAAGTACATGTGCATGTAGGAGGGTACCAGAGACACAGAGTTGAGTGCTACCTTCCTGTCTACCACAGGGAGGTGTCAAGGGAACACTGCAGCCACCTGACACGACCAGAGATATACCAGCACTGCAACATAGACATTCACTGTGGTGAGTGTACATGTGTGTGTATTGTTGTACACATTACTCTAACCTGTCTTAGCAGATCACTTGCACTCTTGCATGTTGATATATACTATTTGACAGTCAAAACTTACATTTGCATATTGTGTGCATTATATCCCTAATATTAATTGGTATTACAGGTTGTGAGGGACCACCTGCTAAATAAACCACTTTGACTTAATGCTGTAATGATGGTAAGCGGCATATATTTATAGCACATCCTCCCCTCCCCTCCCTTCCCCTCCTTCTTCCTGCTCTCCCATCCTCCTCTCCTCCTCCTCCAGAAAAAGTGTGGGTATGCTGTCTGGTGGTATGAGTGTGTCGTCTAGCAGTGTTGAAGTCAGGCCCACTGTGGACACTGTAGGAACTTGTACAACAGAAGTGGTTGCCTCTGAGAGTGTTGCTGCAAAGGAGAGTGAACCGGCTCTCCCTCCAGAGAAAAGGCTCAAGGTGGAAGACAAGAGACCTGAACTAGTGTCATGAGACAAGACTTGATTTGATGTCTCTGCTGTGTTGTGTTTGGTAGACAACTGCACAAACTGTGTATTGTCAGGTGTTCTTTAATAGGTTGTTGGGTTGGTGTTTATTATAGTGAAGTGTGCCACTCACTCAGAGCAGAGTTCCCTATGCTACTGTTGTATACCTCCAGCTCCAGACTATGTTGAGAGACTGCATGTGATGCATGCACCACTTGTACCTGCATGTAGATCTGTATAATGATGCAATCAAATCTACGTATATTAATACATGACTGGGCATGTTTATGTAATGTACTATATATGTTTAAATTTTCAGTACTATAACTGAAACGAGGGGGAATCTTGAGCTAATCACGTAGTATGTTAGATCAACTAACAAAAATTAACAACTTTTGGCTTGGTCACAGAGTCCTTATGCAACTGGGAGTGTTTCTATGTATATAGGTACGTAGTATTGCGTCTTTTCTGCCAGGTAACATCACTTCAGCATCGTCATAACAAACCCTCCAATCAGTAAAATTGCAGTGAGCAGTTGACCTTTCATCCTTTGTGCTATACACAGGGAGGCAGACTATAATAGTAATAATAAATGATAATAATGATAATTATTATTATAAGACAAAGAGACACAGATACGCATTACATTAATTGAACAATCATACTGATGAATTAAATCAAATAAAATCAATCAAATCAATTCAATTAAATCAATCAATCAATCAATAGACTGGAGTCCTGCACAGAGGCAGAGTTTCAGCCACTTCCTATAGCAGACTAGCAAACTCCTGAAAGCATGCAGGAACTCATGATGGAGACCACATGCAGTGACAGTATAAAAGTATGATCAAGCCACCTTCTACGCAGAGTAGCATTGTAAGATATACTGTGAGTGGAAGTAAAGTGAGACCTATATAAAATGAATCATTACTGGTCATGAGCATGATGGTTGTGAATTCAAGTGGTGGTAGATCGGTCTGTACATGCTATTGTGTACATACTGTATTATTACATGACTTGCACTGTACATACATATATACATCAATCACCAGTTTAATGTTTCTTCATCCCTGGTAGCAGGACAGGAATGAATATACACTACACCTTCTGTATGTGTAATGAGCAGAGGGTTGCAGGGGTGTGTACCTGTACATGTGTGAATGTTTGAGAAATTAGCAATAACATTTACACCCCTACGCCCTCAAACCAATTATGGTGTGTTTGTGCAGTATGTTATCTTTTGGCTATACTCAACATATACGGCTTTGTTGCCACAACTAAAGGTGTTTTGCCATGCAATGCTGAAAATGTTTATACATCTATAATTATATTTATGTGCTGCAATTTCAACTTCAATCATAACTACGTAGTTTCACTTCTGCAAGTATGCTAGCACCAAGTATAATGGTTTCTGTATCATTCTAACAATAGCAATTATAGCATTAATTAATATTTTAGCAATAATACCATATCAAGTTGTATATGACATGGTATCTTTATACTTGTATGACATTGTGCACTGACAATATGGCATCATGACAGTATAGTATACACAATGCAGGACCTCAATGGTGTGGGGACAGTCTCTGCACTGCATGATAACAGTATTAACCAGTGACTATCGCATGCACAGATGTTCACCTCTAAACACATGCCTTGACTTAAACGACAACCATAACATTCAAATGAATGCAGAGGTGAAAGTACAAAGGTTATAGTGACTTATGACTGAGATATGCCACATGTGGTGGCACTTAAACAGTGTGTAACCTACAGTATTGCTCAACATATGTGGCTTTGTTGCCACAACTAAAGGTGTTTTGCCATGCAATGCTGAAAATGCTTATACATCGATAATTATATTTATGTGCTGCAATTTCAACTTCAATCATAACTACGTAGTTTCACTTCTGCAAGTATGCAAATACCAAGTATAATGGTTAATTAAGATGGTCTATGTACCATGGTGACACAAATGAAAGACAGCATTCAGAACTACACATGGTAAGGAAATAAGGGGAAGGAGAAAATGGCAGTGAACTGGACCAGCACCAGCAACCTCCAGATTGTTAGCCAACCCTTTAGCAGCCAGGTCACTGGTCACCACCAACAGCCACTGATCCATTCCCCCCTTATATACCAATGTGGGTGGGCTCTATCCAAAGCCTCCTTTGAAACTCCCACACTGAGCACTGACTAATCAGTGACTTCATCAGAAATGTTAATTAAGATGGCCTTACCATGTGTAGTTCTGAACGTTGTCTTTCATTCGTGTCACCATGGTACATAGACCATCTCAATTAACACATAAAGTCACTGATTAGTCAGTGCCCGGTGTGGGAGTTTCAAAGGAGGCTCTGGATAGAGCCCGCCCACATTGGTATATAAGGGGGGAATGGATCAGTGGCTGTTGGTGGTGACCAGTGACCCGGCTGCTAAAGGGTTGGCTAACAATCTGGAGGTTGCCGGTGCTGGTCCAGTTCACATACAAGGAGAGAATGGATCAGGGGCTGTTGGCAGTGACCCCTATTAGGTCTCTCCTGCCAGGTAACATCACTTCAGCATTATCATAACAAACCTTCCAATCAGTAAAGTTGCAATGAGCAGTTGACCCCTCACAGGGAGGCAGATTGGTAAACTGCCTTTGAATGTGGACCTCATCATGGAGAGACCTCATCACGGAGAGACCTCATGATGGAGAGACCTCATGATAGAGAGACCTCATGATGGAGACCACCAGACGGTTATGCACATTTCTAGCCAATTCCTATGAGTAATATTCCCTTTATAGGCTGTTAACACCTTAAGCAACTGGTCCTTACCTACATATATCTACTCTGACTCAGAGGGATTTGTACACTAAGTTAGCAGCCACTATTCCTTTGTCGAGACATGGCTGACCAACTCCAAACTTCACCACTTTCACAACAAATTGCAGAAATCGATCCCAAACAAATAATCATTCATTTATGACAAACCATAAGCAGTGTCATAATATAAACATATCTATTAAGCCTACGAGTTCAAAGTGGGAAGTGTGTATGTGTGTTTGATTGAGTGTGTAGTGAGAAATTCTGAAAATATCTTACAATAAAACTAAGTGAATTTAAGTATCTGGTATGTTCACATAGCATGAAGTCCGTACATATTCGTTCAAACCAGGCAATACACAAGGTCTAGGCTGCATCAATCAGGTGCTTATGTTCCTCATCAGTGCAAGTATCACGAGGGCTTCCTTCAACCTTGTGATGAGTGAACATGTGTTTGATGATGTATGCAAACAGTGCTAGGAGACCAGAGGTGAACAGGACAGTGAAGATGTGTCTCAAGTCATAAAGGGTATTGTGTCTGTCGGCATAAAATTCTTTGTGCATGACTGACAAGAATGCACCACAAACAAAAGTACCCAGGATGAAGAAAATGATAGAACAACAATGTGGTAAGCACTGCTTGCAGCGTGTGATGCAAGGAAGAAAGAGAAGGGCTGTGCATGTGGTGAAGAAAGAGAAAGCTACAAGCATTGAGCAAATGTGATGAAACACAATCAAGGGAAATATCAAAAGACACACCATCTGAAACACAATGTACACAGAGAGCACCTGCATGAAGAGCACCATTCCTGCACACCCAACTGGCTTCAGCATGTACAGCATGCACTGTCTCCTGTTCAGACCTCGCCTGTCCATGGCCATCACCTTTGTGCTGATGTACCACAGGAGGAAGGAGAATTCCACAAGGTAGAACACACCCATCATCCCAAAGACATAGTACCCAATTTTCACAAAAGGCATGTAGCAGGGCCGTCGGAGGCGGTACGGCCGGTACGGCCATGGCCGTACCACTTTTTGAACAGCTAGCAGTTTTTTAATTTTCAAAAGCAGTGTTTTTAGCTACTAAACTAGATAACTCCTACCCTACCCTAACTAACCGTTGAGGATGCAATGAAACAGGAGATATCAAGTAGGGTCCAATACTTCACGATTTGCAAGCACGCTCCTTTCTTCCGCCATGTTTTGTTACGTAATCGATTCAAAACGTAATAAAGATGGAGGCCAGCAGCGCAGGGAATCGTTTTCTCGCACCAATAGACCCACATCACCTGGCGCTAAGAAGCATGGCTTGTAGCACCACACGTCAGCGAATCGCTATACCCTTAATGGTGATGTAACAATTCAAAATGGCCTCATCGTCGAAGCACGTGGACCTAAGAACGCCGACAATAGGTGACAAGCCTCCTCAGCCTTGCGCAGGTTTTCAGGAATTGCTAATCTGTGGAAATATTGATATGGTTTCATTCATTAATATATTATATATATACTGTGTACAGACAATGCATGCAAAACAAGTACTTGATTTATTGTGAAATCTATGTAACCCTCTTAAACGACTTACTGACTGATCGAGAGTGCATGCTGGGCTAGCAAAGGCATCACCATTCTTGAGGCACAGATCTGTAGCAAACGTTATCTGTATGATAATTAAAAGTAGCTAAAAAAAATTTTTGCTCGCTACGCTCGCAACATTTTGTATCCTTCACCCTATGGCCTTACCACTTCTAAATTGCCTCCGACGGCCCTGTGTAGGCTGTGGATATGATAGTGCTTTTGGTGGTAATGACATTGTTGAACAAAGCAAGTGCCAGAAATTGGTACAAATACAAAATCACAAACCAAACCCAACATTGTAGCATGGCAGAGAAGAGAAGCGATTTGGCTTTGGGATTCACTGGGTGGAAGATGTGGTGGTTCTTCTTCATCATTGGTAGCACCTTAAGTACCATGAGAGACAGACTAATAACCACTAGAAACAGGACCACAGTGAACTTTTGATCTGGCCTCTTTTCTCTGAATTGAATGGCTTCATGTATATCTGATGCAGAAAGTCTTCATTTGTCATCACAGATTTCATCCACTGCATGTAATATATTATAATGGGAATAGAAGTTGGGTATAATATTTTGTGATCTCTTTGCATGCATGAGATCTATACACTGTACATGTTTGCATTGTAGTTCTTTACCTGGGATATGACTCCATTCATAGCTGTGGAAGCTCTGGTGTTGGGGCAGAATGGGAAGGGTGGTGTCCAGCATATCTCAATAGTTCCATCCAATGCCTTAGGTATAACACCAGAAGTGAAGTAATCCAAAAAGGTATCAGTAGGTATGGAAATAAGAAAGAGTTTCTGCAATGTGAAGGGGACAGACTCAAAAATAGGCCAAGAGTACACAGCTGTTGTACTGCAGATGTCCTGTGTGTCAGATGCTTTGCAACACTTGTCTTCCGGGTGGCTGCTGACATTTTGAGATGCTGCTACATGAATGTGCATGTGAATCAGCAGAAAGGAGGTCCATGTCTTTATATTCCATTGCTCAATCTTGTCTGCTGCTGGTGTTTTCTGGAACAGTGCACACAGCTGGTCTGTGTTTGCAATGCAGCTGATGTTCCTGGTATTTCCAATTGTCTTGCATGGGTCCTGATTCATTGCTACAAATTAGGCCATGCATCAGGAGGTAATGGGCAATAACATAGCTGCTACTACAATTGGATTATTAACAATATGTTGTACAGGATACGTACTTTACTTTTAGTTCATTTCCTACATAATTGCTGAGAAAGCCCTGCCATGGAATTATGCTGCTAGTAGTGGAATACATAACTTACTCTACTATTGCAGTACTTAAAGAATCTACGTACATACGTGACATTGCAGACACGTATACGTCATACATAGTATCCTATAGTTTGAAACGTGTTGAGCATGCAGTTTCTTGGAAGACAATTATAACTCTATTGTATCAGGTAGGAAATCATTTCTACCATTTAAGCAACTGCATGTGTCTCTATACAGCCCCATCATGTGAACATGACTACAGCAATACACATACGTAACTTACTGGCAATCTCCTCATTTCCTGAGGAGGCCCTGAAATGGGATGCTGCTAACACTAGGAGAACAAGTGCCTCAGCACTTGTCTTCCCCATCGTTTCACCAATTGTTAAAATTGCTGCTGTCCCAACTTATATACAGATTAATATGTGTTGTTGTTGTTGCTGCATCTGGGCTTTCAAACTCAAAAATGGACTGAGATTCCATTCCTTTGTACTCCTCCATGGTACGTGACTGTCAGCCCATGCAGAGTAGGTTTCAGTTATCTTCTGCATTTTGGAACATTCCATTAATAACAAATACATTTTCAGCCAGTCACATAACTTCATGAAATGGAAGGAAGTCTTGAACTAATCTTCTAGTGTACATCAATTAAAGAAGCAAAGCTAACACTTTTTGATTGCTTTGGCTGTAGATGCTTTCTGTAACTGTGAGTCCTTCTGTAGTATAATGAGACTGATGCAGCTTTATAACATCATTTCAGCATCTCCACAACAAACCCTCCATTCAATCAGTAGGACAGGTATTAATTGGCAATGGTAACACCATCTTTGTGTGTTTCAGCCACTTCCAAGCAGACTAGCAAACTTCTGAAAGCATGCAGGACCTCATGATGGAGACCACAGTGACAGTATAGATATATTATACATGTATGACCAAGCCACTTTCTACGCAGAGTAGCATTGTAAGATATACTGTGAGTGGAAGTAAAGTGAGACCTATATAAAATGAATCATTACTGGTCATGAGCATGATGGTTGTGAATTCAAGTGGTGGTAGATCGGTCTGTACATGCTATTGTGTACATACTGTATTATTACGCGACTTGCACTGTACATACATATATACATCAATCACCAGTTTAATGTTTCTTCATCCCTGGTAGCAGGACAAGAATGTATAACATTTACACCCCTACGACCCTAAAGCCAATTATGGTGTGTTTGTGCAGTATGTTATCTTTTGGCTATACTCAACATATATGGCTTTGTTGCCACAACTAAAGGTGTTACTATACAGCTGTATAAATAAGCTGCAATTTCAACTTCAATCATAACTACTTAGTTTCACTTCTGCAAGTATGCAAGCACCAAGAATAATGGTTTCTGTATCATTCTATAGCAATAATACCATATCAAGTTGTATATGACATGGTACCTTCATACTTGTATGACATTGTGCACTGACAATATGACAGTATGTACATGCAATGCAGGACCGCAATGGTGTGAGAGCAGTCTCCACACTGCATGATTGCGGTATTAACTAGTGACTATTGCATGCACAAATGTTCTACTCTGGACACATACCTTGACTTAAACAACAACCATGACATTCAAATGAATGCAGAGGTGAAAGTACAAAGGTTATAGTGACTTATGACTGAGATATGCCACATGTTGTTATGCTATGTAGCCACACATGATAACTGTACATGTTAAGGTTGTACACTTGCTATTATACTACCCAAATCTGTGACACTTGCAACTCTCCAAAATTGTGACACTTGCTTCTCCCCAAATTTGTGGCACTTGCTTCTCCCCAAATTTGTGATAGCTACTATCTATACAAGCCAAGTACCTAGATCATGCTATCTTCATTCCATCCATTACTACTGCAGGTATACACAGGCAGGTATAGGTCAAAACAAAATACAGTAACGACTGTCCAGGACCTATCCTACCTGGAGATGGGCCACACTTTGGCAGTCGGAGTTGAGGATGACAACACAGAGCCAGCCATCACAGTGGTGAAGGTCGTTTCAGGAGAAATGATCACAGTCCACTAGCTGAAAGGCACATACACCTCCTCATTGAAGCCTTGTCAACTCCACTAGGGAAAAAACTGGTCTCTTGGGAGGATGACATTCCAAGAAACAGCATCTTAATTTTTGACTTCAGCCGGAGCAAGAATGGACACTTAAGAATAGCAACAACTGCACATCTAAAGGACATGTATGCAACTTATACTCAACAGAACATGTAATCTAGCATTATTTCAACGATACTAACCTCACATTTGTCAATTATATAATGGCTCAGTATAATATGCACAAACATAATTGTCAAATTAACAGTTTCCTCAAGAACGTAATCATACAGATAGTACTTACATCTTGGCTCAGTATATTGTTAGCAGTATAATTACAGCATTACACAAAATTTTGAAATCTTTATTTGTGCATAAAATGGCTAATATTATGTGTGCGCATGAAATAGACCCTAAGAAAATACCTATAAAATAGAGAAAATATGAGCGTTTTCCATAGGAATTGGATAAAAGCCATCAAAATTTGCTAATCAGAAACTAATGATTTACTTCAGAACATGTTGAAGTCTGGCAGAAACGTTTAGACACAAGAGATTCGATCGGTATGCAATGGCATTAATATTTTAGCGGTAAGGAAGTACGTATCTATAATGTACTTAACAATAGCTGTTGCAGATTAGCATGGTATCTTGGTGTCTTGCAACTTAGTAAAAACAAGAGTTCTTCATTTGTAACCATGCAACTGCGGTTGGTCTTGTCATTAATTGATGTCCTCTGCCTATAGAGAAATAGACCATCAAACTACACAATGTTTCAACCACAGCTCGGTCTCAGGGACAATGCAGTGTGTCCAAGAATGCACATGCCCTGAATACTGGCTGAAGGGTTCAGATACAAGAGATTGGAGTGGTGACTCAGTGTGCACTCAGTGCCGCTCAGCATCACATGGAAACTATTGCTCCTGTTTGTATCTTGAGGAAATCCCAATACTTCTGCAATTCCTATGTACATCTTTTGACATCTGAGAATGCTATTTGTAAATTGAGCACACTGAGCTGTTGTGTGATGCATTTTACAGTTAATCCAGTGCACACTGACAGCCACCATGTGTACACCAGACTATTATCAGTACAGTATATGTAAGTGAATGCTTCATAATTGCTGACTGGCAAGCATTGTTTCTTTAGATTCTTGACTTCTTTACATGCTCACTGTGTCATTCGCCATACACAGCATGATTATACAATTACATCCACACTTCAAACACATTGCTACAGTCAATAGCCTATGTATAATGCTATGTTCATGCACAAACAGTGAAGAATTGACTATAGGTTTTGCTGTTACTGAAATAATGGTTGCATGAGGCTTTCACTATCTTGAATGCGTAAAGCTAAGAATCCCTTTCCACTGAAAGTAGTGACTGTTCCTCTGTCTTGTCAGTGTCTGTACGTGAGTCACTCTTCAGTATGTATTGACTGAACATTGATTTGACTGTGTAAACTAATACTGCAAATATTCCAGAAGCAAATAAACCCGAAATGATTTGACTTGCATTGTAAGTGGTGCTCCATTTACCATTCATAACTTGTGTTAGATCATATGTGAATCCAGCACAGATTAAAGCTATCAGGACAATGAACACAACTGGACCACTTTGCTGTGGGCACCTTCTGCATCGTGTGACACATGGAAGGAGAAGGAGTGCTGTGCTTGCAATCAAGACAATGAGTATGATTAGGTAAGCTCCCAGAACCAGAAGTACAAACAAGGGATAGGCAAGAAGGCCAATCAGGAAATATGTAAAATACCAGGATGCCACCTGCATGAAGAGTACCATTCCTGCATACCCAACTGACTTCAGCATGTACAGCATGCACTGTCTCCTGTTCAGACCTCGCCTGTCCATGGCCATCACCTTTGTGCTGATGTACCACAGGAGGAAGGGGAATTCCACAAGGTAGAACACACCCATGATCCCAAAGACATAGTACCCAATGTCCACAAAAGGCATGTAGGCTGTGGATATCACAGCATTCCTGGAGAGTAGGAAGTCCTTGAACAATGACAGACCTCTAAACTGGTAACTGTATAGATACATGAACCACATCCAAGACTGGATCATGGTGGAGAAGAGAAGGGATTTGGAGACAGAATTCCTTGCCTTTTGGTGCTTGAGTGGATACTGTTTTGTAAGCCAACACAGTCCCAAAATAATTAGTAATGATGAAAAAATCAAGCGACTGTATAATAGAATTGCATTCTTTGTTGAAAGGTTCCTTTGAGCTTCAGCATTAAATGATATGTCACAGTTGTCTGTAAGTTGCTTGTTGTCAGATGCAGATTTCACCAGCTAAAATAGTAATTTGTAGGAAGTAATGATAGGAAGATAGTAGGAAAATATAAAATTATGCATGCAGTTAAAAGAAAACAAGCAATGAGAACATTAGAAGCAAGTAATATATATACTGCTGGAAATTGAGAAAATTCTGGCCATTGTTACTCCATTAAATGCTGGAGTTTCCTCTTACAGCCATGCATGCAATGGGCTCAGCAAATACATGGTGTTATACTGCTACAATGATCAAATCATTTACCTCCTGGACAAAGTCTCCTGTATCAAGATGCCCTGAGCAAAATGGCAATGGTACAGTCCAGGATGTCTCAGTAATGCTCATTGATAGCCAAGACTGGAAGCGGTCGAAATATTCAAGTACTGGAATCAAACATGTCAGCAGTGCAGCAGGATAAGCATAAAAGATGGTCTGGGAGTAGACGGCTTGCATTGTGCAGACATCATCTGGGTCAGAAACCTGACAGTAGCTACTGCTGTTGGTTGTGACCCCATTGGTAGAAATATCATTACCTTCACTGACAAAATTATGTATGTGAATCAGCCACATAGGTGGTAAATCAGAGGTTGGGATCTGTGGTGAGTCATTTTCATATCTGTCCTGAAAGATGCACCAGAGTTCCTTTGAGTTTGAAATGCAATTCACTTCAGTGGACTTTAAATTGCAAGCTGACTGATATGTGTTCCCAGGACGCAGCCCCTCTGTATGAAATGAGAAGTTATCATGGAATGTACTCATAGCTCAAAGCACTGTATGCAGTTGCACGTAGTCTCATGTGCTGAGACACTATTAGCTATTCAGTGATTGTACAACAATATACAGGCAGAGACATAGGGACTGAAAGCAAGATTAGGTGCACCCACTACATATATTGCAAATGTGTTCTGCCATGGGCGTAGGGAGGTGGGTTTCCACGGGGTTTCAGGAAACTGCCTTTCAAGCAGCTAGTCATACAATGACAATTAAATTAAAGAGAAGTTCTTCAGAGCAACAGACTTGAGGACGACTTAGCATTGCTACTGAACTTTTCTGTATAAGATAGTATCCGTTCGCCTCTTTTATCGTTTTTCCATGATTCTAGCAGCCAAAATTTCACTTCGCTCTTGGCAGCCATTTGGTGATGCAATATAACGTCATAATAAACAGGAAACCCGTATAAAATTCCCAGCTACACCCCTGTAGACTGCATGGCATCATTTACCAGTGTTCCTGTCCTTCGTCACTGCAGGGGTTCCTGTTGCACCATCACAGACAGCTGCAGCAGCTAGTACACAGAGATACAGTCCCCACATACTTGTCTTCACGTTGTTGGGCAGGCTGAATGCAAATGTGTCGTTGTTGGATCCTATATCTAGTAGTTAGAACCTGTACAGTGTGACAGTTTGGGGAATGGAAAATGGCTTGATGGACAGAAGCGCATTTCATTTGAAACATAGACTCAACAGCAAATCATAGTGGAATGTACAGAATTTGGCCATCAGCTTTGAAAATGCAGAACATCAACATTTCCAAGTCACTTTGTGCCTTGGGTGCCGGGAGAGATAAGAAAGTGCTGTCTATGCCACCAGCAAGACAACTGGATTGGAGTCTTGAGCATATATGTTCATTTTTAGTCACACTGAGTTGTCCTTTGCTACGTATTTCTGTTCTGATGCAATGTCATTGAATACATTGATCCCGTTGCCATGGTAACGTGCATCTAAACGATGATTCTAAATCTCAGATAAGCATTCCAATTGCTTTGCACGTGATTATAAATGCCGTAAACGTACGTGGCGGGCAGAGTGCGCGTGACGATAAATCCCATTCACGTACGTGGCGGGCAGAGTGCGCGTGACGGTAAATCCCATACACGTACGTTGCGGGCAGAGTGCGCGTGAAGTGTATAATGACGTCATCACTGCCATTTTGTATCTGCTGTGATACGAGCTTGTCGCTGCGAGTTTTTCCTTCAGTTCTCGCCGAATGGCCTCCCTACGAAGCAGGCGTAAGGGCAGACGGTGAAGGAATGTAATGAGAAAGATTACGGGTGCCGTAGAGTTCTTTTATTGAGCTTTCGCATCGTCATCCATTGCCAATGACGCGGGCGTCGTCAAGAGGAGCTGGTGGAGAGAATTTTTCATTGGATTAGTGAACAGTTTTTGGATCTATATCACTTAAATGCCGACCAATCGGTGTCTGCGAAGATTTAGACCACTCAGCACTCGGGCGTTTCGCGCCCTCGAGCTTCCTGCTCCAAATCCCGCAGACACCTCTTGGGCGGCATTTAACTATTACATATACATTGTGCAGCTGCATTAAAACTGCACCATCCTTCCTGGGTATCAGAATAACTCCTTCCGTAGGGATGTTGCCCACCAGTTTCTGCCTGTTGGCATGACCATGAGGTACATACTAACTTGCACCAATAGTGTGCCATTTCAAACTTTGTCTTTGTATATGCTACGTATATACTGTACATAACATTGCACACATGTTTATGTACAGTATCCCATAGTTTGAAACGTGTTTGAGCATGCAGTTCCTTGGAAGACAATTATAACTCTTCTGTATGTGGCAGGAAATCATTTCTACCATTTTTAAGGCAACTGCATGAGTCTCAGTATATATGTTACGCGCACGTGCATACCTCCAACCTGTGCAAAGCTCCAACTCATGACCACATGACCGGAAAAAGTTTCGTTAGTTTACAGCCCCATTATGTGAACATGCCTCCATAAACACACACACACACACACACACACACAACTTACTGGCAATCTCCCTATTTGCTGAGGAGGCTTTAAAGTGGGATGCTGCCAACACTAGGAGAGCAAGTACCACAGCCGTCTTCCAATCGTTCCGCCAATTGTCAAAAATTGCCGCTGTCCCAACTTAGAAACAGATTAATACATGGTGCATACTTGTTGTTGGTGCTGCATCTCGGCTTTCAAATTCAGACTGACATGCCATTCCTGTGTACTCCTCCATGGTACATAACTGTCAGCCCATGCAGAGGAGGTTTTAGTTATCTTCTGCATTATGGAAACATTCCATGAATAACAAATACATTTTCAGCCAGACACATACCTTCATGAAATGGAAGGAAGTCTTGAATTACTCTTCTAGTGTACATCAATTAAATATTAAGCAAAACTAACACTTTTTGATTGTTTTGGCCGCTGTAGATGCTTCCTGTAACTGTGAGTCCTTCTGTAGTATAATGAGTCTCGTGCAGCTTTATAACATCACTTCAGCACCTCAACAACAAACCCTTCATGCAATCAGTAGGACAGGTATTAATTGGCAATGGTAACACCATCTTTGTGTGTTTCAGCCATTTCCAAGCAGACTAGCAAACTCCTGAAAGCATACAGGAACTCATGATGGAGACCACAGTGACAGTATAGATATATTATACATGTATGATCAAGCCACCTTCTGTGCAGAGTAGCATTGTAAGATATACTGTGAGTGGAAGTAAAGTGAAACCTATATAAAATGAATCATTACTGGTCATGAGCATGATCATGGCTGTAGTAGATTTGTGTGTACATGCTATTATGTACATACTGTATTATTACGTGACTTGCACTGTACATACATATATACATCAATCACCAGTTTAACGTTTCTTCATCCCTGGTAGCAGGACAGGAATGAATATACACTACACCTTCTGTATGTGTAATGAGCAGAGGGTTGCAGGGGTGTGTACCTGTACATGTGTGAATGTTTAAGAAATAAGTAATAACATTTACACCCCTACGACCTCAAGCCAATTATGGTGTGTTTGTGCAGTATGTTATCTTTTGGCTATACTCAACATATGTGGCTTTGTTGCCACAACTAAAGGTGTTTTGCCATGCAATGCTGAAAATGTTTATACATCGATAATTATATTTATGTGCTGCAATTTCAACTTCAATCATAACTACGTAGTTTCACTTCTGCAAGTATGCAACACCAAGTATAATGGTTAATTAAGATGGTCTATGTACCATGGTGACACGAATGAAAGACAGCATTCAGAACTACATATGGTAAGGAAATAAGGGGAAGGAAAAAATGGCAGTGAACTGGACCAACACCAGCAACCTCCAGATTGTTAGCCGACCCTTTAGCAACCGGGTCACTGGTCACCGCCAACAGCCACTGATTCATTCCCTTCATATATACCAATGTGGGAAGTGATTTTGTTTTGGGATTCACTGGGTGGAAGATGTGGCAGTTCTTCTTCATCATTGGTACCATGAGAGACAGACTAATAACCACTAGAAACTTTTGATCTGGCCTCTTTTCTCTGAATTGAATGGCTTCATATATATCTAATGCAGAAAGTCTTCATTTGTATTCACAGATTTCATCAACTGCATGTAATATATTATATACCCCGTTGCCATGGCAACCGCGCGAAAATATATCGCGTAAACAACAGGAGCTAAGAAGCATATATATGCGCAGGGGCGCTTAAATCCTGTTATATCCCAGCCCAAATATGGAAGGTGTGAAAGATAACAAGGAATTGTTATTGATAACAACGAAAGTGTCAAATCACACCAAAGCACACACACACAAATGCAGCATCTTGCAGTCAGCTTCAACTTTGCGTAGCTTCGGGAGAGTCCGCAAAGCATTGAAAAGAAGAATACCTCGCTCCACCTCCCAGCAACCAATGCACGCAAGCCAGCAACGTAAAGCGCTTCGTAGCCGAGCTAGATAAACCATCTACGCGACCCGCACAGTGTACAAACGAGAAACAGCAAGCTCGCGCTCTAATTCGTACGCAAGGGTACTCAAACTCACTGCAGCAGTGGGATCGCACTGTTTCACGGAAAACAGAAAGTCGAGCAGCGAGCGCAAAGAACCCTTGAAGGCCGAGAACGTCGCAGAAGCCTCAATCACTTCGCTGGCTTCTTAGAGTGTTGCTCCAGTGGCTTAATAAAGGGCAAAAACTTCACAGCACTTGCGAATTCAACAAGACAGCCGCTCTTCAGAGCTGCCGTTCTGGAAGAAGCCCGCCTTTCGAATAAGAGCCTAGACGCGCTAGGGGGGTATATATCACTTATACCACGGCGCTTCGGTGTATATGGATTTTAGACGCACTCGCCCTCGGGCATCGTGCGACTAAAATCCATATACACCTCAGCGCCGTGGTATAACTAATACATAATGGGAATAGAAGTTGGGTATAATATTTTGTGATCTCTTTGCATGCATGAGATCTATACACAGTACATGTTTGCATTGTAGTTCTTTACCTGGGATATGACTCCATTCATAGCTGTGGAAGCTCTGGTGTTGGGGCAGAATGGGAAGGGCGGTGTCCAGCATATCTCAATAGTTCCATCCAATGCCTTAGGTATAACACCAGAAGTGAAGTAATCCAAAAAGGTATCAGTAGGTATGGAAATAAGAAAGAGTTTCTGCAATGTGAAGGGGACAGACTCAAAACTAGGCGGAGAGTACAGTGCTGTTGTACTGCAGATGTCCTGTGTGTCAGATGCTTTGCAACACTTGTCTTCCAGGTGGCTACTGACATTTTGAGATGCTGCTACATGAATGTGCATGTGAATCAGAAGAAAGGAGGTCCATGTCCTTATATCCCATTGCTCAATCTTGTCTGCGGCTGGTGTGTTCTGGAACAGTGGTCTGTGTTTGCAATGCAGCTGATGTTCCTGGTATTTCCAATTGTCTTGCATGGGTCCTGATTCATTGCTACAAATTAGGCCATGCATCAGGAGGTAATGGGCAATGACATAGCTGCCACTACAACTGGATGATTGACAATATGTTGTACAGAATACTAATTATACTTTTAATTCTTTCCCTACATAATTGCTGAGAATGCCCTGCCATGGAATTATGCTGCTAGTAGTGGAATACATAACTTACTCTACTATTGCAGTACTTAAAGAATCTACGTACATACGTGACATTGCAGACACGTATACGTCATACATAGTATCCTATAGTTTGAAACGTGTTGAGCATGCAGTTTCTTGGAAGACAATTATAACTCTATTGTATCAGGTAGGAAATCATTTCTACCATTTAAGCAACTGCATGTGTCTCTATACAGCCCCATCATGTGAACATGACTACAGCAATACACATACGTAACTTACTGGCAATCTCCTCATTTCCTGAGGAGGCCCTGAAATGGGATGCTGCTAACACTAGGAGAACAAGTGCCTCAGCACTTGTCTTCCCCATCGTTTCACCAATTGTTAAAATTGCTGCTGTCCCAACTTATATACAGATTAATATGTGTTGTTGTTGTTGCTGCATCTGGGCTTTCAAACTCAAAAATGGACTGAGATTCCATTCCTTTGTACTCCTCCATGGTACGTGACTGTCAGCCCATGCAGAGTAGGTTTCAGTTATCTTCTGCATTTTGGAACATTCCATTAATAACAAATACATTTTCAGCCAGTCACATAACTTCATGAAATGGAAGGAAGTCTTGAACTAATCTTCTAGTGTACATCAATTAAAGAAGCAAAGCTAACACTTTTTGATTGCTTTGGCTGTAGATGCTTTCTGTAACTGTGAGTCCTTCTGTAGTATAATGAGACTGATGCAGCTTTATAACATCATTTCAGCATCTCCACAACAAACCCTCCATTCAATCAGTAGGACAGGTATTAATTGGCAATGGTAACACCATCTTTGTGTGTTTCAGCCACTTCCAAGCAGACTAGCAAACTTCTGAAAGCATGCAGGACCTCATGATGGAGACCACAGTGACAGTATAGATATATTATACATGTATGACCAAGCCACTTTCTACGCAGAGTAGCATTGTAAGATATACTGTGAGTGGAAGTAAAGTGAGACCTATATAAAATGAATCATTACTGGTCATGAGCATGATGGTTGTGAATTCAAGTGGTGGTAGATCTGTGTGTACATGCTATTGTGTACATACTGTATTATTACGTGACTTGCACTGTACATACATATATACATCAATCACCAGTTTAATGTTTCTTCATCCCTGGTAGCAAGGACAAGAATGTATAACATTTACACCCCTACAACCTCAAGCCAGTTATGGTGTGTTTGTGCAGTGTGTTATCTTTTGGCTATACTCAACATATACGGCTTTGTTGCCACAACTAAAGGCGTTTTGCCATGCAATGCTGAAAATGTTTAGGACATTAACTATACATCTGTATAAATAGGCTGCAATTTCAACTTCAATCATAACTACTTAGTTTCACTTCTGCAAGTATGCAAGCACCAAGTACAATGGCTTCTGTATCATTCTATAGCACTAATACCATATCAAGTTGTATATGACATGGTACCTTTATACTTGTATGACATTGTGCACTGACAATATGACATTATGTACATGCAATGCAGGACATTAATGTTGTGGGAACAGTCTCCGCACTGCATGATTGCAGTATTAACTAGTGACTATCGCATGCACAAATGTTCTACTCTGGACACTAGCATTGACTTAAACGACAACCATGACATTCAAATGAATGCAGAGGTGAAAGTACAAAGGTTATAGTGACTTATGACTGAGATATGCCACATGTTGTTATGCTATGTAGCCACACACGATAACTGTACATGTTAAGGTTGTACACTTGCTATTATACTACCCAAATCTGTGACACTTGCAACTCTCCAAAATTGTGACACTTGCTTCTCCCCAAATTTGTGGCACTTGCTTCTCCCCAAATTTGTGGCACTTGCTTCTCCCCAAATTTGTGATAGCTACTATCTATACAAGCCAAGTACCTACATCATGCCATCTTCATTCCATCCATTACTACTGCAGGTATACACAGGCAGGTATAGGTCAAAAAATGCAGTAACGACTGTCCAGGACCTGTCCTGCCTGGAGATTGGCCACACTGTGGCAGACCGAGTTGAGGATGACAACACAGAGCCAGCCATTGCAGTGGTGAAGGCCATTTCAGGAGAAATGATCACAGTCCACTAGCTGAAAGGCACATACACCTCCTCATTGAAACCCTGGCAACTCCACTAGGGCAAAAACTGGTCCCTTGGGAGGATGACATTCCAAGAAACAGCATCTTAATTTTTGACTACATCCTGGGCAAGAATGGACACTTAAGAGAAGCAACAACTGCACATCTAAAGGACATGTATGCAACTTATACTCAACAGAACATGTAATCTAGCATTATTCCAACAATACTAACCTCACATTTGTCAATTATATAATGGCTCAGTATAATATGTACAACATATTTGTCAAATTAACAGTTTCCTCAAGAACGTAATCATACAGATAGTACTTACATCTTGGCTCAGTATATTGTTAGCAGTATAATTACAGCATTACACAAATTTTTGAAATCTTTATTTGTGCATAAAATGGCCAATATTATGTGTGCGCATGAAATAGACCCTAAGAAAATACCTATAAAATAGAGAAAATATGAGCGTTTCCCATAGGAGTTGGATAAAAGCCATCGAAATTTGCTAATCAGAAATTAACGATTTACTTCAGAACATGTTGAAGTCTGGCAGAAACGTTTAGACACAAGAGATTCGATCGGTATGCAATGGCATTAATATTTTAGCGATAAGGAAGTACGTATCTATAATGTACTTTACTATAGCTTTTGCAGATTAGCATGGTATCTTGGTGTCATGCAACTTAGTAAAAACAAGAGTTATTCATTTGTAACCATGCAACTGCGGTCGGTCTTGTTGTTAATTGATGTCATCTGCCTATAGAGAAATAGACCATCAAACTACACAATGTTTCAACCACAGCTCGGTCTCAGGGACGGTGCAGTGTGTCCAAGAATGCACATGCCCTGAATACTGGCTGAAGGGTTCAGATACAAAAGATTGGAGTGGTGACTCAGTGTGCACTCAGTGCCACTCAGCATCTCATAGAAACTATTGCTCCAGCTTGTATCTTGAAGAAATTCCCAACACTTCTGCAATTCCTATGTACATCTTTTGACATCTGTGAATGCTATTTGTAAATTGAGCACACTGAGCTGTTGTGTGATGCATTTTACAGTTAATCCAGTGCACACTGACAGCCACCATGTGTACACCAGACTATTATCAGTACAGTATATGTAAGTGAATGCTTCATAATTGCTGACTGGCAAGCATTATTTCTTTACATTCCTGACTTCTTGTACATGCTCACTATGTCATTCGCCATACACAGCATGATTATAGCACATACAAATACATCCACACTTCAAACACATTGCTACTGTCAACAGCCTATATAATAGTCTATATATAATGCTATGTTCATGCACAAACAGTGAAATATTGACTACAGGTTTTGCTGTTACTGAAATAATGATTGCATGAGGATTTCACACACTTGAATGAGTAAAGCTATGAATCTCTTTCCACTGAAAGTAGTGACTGTTCCTCTGTCTGTTCAGTGTCTGTACGTGAGTCACTCTTCAGTATGTATTGACTAAGCACTAATTTGACTGTGTAAACTAATACTGCAAATATTCCAGAAGCAAATAAACCCGAAATGATTTGACTTGCATTGTAAGAGGTGCTCCATTTACCATTCATAACTTGTATTAGATCATTTGTGAATCCACCACAGATTAAAGCTATGAGTATGAGGAACACAATTGGACCACTTTGCTGTGGGCACCTTCTGCATCGTGTGATACATGGAAGGAGAAGGAGTGCTGTGCCTGCAATCAAGAGGATGAGTAGGATTAGGTAAGCTCCCAGGGCCAGAAGTGAAGACAATGGATATGCAAGAAGGCCAATCAGGAAGTATGTAAAATACCAGGATAATACCTGCATGTAAAGAACAATTCCTGCACACCCAACTGACTTCAGCATGTACAGCATGCACTGTCTCCTGTTCAGACCTCGCCTGTCCATGGCCATCACCTTTGTGCTGATGTACCACAGGAGGAAAGGGAATTCCACAAAGTAGAACACACCCATGATTCCAAAAGCATAGTAGCCAATGTCCACAAAAGGCATGTAGGCTATGGATATCACAGCATTCCTGGAGTGTAGGAAGTCCTTGAACAATGACAGACCTCTAAAATGGTAACTGTATAGATACATGAACCACATCCATGACTGGATCATGGTGGAGAAGAGAAGGGATATGGAGACTGAATTCCTTGCCTTTTGGTGCTTGAGTGGATACTGTTTTGTAAGCCAACACAGTCCCAAAATAATTAGTAATGATGTAACAATGAAGCAACTGTATAATAGAATTGCATTCTGTGTTGAAAGGGTCCCTTGACCTTCAGCATTAAATGATATGCCACAGTTGTCTGTAAGTTGCTTGTTGTCAGATGCAGATTTCACCAGCTAAAATAGTAATTTGTAGGAAGTAATGATAGGAAGAAGATAGTAGGAAAATATAAAATTATGCAGTTAAAAGAAAACAAGCAATGAGAACATTAGAAGCAAGTAATATATATACTGCTGGAAATTGAGAAAATCTGGCCATTGTTACTCCATTATAATTAATTGCTGGAGTTTCCTCTTACAGCCATGCATGCAATGGGCTCAGCAAATACATGGTGCTATACTGCTATACAATGATCAAATCATTTACCTCATGGACAAAGTCTCCTATGATCTCAATATGCCCTGAGCAAAATGGCAATGGTACAGTCCAGGATGTCTCAGTAATGCTCATTGATAGCCAAGACTGGAAGTGGTCAAAATATTCAAGTACTGGAATCAAACATGTCAGTAGTGCAGCAGGATAAGCATAAAAGATGGTCTGGGAGTAGACGGCTTGCATTGTGCAGACGTCATCTGGGTCAGAGACCTGACAGCAGCTACTGCTGTTGGTTGTGACCCCATTGGTAGAAATATCATTACCTTCACTGACAAAATTATGTATGTGAATCAGCCACATAGGTGGTAAATCAGAGGTTGGGATCTGTGGTGAGTCATTTTCATATCTGTCCTTCTGAAAGATGCACCAGAGTTCCTTTGAGTTTGAAATGCAATTCACTGCAGTAGACTTTAAATTGCAAACTGACTGATATGTGTTCCCAGGACGCAGCCCCTCTGTATGAAATGAGAAGTTATTATGGAATGTACTCATAGCTCAAAGCACTGTATGCAGTTGCACGTAGTTTCATGTGCTGAGACACTATTAGCTATTCAGTGATTGTACAACAATATACAGGCAGAGACATAGGGACTGAAAACAAGATTAGGTGCACCCAGTACATATATTGCAAATGTGTTCTGCCATGGGCGTAGGGAGGTGGGTTTCCAGGGGTTTCAGGAAACCGCCTTTCAAGCAGCTAGTCATACAATGACAATAAAATAAAGAGAAGTTCTTCAGAGCAACAGACTTGAGGACGACTTAGCATTGCTACTGAACGTTTCTGTATAAGATAGTATCCGTTCGCCTCTTTTATTGTTTTTCCATGACTCTAGCGGCCAAAATTTCACTTCGCTCTTGGCAGCCATTTGGTGATGCACTATGACGTCATAATAAACAGGAAACCCGTATAAAATTCCCAGCTATAACCTTGTAGACTGCATGGCATCATTTACCAGTGTTCCTGTCCTTCTTCACTGCAGGGGTTCCTATTGCACCATCACAGACAGCTGCAGCAGCTAGTACACAGAGATACAGTCCCCACATACTTGTCTTCACGTTGTTGGGCAGGCTGAATGCAAATGTGTTGTTGTTGGATCCTATATCTAGTAGTTAGAACCTGTACAGTGTGGCAGTTTGGGGAATGGAAAATGGCTTGATGGACAGTAACGCATTTCATTTGAAACATAGACTCAACAGCAAATCATAGTGGAATGTACAGAATTTGGCCATCAGCTTTGAAAATGCTGAACATCAACATTTCCAAGTCACTTTGTACCTTGGGTGCAGGGAGAGAGGAGAAAGTGCTGTCTATGCCACCAGCAAGACAACTGGATTGGAGTCTTGAGCATATATGCTCATTTTTAGTAACACTGAGTTGTCCTTTGCTACGTATTTCTGTTCTGGTGCAATGTCATTGAATATATATACATTGTGCAGCTGCATTAAAACTGCACCTTCCTTCCTGGGTATCAGAATAACTCCTTGCGTAGGGATGTTGCCCACCAGCTGCCTGTTGGCATGACCATGAGGTACATACTAACTTGCACCAATAGTGTGCCATTTCAAACTTTGTCTTTGTATATACTGTACATGACATTGCACACATGTATACATCATACACAGTATCCCATAGTTTGAAACGTGTTTGAGCATGCAGTTTCTTGGAAGACAATTATAATCCTTCTGTATGTGGCAGGAAATCATTTCTACCATTTTTAAGGCAACTGCATGTGTCTCAGTATATATGTTACGCGCACGTGCATACCTCCTCCAACCTGTGCAAAGCTCCAACTCATGACCACGTGACCGAAAGGGGTTTCGTTAGTTTACAGCCCCATCATGTGAACATGCCTCCATAAACACACACACACACACACACACACAACTTACTGGCAATCTCCCTATTTGCTGAGGAGGCCCTGAAATAGTATGCTGCTAACACTAGGAGAGCAAGTACCTCAGCATTTGTCTTCCAATCGTTCCACCAATTGTCAAAATGCTGCTGTCCCAACTTATATACAGATTAATACATGGTGCATACTTGTTGCTGGTGCTGCAATTCAGACTGACATGCCATTCCTGTGTACTCCTCCATGGTACGTAACTGTCAGCCAATGCAGACTACGTAGGTTTCAGTTATCTTCTGCATTATGGAAACAGTCCATTAATAACAAATACATTTTCAGCCAGATACGTACCTTCATGAAATGGAAGGAAGTCTTGAACTACTCTTCTAGTGTACATCAATTAAATAAGCAAAACTAACACTTTTTGATTGCTTTGGCCGCTGTAGATGCTTCCTGTAACTGTGAGTCCTTCTGTAGTATAATGAGACTGATGCAGCTTTATAACATCATTTTATCAACCTTTCAGCATCTCTACAACAAACCCTCCATGCAATCAGTAGAACAGGTATTAATTGGCAATGGTAACACGATCTTTGTGTGTCTCAGACACTTCCAAGCAGACTAGCAAACTCCTGAAAGCATGCAGGACCTCATGATGGAGACCACAGTGACAGTATAGATATATTATACATGTATGATCAAGCCACCTTCTGTGCAGAGTAGCATTGTAAGATATACTGTGAGTGGAAGTAAAGTGAGACCTGTATAAAATGAATCATTACTGGTCATGAGCATGATGGTTGTGAATTCAAGTGGTGGTAGATCGGTCTGTACATGCTATTGTGTATGTACTGTATTATTACGCGACTTGCACTGTACATACATATATACATCAATCACCAGTTTAATGTTTCTTCATCCCTGGTAGCAGGACATGAATGTATATACACTACACTTTCTGTATGTGTAATGAGCAGAGGGTTGCAGGGTGTGTACCTGTACATGTGTGAGTGTTTAAGAAATAAGTAATAACATTTAGACCCCTACGCCCTCAAACCAATTATGGTGTGTTTGTGCAGTATGTTATCCTTTGGCTATACTCAACATATACGGCTTTGTTGCCACAACTAAAGGTGTTTTTGCCGTGCAATGCTGAAAATGTTTAGGACATTACTGTACATCTGTTTAAATAAGCTGCAATAATATATATAAGCTGCAATTTCAACTTCAATCATAACTACTTAGTTTCACTTCTGCACTGCATGCACCAAGAATAATGGTTTCTGTATCATTCTATACCAATACCGTATTCACTCTAAAAATTCGTCATTCTAATTTTCGTCAGGGGAAAAAAAATATGCTCAAGTGTACTCTAATCGTGACGAATTTCCTGTCTCTCTAATTTCCGCCATTGGCCTCTAATTTTCGTCATGAACAGGAAGCGTTCTAAATATTCGTCGGAAATGCCTGCAATATGGCTGCGACGGCCAGGAGCAAAGCCAACAGCACTCGCTGTTGTCTTTGTCCTTTTGGCATTGTTCTGTTCGTCTATAAGCCTTCTCAACGCTGTGTACGTCGTTCATTTTCCTTCTGGTGCGACAATGGAGTTCAGTGATTGCGAATCGTCTCCACATCCTTCTCGTTCGGACGGTAGCCTCGCACTGCTGTTCGCCCGGTCAACGTGAAAGCGGCCATTTCAGCAAGAAATGCCCATACGGAATAGCTCTCCAATGTTTCGTCTTCGCTCTAATGTTTCGTCCGAAAACTCTAAATATTCGTCACCTTCGACGGTCTTCTCCATTCCAGCTCTAATTGCCTCAAAAGACGAAATTTTCGCTGCACTAGGGGTGACGAATTTTTAGAGCGAATACGGTAATACCATATCAAGTTGTATATGACATGATAGCTTTATACTTGTATGACATTGTGCACTGACAATATGGCATTATGTACATGCAATGCAGGACCGCAATGGTGTGAGAGCAGTCTCCGCACTGCATGATAGCAGTATTTACCAGTGACTATCACATTCACAAATGTTCACCTCTGAACACATGCCTTGACTTAAACGACAACCATGACACTCAAATGAATGCAGAGGTGAAAGTACAAAGGTTATAGTGACTTACGACTGAATATGCCACATGTGGTGGCACTTAAACAGTGCATGGGCTTTATCTGCACATCACATACGCAATCCACAGTTAACTTGCTGCTGACAAATGAAACACTGCATGTACTATGTGTGTTACTAGCAGCTTGCCCACAATGGATAGCAATAGTGGCTACTTCTAAAGCAATGAGACTGGTGATATTGCTGCTTTCACTTGGGAGTTTGTAGCCATCAATGTGCCTCTCCCAAACGAGGTACACACGAAATACCTGAAACTTCAAACTTTCGTTTTGTATACACAATTCTAAAGAAAACACCCTGGGTATATTGCAATATTATTGTTGCCATGGTTACATGGAAGTGTGCCCTACATACCTTCAGTTCCATCATCAGTCATGTAGTTGGAGATCCAGTATTTCATTGCCAAAACATCACGTGTAGCCACCTTAGGGAGGGATACCTGAAATTGATTGTACATCACATCAGCAGCAGGTTCCTCTGCAGAAACAAAATGGTGCAGTCAATATAATATCGGCCACTGTTACACACTATTACAAAATCTCTTCAGAAAGGGTTTGGCATGAGTAGAGACCAGTAGCAAGGGTTTGGCTAAACAAAAGCAGAAATTACTCACCATCAATATGATCTACAAGGGTCTCATTCCTAAACAGGTAGTCCAGCTTCCCTCCAGGCCTCATGCTCAGCTGCAAGAACTGGGCCACAGTACCAGGGTGGTGAGGGATGGTGCCTTCCACTTTGATCACTGCATGCTGCTAACAACTCCTGCCAAATTTGTACACATCATACAAAAGCACAAACCAAGCCCAACATTGTAGCATGGCAGAGAGGAGAAGTGATTTAGTCATAGGATTCACTGGGTGGAAGATGTGGTGGTTCTTCTTCATCACTGGTAGCACCTTAAGTACTGAGAGAGGCAGCCAAGAACTACAGAAATGATAATTGTAGTCTGTAATATAGATGGTGTTTTCTCAGGTCAAAATCTTGAAATGAATACCTTACACTGATAGTCCTCCTTCACAACCACACTTTGCATCCACTGCACTAACTTAAAGGTAAAAGACAGAGAGACCTCATGATGGAGAGACCTCATGATGGAGAGGCCTCATGATAGAGAAACCTCATGATGGAGAGACCGCATGATGGATAGGCCTCATGATAGAGAGACCTCATGATGGCGAGACCTCATGATGAAAAGACCTCATGATAGAGAACACCAGACTGTTATGCACATTTCTACATAGCCAACTACTATACAGTAACATTCCAGGTGTGAACTGTACATATAAAATGAGATCATAAGACTGGTCCATATAAGAATATAGCCTGAATATAGTGAATTCAATGGTGGTCGGTGCAATGCTATAATACTGTGCATGTCACCAAATGTTTCTTCATTCCTGGTAGTGGGGGTGGAATTGCGACTACTGTGTAATGAGCAGAGGTTGCAGGGGAGTGTACCTGTATGTGTGTGAATGTTTGCTCAAACATGTACTGTAAGAACACTCTAGACCCCCACGATCCAAAGCCAAATATAGTTTGTTTGTGCTATATGTTATCATTTTAGTTATAGTTCAGTGTTGCTCTTGTATCCACAACCAAAAGTGTTGTTGCCAGTGTTGAAATGTTTATTCTTCAATGTTTGATGCAATTTCAATGTTTATGACAATTGCTTACTTCAAAGTACATATATAAACACAATTTAACATATACAGTATTATACTAATGGTTTATGTGCCTAGAAACTAGCGTATAGCAACTACACTATCAGGTTCCATGTATACAACATATATATACTGTATATACTGGTATATGCAGTGACAAAATGACATAGCATGCAGTGCAGGACCACAATGGTGTACATGAAGGACAACGTTTGGAACTACACATCATAAAGAAGGAAGGGGGAAGGGGAAAATGGCAGTGAACCAGACCAGCACCAGCAACCTCCAGATCTTTAGCCGACCTGAGGAGGTTATGGATCAGTGGCTGTTGGTGGTGACCAGTGACCAGGCTGCTAAAGGGTCGACTAAAGATCTGGAGGTTGTCAGTGCTGTAGTGGTTCACTACCTTTTTCCCTTCCCCTCTTCCTTCCTTACCATGTGTAGTTCCGAACGTTGTCTTTCATTCATGTCACCATGGTACATAGACCATCTTAATTAATGATGTACATGTGAACAGCCTCACATTTCAGTACTTACACAGGACTGTCAACCACATGCACACATGTTGATCTCTGAACACCTGCCATGAATTTGAAAGAGGTCTGACCAGTCTTAAAGTGGATGGGAATGAAATGAATCTAAACAGGTCACTCAAGTCATTGATCATTTTAATGACACACTACGGTACACTCGAGCTCTATTTGGGATATTGTATACATGACTCAGTCTGACAGCAGCAATGCTCACATATATACACTCAGACAGAGGCAAGTATGCACAAGTTCATACACATACATGAATCCACCTGTACTTACAAACGTGTTTGGATGTGTCTTGGTCACAATTTAGGCATGTAAATGTATTCACACTCATGCAGGACCACATGATGGAGACTTTGACCACCAGACGATATTGTGCACATTACAAGCCAATTCCTATACAATAATACTTGATCCTTACACTGTACTACTCTACATACATACAATGTTGTTTATCATTGAGGTCTTACATATATAGGAATGACTAATGAGCATAGCACTAAACATCTGTCTGTGAGTCATTGCAAAATCATAATTATGCTAGTATTAAGCCAAATGTGAACGACTATTTCTAGTAAGGATATGAATGACTGTCCTGTTATGACATCATAATGAGCACAGACAATAGTATAGAGGTGTGTACCTATGTGTCTGTTTGTGAATGCAAGTATAATTTTTCTTCCATATACATTTGCTATGACCCAAATGGTGTGTTTGTGCTGCTTCGTATCACTCATAACATTTAGTTTGTGGACTTGAACAAATAAATTCTGAGATAGTCTGCCAAATCTCAGCTTCCATACATGCTTGTCATGTGAAGCAACAATTCAAAATATCACTTACAAAACTTTCCTAGACTGTCCTTAAATACATGCTTTAGATACATAATCTACTCTGGATCAGAGCGATTTGTACACTAAGTTAGCAGTACACTAAGTTAGCAGTCATAATTCCTTTGTCGAGACATGGCTGACCAACTCCAAACGTCACTACTTTCACAACAAATTGCAAAAATCGATCCTGAGGAAGTGATCATTCATTCATGACAAACCACACACAATGTCATAATATAAACATATCTATTAAGCCTAAGAATTCAAAGTGAGGTGTGTGTGCGTATATGTGTGCATTTGATTAAGTGTGTGGTGAGAAATTCTGCATGAAAATATCTTACAAAACAAAGTGAACTTAAGTATCTGGTATGTTCACATAGCATGAAGTCCATACATGTTCGTTCAAACCAGGCAATACACAAGGTCTAGGCTGCATCAATCAAATGCTTGTGTTCCTCATCAGTGCAAGTATCACAAGGGCTTCCTTCAACCTTGTGATGGGTGAACACTCGTTTGATGATGTATGCAAACAGTGCTAGGAGACCAGATGTGAAGAGGACAGTGAAGATGTGACTCAAGTCATAAAGGGTACTGTATCTGTCAGCATAAAATTCTTTGTGCATGACAATCAAGAATGCACCACAAATACTAGTACCCAGGATGAAGGAAATGATAGAGCAACAATGTGGTAAGCAACGCTTGCAGCGTGTGATGCAAGGAAGAAAGAGAAGGGCTGTGCATGTGGTGACGAAAGAGAAAACTGCAAGCATTGAGCAAATGTGATGAAGCACAAACAAGGGAGTCATTATAATACACACCATCTGAAACACAATGTACACAGAGAGCACCTGCATGAAGAGCACCATTCCTGCACACCCAACTGACTTCAGCATGTACAGCATGCACTGTCTCCTGTTCAGAGCTCGCCTGTCCATGGCCATCACCGTTGTGCTGATGTACCACAAGAGGAAGGGGAATTCCACAAGGTAGAACACACCCATCATCCCAAAGGCATAGTACCCAATGTCCACAAAAGGCATGTAGGCTGTGGATACCACAGTGCTTTTGGAGTTAATGAATTTCTGAAACATATGTATTGCCAAAAATTGGTACACAAACAAAATCACAAACCAAACCCAACATTGTAGCATGGCAGAAGAGAGAAGTGATTTGGTCTTGGGATTCGCTGGGTGGAAGATGTGGTGGTTCTTCTTCATCATTGGTAGCACCTTAAGTATCATGAGAGATAGACTAATAACCAGTAGAAAGAGGACCTCAGTGGAACCTTTGATATGGCCTCTTTTCTCCAAATTGAATGGTTTTATGTATGTCTGATGCAGAAAGTCTTCATTCGCCCTCACAGATTCCATCCACTGCATGTAATTATAATAGGATTATAGATAATGATATATAATTGTGATTTGCATGCATGAGATCTGTACACTGTACATGTTTGCATTGTAGTCATTCACCTTGTGCATGAGATTCACCATAGCCATGGCATCTTTGTTGTTAGGGCAGAATGGGAAAGGCGGTGTCCAGCATATCTCCTCAATAGTTCCATCCAATACAGCAGGTATAACGCCAGAAGTGAAGTAATCTGATAAGGTATCAGTAGATACGGAAGTAAACAGTTTCTGCAATGCGAAGGGGACAGACTCAAAAATAGCCCGAGAGTACACTGCTGTTGTACTGCAGATGTCTTGTGTGTCAGATGCTTTGCAACACTTGTCTTCCGGGTGGCTACTGACATTTTGAGATGCTGCTACATGAATGTGCATGTGAATCAGCAGAAAGGTCCAATAGGAATAAGCCCATGTCCTTGTGAACCGTTGCTTAATCTTGTCTGCTGTTGGTGAGTTCTGGAACAGTGCACACAGCTGGTCTGTGTTCGCAATGCAGCTGAAGTTCCTGATATTACCTTTTGTCTTGCATGGGTCCTGATTCATTGCTGCAAATTAAGCCATGCATCAGGAGGTAATGAGCAATAACAATACAAATACTATAGTTTAGATTGTAGCGTTGTACAGGAAATTATACTTTTAATTCATTCCCTACATAATTGCTGAGAGCGCCCTGCCATGAAATTTTGCTGCTAGTAGTGGAGGAATGCATAACTTACGAGCTTAGCTCTTACATAATCTATGTACATGACATTGTACACATGTATACATAAAATTTAATATCCTATAGTTTAAAACATGCTTTGAGCTTGCAGTATCTTGGAAGACAATTAACCCTTCTGTATCAGGCAGGAAATCATTTCTACCATTTTTATAGCAACTGCATGTCTCTCAGTATATTGCACGCAACATATACAGCCCCATCATGTGAACATGACTACATAAACACACACACACACAACGTACCGGCAATCTCCCTATTTGCTGAGGAGGCCCTGAAATGGGATGCTGCTAACACTAGGAGAGCAAGTGCCAAAGCAATTGTCTTCCCCATCATTTCACCAATTGTCAAAAATGCTGCTGTCCCAACTTATATACAGATTAATACATGGTGCATACTTGTTGTTGTTGTTACTGCATCTCGGCTTTCAAATTCAGAATGGACTGAGATTCCATTCCTGTGTACTCCTCCATGGTATGTGACTGTCAGCCCATGCAGAGTAGGTTTCAGTTAGCTTCTACATTTTGGAAACAGTCCATTAATAACAAATACATTTTCAGCCAGATACATACCTTCATGAAATGGAAGGAAGTTTTGAACTAATCTTCTAGTGTACATCAATTAAATAAGCAAAACTAACACTTTTTGATTGCTTTGGCTGCTGCAGATGGCTGTAGATGCTGTAACTGTGAGTCCTTCTGTAGTATAATGAGACTGATGCAGCTTTATAACATCATTTTATCAACTTTTCAGCATCTCCATAACAAACCCTCCATGTAATCAGCGAGACAGGTATTAATTGGCAATGGTAACACGATCTTTGTGTGCTTCAGCCACTTCCAAGTAGACTAGCAAACTCCTGAAAGCATGCAGGAACTCATGATGGAGACCACAGTGACAGTATAGATATATTATACATGTATGATCAAGCCACCTTCTGTGCAGAGTAGAATTGTAAGATATACTGTGAGTGGAAGTAAAGTGAGACATATATAAAATGAATCATTACTGGTCATGAGCATGATGGTTGTGAATTCAAGTGGTGGTAGATCTGTCTGTACATGCTATTGTGTACATACTGTATTATTACGTGACTTACACTGTACATACATATATACATCAATCACCAGTTTAATGTTTCTTCATCCCTGGTAGCAGGACAGGAATGAATATACACTACACCTTCTGTATGTGTAATGAGCAGAGGGTTGCAGGGTGTGTACCTGTACATGTGTGAGTGTTTAAGAAATAAGTAATAACATTTAGACCCCTACGCCCTCAAACCAATTATGGTGTGTTTGTGCAGTATGTTATCCTTTGGCCATACTCAACATATACGGCTTTGTTGCCACAACTAAAGGTGTTTTGCCGAGCAATACTGAAAATGTTTAGGACATTACTGTACATCTGTTTAAATAAGCTGCAATAATATATATAAGCTGCAATTTCAACTTCAATCATAACTACTTAGTTTCACTTCTGCAAGTATGCAAGCACCAAGTATAATGGTTTCTGTATCATTCTAACAATAGCAATTATAGCATTAATTATTAATTATTATAGCAATAATACCATATTAAGTTGTATATGACATGGTACCTTTGTATGACATTGTGCACTGACAATATGGCATTATCATGACAGCATAGTACACACAATGCAGGACCGCAATGGTGTTGGGACAGTCTCTGCACTGCATGATAGCAGTATTTACCGGTGACTATCACATTCACAAATGTTCACCTCTGAACACATGCCTTGACTTAAACGACAACCATGACACTCAAATGAATGCAGAGGTGAAAGTACAAAGGTTATAGTGACTTATGACTGAGATATATGCCACATGTGGTGGCACTTAAACAGTGTGTAACCTACAGTATTGCTTTACTTTAGGAGAGTGTGTAACAGATGAAGAGCAAGTGATAAGTTGTATATAACAAACAAGCCATACATGAAATAAGGCACAAACTACTCAAACTGTTAACACATTATACGCAATAAAGAAAGTAGTAGGACTATAGAGGTGCAAATGTTCAGTAAAGGTATTCACTGTGAGTCAAAGCCCGGTCATTTCAGCAAACTTCTTAAATTGCTCTGAAACATGCTGAAAACTGGAGCGAAGTCCAAGTTTGAGTAAGCCTGAGAAGAGGAGGAGGGACTTGTTGATACAAGTCAACCAGAACACACATACATACGCATGTGTACAGAAAGAAGCACTGCTATCTATCACTGTAATGGGTTCAGTCCTCAGGTTAAACTTGGTGCATACTGTGAGCAAGTTACAGATAGGCTGGTTACGCTCAACACCTACCAGAATTGTAGGCTCCCTTCAGCATTCTGTGCAGCCCTCCTCCCAACAGGATCTGCACTACAATAATCACACGAGTGCACACAGTGCCATCTGTGGAGAGGGTAGAGACAAAGGAAGGTAAGGACATGTTGCGAGTGTACAGTATGAATTGTGCAACAGAAATCAAAAGGGACAAAGAAACAGATGAGGGAGAAGGTACAGTATGAAGAGAAGACAATGAAAGAGCAGCAACTGGGAGTTGTACCACAGGCAACTGCAGCGCCTAAGCATATTCACAAGGCAACTGAGTTGTTATGCTATGTAGCCATGCACAATAACTGTACAAGTCAAGCACATTAAAGACCACAATCTCTGTATGCCTCAAAATCTGAGCTCACCAGAATTCAAATGAGGTAAGAGAATGCACCCAGAGGGGTTAACATGTATACGAGTGGTGTTTGGGTCTGGAGGGGCGGCACTGGGGTGGTCCACAGAGAACATGATCAACCCTAAAAGTGAAGAAAGCCCATTTGATATCATTTTGAATTGTGCAACGGGAATCAACAGGGACAAAGAAACACACTGAGACTCATCCACAGTAGATGATTATGATTTCTTACATTCACAGCATGTGTTCTAACTAGGGACCAGCTATCAGCCTCCTCTGTGGTCATGACTATCAAACATACTCCACTACTGTCCTTTCAAATTGGCAACAACAGGATTCACCATTCCTAGGTCCCAAAACAGTGTGGATACAACATGATGCATGTACGAACAAGGGAGGGCTTTAGCTGCACATCACATAGGCAATCCACAGTCAACTTGCTGCTGACAAAATGAAACACTGCATGTACTATGTACTAGCAGCTTGCCCACAAGGGATAGCAATGGTGGCTACTTCTAAAGCAATGAGACTGGTGATAATGCTACTTCACTTGGGAGCTTGTAGCATTCAATGTGCCTCTCCCAAACAACGTACACACGAAAATACCTGAAACTTCAAACATTCACTTTGTATACACAATTCTAAAGAAAACACACTGGGTAGCAACAACACTGTTGCCATGGTTACAGCTGAAGCATGCTGTATGGTACATACTAGTCTAGCACGCTAGCCCCACTTCGCCCCCGGGTGCTTGCGCCCGGGGAGGGAAGAGGGTCTAGGAAACATTGCACGGTTATGAATACAATTGACACGAATCGTGTCAATAGTATTCATAGTTTGATGTCGTAATCACGAGGTGTTATGTATACTGGGAGCGATGGCCCTATGAGGCTGTGGGATTCTGAGGTAGAGAGAGAGCAGCTACAATTATTTCAGCGGCGACTGCTCGCGGTCTCCAGGTCGTTGGGAAGAGCTCTTTCTTGCCGCGCTGACCGAACGATATGTTCTCTTAGCTGCTGGCGATACTCCAGTGGATTCCTCTAACGGCGAACGGGTGCGAAGCACTTGCCGCCATTGTGGAAGCTGACAAGCTCGTAACTGAGTCATCAGGTCGCCCTTAACCTCTTCATACTCCTTCTTCAACTTCTCGAGGTGTAACAGTTCGTATCTGCACTTGCGGCAGACGGTGCTAGGCGTGTTCTCACACAGGGCCTCGTCAAGAAGGTTCACTATCATCGTCCCTAGTTGCGTTGGCTTCCCAAACCTGTCTCACACTCGATATGCTTCCTTGAGCACCCTACTGCACACCGCACAAGGTTCTGCCATTATAAGAAGTACATATTAAAACTACAGTTGCGTAGTTTAGATAAGGGATCCCATTAAGATAACAATTGCAAGTGCAAAATACATAGTGAGAAGCTCCGGAAGTGCAATGTTGTCTAGACCCTCTCTGCTGTGTAAGGAAGCTAAGCGCCCCCAGGCGGAGAGGGGCTAGCTTGCTAGACTAGGTACATACATGCATACCTTCAGTTCCATCATCAGTCATGTAGTCGGAGATCCAGTATTTCATTGCCACCACATCACGAGTGGCCACCTTAGGGAGGGGGACTTGAAATTGGTTGTAAATCACATCAGCAGCAGGTTCCTCTACAGAAACAAAATGGAGCAACGAATGTAATATTGGCTACCGTCACAGACTATGTATACGTACAAAATCTCTTCAGAAAGGGGTTGGCATGAGCAAGAGGCCAGTAGCAAGTGTTTGGCTAAACAAAAGCAGAAATTACTCACCATCAATATGATCCACAAGGATCTCATTCCTGAACAGGTAGTCCAGCTTCCCTCCAGGCCTCATGCTCAGCTGCAAGAACTGGGCCACAGTACCAGGGTGGTGAGGGATGGTGCCTTCCACTTTGATCACTGCATGCTGCTGATGACTCCTGCCAAACTTGCACCTCGACACAGTGACTCCATCCTTGGTGTCGTTTCTGTACCACTGGGTCTTGCTGGCTACCTTGCATAGCTCTTGCCATTGCTGTTCACAAGGATAGGATGAGGAGAGAGGAGAGAGACAGGGAGGAAGGGGGCAAGGGAGGGAGGGGACAAGGGAGAAAGAGGGCAAGGGAGGGAGGGGCAAGGGAGGGAGGGGGCAAGGGAGGGAGGGGCAAGAGAGGGAGGGGCAAGGGAGGAAGGAGGCAAGGGAGGAAGGGGGCAAGGGAGGGAGGGGCAAGGGAGGGAGGGGCAAGGGAGGGAGGGGACAAGGAAGGAAGAGGGCAAGGGAGGAAGAGGGCAAGGGAGGAAGGGGACAAGGGAGGAAGGGGGCAAGGGAGGGAGGAGGCAAGGGGGGAGAAGTCGAAAGAGAGAGAGAGAGAGAGAAAGCAAAGGAGGAGGAATGAGTAAACAGTGAAAGTAGAAGGAGGAAATATGAGTACAAATAAAGATACGAACATGGATACTAGCATGGGTTTGCATGACAGGCAAAGCTCTATGGTACCCAAGTACAGGACCTGAGGTATACAGTTCAAGGGATGAAAATTAACAATGAGTCTCAATGATGCATCAAATTCCAATAACCTATGCCATTACCATATATTTCAACTGAACATAGCTCACCTTCATTCTCCACTGCCGATCATTATACAACTCAATCCTCTTCTGAGGCTGTAGGGAGCTGTCCACACATACCAGCACCACGTCGCCTTTCTTATCTTCCTCCGCACTGCTTGGCGCCTCCGGCACCACGCTCAATGACATCTCCATCTCATCGTCTGACGTATTCTCCTCTGGTACAACATCCAAAAGGTCATCAGGAAGAGGGCAGTACTCCATGCCATCTTCACCTGTCAGGACATCGCCATCATCATCATCTGTCCAAGCGTTCCCACTGATTTGGTCAATTTTCATCACTGGCAGGGACACAGTGTGTTCAATGACCTACAGACATGCAAACGGATCAAGCCTTTAGGCTTGTACTAGTAATTCACATAGACCTACTGGAAGGGAATATCTCACTAAAGATGGACACACATCACGGCTAGTCTTGCTTCGAGCCCCTATTTCTCCATGCACATATATCCACGCCAAATTGCACAATAATTGGGCTGACACAAGAGACTACATGCTGGCCATCTACGGCCCTATGTCTCTGTCTGTGCAGTGTATGTGAGGATGTAGCTGTGAACAAGTAGACTGTGCAACATGACAGTGTTAACTAAGGAGTGGGCATACACATGACATCAGTACTTGAACTACAAATACTTGTCTACACACGCATGCACGCACACACACACACACACACACACACACACACACACACACACACACACACACACACACACACACACACACACACACACACACACACACACACACACACACACACGCACACACGCACGCACACACACACACGCACACACACACACCACAAGGTGTGTACATGTAGAAGTGAATGTAGACAGGAGTGTAGTCACTAGTCAAGTCAACCTTCTTATGCTCAAATTTTAGCTGCACTTTCTTCACTCTCTCCTTAGCCTTGCCAGCAGAGCCCTGGATAGCAGAGTCAATGGCAGTCATCCAAGTGTGCATCTCATTAGCAGTGTCTGCAAACAAGAACAGCATAAAAGATTGGCAGGTGCACTCTCACTGCAGTGTGCAACACACAAGAGTACACAGGAAGTTGTATTGAACAGTAGTCAAAGGTGAGGTGCACACAATGTGGTATACTGAGTGAAATCTGCACTCTATATATGTAGCGTACGATGATTGTGCAATCCTGTACTCAAGAAGAGGGCTCAAAAGTATGATATACGTCCGGCATACTGACAGCAAATTTGGCTTCACAAGGATATATGGAGCGTATAGCGCTAAGGTTAGCCTCTTCCTGCAACATGCCATATAACACATGTTATATGGTATGTTGATTATCAAAAATAATGTTCTTTGGTCAACATTTCTGCACTACAGTATACACATGTCAGTGTGCACGATATGTACAAACTCGTTCAAGGCCATCATTGGCATTGTTGCTGATACATCAGTGATTAATCAAACTGCCCAGCTAATTACACAAGACAGTGCCACAACTGCAACTAACACTCATCTGTGAAGGCCAACAGTGATTTAAAGGGACTCACTGCAACTGACAAAGAAGGTTCTAGTAGCTCCATCATCCACCAGAGGTCCAACAGCAAAGCAGTACGTCTTTCCCTTCTGTTTCACTTCCATCTCCCTTGTGTAGTCTGGGGGTGTTTTGGGTTGAACAATGAGAACATTAAAATGGGTAACACCCATGAGACACTGTGTCTGTGGAAACACTGCAAGTGTGTGTGTGTGTGTGTGTGTGTACATATGTACACATGTATGGTCATGTCATGTGTATTAGTTGCTCACAGAGAATATTAAGAATGACATATCCAGCTGGGACACTGTCTCCAGGGTTCCTTCAAGATTGAATTAGAGACACCACACACATACATTGTGCTTTACAATACAACATAACGAACTCAGTGTGCTATTGAGATTATTATCAAATTCCCACAAGTGCACTTAGAAAGTCTACAATGCTATCACCATCTTCCTCATCAACATCTCTACCATCCATTTTTGTGCTACCAAACCAGCCATACATGCACAGCATACACTGCAGGATAGACACACTAACTTTTCACTAGCACAAACCGTTACATCTCAGCTGATAGCATGCCTAAGGGTCATGTATAACAAACTGCCTACTTGTAATACTGAAGAAGAGGGCCACTCTCCGTTGATGACAGTACAAACCACCTCCTCCGCCAGTTGGTCTTGCCAAAAAAAGAAGACCCACTCTCCTTCACGGCCCATCCGTCGTGGATCACCGTACCTGCATCGAGCGGAAGAAGAAGACATGCGACTGCGAGTGCTGCGAGCAAGTAGCACGCCCATGCAAACTGCCCCAGCATGTCCAACCGTTTTTTACGAGACGGATGATGTAAGCGGACAAGAGGCTTACTTCCTCGACGATCACAACACGGAAGATCGTTAATCATACGCCAGCCAACATGTACGTACGAGCTGCCGCAAGTAGGGCGACACCCATCTAAGGATCTCGCTAAGGCCATCTTAAGAAACGGGCGCAACAAAGCTCTCACCTGTTTTTGGAGGATTCGTATAGTGCTTTTCCTTTCCTTTATCAAAGCTTTTCAAGCTAAAAGACTTCCTCAACATGCTAGTTTTGCTGCTCCTTGGACTCGACGGTGCCACAGCGGCGGCCATTTTACTTAGTTACGCCTCTCCTTCCAGATCGCGATTGCGGAACTTACCCTTTCCTATAATGTTCTTCTGGAGCCAGTCACCCACATCGGGACGCTAAAATTGTAAGTAACCATGTTCTCAGTTGACCATGTGCTTTACATATACTAGGCATGAAGTCTGCGGATCACCAAGACTGTCAGACAATGTATCCTACTGGGCCTAGTTCACGCAGGCAAAAGCGAAAGGGGGACACGCCTAAACGCAGGGACGCCATGAGTTACAAAGTGACTCTCATCAAGGGCAAGAACAACATGGTTGGCATCAGTATTGGCGGCGGTTCGCCCTTCTGTCCCTGTTTGTACGTGGTCCAGGTGTTCCACCGCACCCCAGCGGCCGATGACGGCTCGCTCGCCCCGGGTGACGAGCTGGTAAACGTTAATGGGACCAGTCTGCAGGGGCTGTCGCGAAGGGAAACGGCGAGGATCATCCAAGAAGCGAGGGTAAATTTCGCCTGCATTGATGTGCATATGCTCTTGCGTTATTGCTTACATTCATGTAGTAAAATGGTCAGCATACTGCAGCCCCTCTCTCCCTCCTCTTGTAATTGTGTGTGCATACGTACGTATATATGCGTTGATCATAATCTGCACTGTATAGTGACGTACGGTTACATGAATCACCCTATACCAGTGAGTATGTGTGTGGGTCTTACAGTGGTGTGCTGGCTGTGCCTACGTGATCAAACTTGTAATACTTACGTATATACCATTTTTGTACCTGTAATCTGTTTTGCTCCCAATGCACCTCACTCCACCTGCAGAGCCCCATAGTCATAACATACAACAAACTGCAGCTTCCGAAAGAGAAGCATTTTGACATAGGTGAGCTAAGGCAATAGCCAAACACATGACAGTGTCCTGTTGTATTGTGCTTGCCTACACACAGCTAAGTACATTCGCCTGCCCATAGTGTGTAGTATAAAATAAGTATTGGCTGTCATACAATTGCCTAATTTTGTGCTTGGAGATGGTGTTTATAATGTGTGCTTGCCCACACTCTTCACTACTCCTGATCCTTGTGCGTGTTGCAGCTCTCCATGTAATTTGAGCAAACTTGTCTTATCGTTGCCTTGACTTGCAGCTGCAAAGAAGATCAAACATCGTGTTGTTGAGCACATGACCCAGGAGGCAGCCGACACGTTGGGCCTCACGCGAGCAGTGCTTGTGAATGGTAAGTGCTAGCAAGGGGCTGTGGTCGACACACTCGTACGCTACGCATTGTGGGAATTGTGCACTCTTCTTAAATGCAAAATGTTGCTAAGTCGCTCACATGCGCATCCAGCTAACTCCCAGTTTGTGTCGGTTTGTGATAGGAGTGTTGTGGAAGGAACGGGCAGTCTGTACAGTAGAGCTTGCTACATGGATAGCCCATCAACAACTTCTACCCACCAGCCCGTCACTCCCATAATTATTAATCTTTGCATACATGCAGATACCCAACCTTAAACCTTATACCCGACCCTAAACTGAATATCTGTCATCTGTGATGACTGTGTATGTATATGATGTGCCATTCACTCTGGTCACTGCCTTATTCGGTGCTCACGAGCTGTTTGGGTACACTGCAGTGCTGGGTTTCCTCACTGTTGGAGCGTGGTTGGGCTCAATACGGCGTTAACATCCAAGTGCCTCTTTCCTGAATGTGGCCAGCACCTAACTGGGTCGCAGGGCAGCACCACTGAGTAACTGGTGCAGTGGCTGTGTTTCCACTGCCAACCTCAGATTGACATATTTAGGTTATCTGGTATTGCTGCTGTCAGCATGGACTCGTTCAACTGCATAGCATGGCTACCTGCTCAGTGCCACATGTTAGCAGTCGCTACATGCTCAGTGCCACATGTTAGCAGTCGCTACATGCTCAGTGCCACATGTTAACAGTCGCTACATGCTCAGTGCCACATGTTAACAGTCGCTACATGCTCAGTGCCACATGTTAACAGTCGCTACATGCTCAGTGCCACATGTTAGCAGTCGCTACATGCTCAGTGCCACATGTTTTGTGTCATTCCTGTATGTTCTTGGGAACGTGTGTGAACCTTTGCTGTATGCCCCTCACTAGATGTGCTGGCCAAGAAAGTGATGCAGCTCCACCAGAAGGCACTTGTTTACAAGGGTATCATGAACCGTGCTAAGGCGGTGTCTGCTAGCTATGAGAGGTTGATGCACTCACATCAAGGTGAGAGTAACTGGTCAGAAGGGTGGGACAAGGCCTAGGAGTGTGTGTGAGGAGTGTTGTGTGTGTGGGGAGTGTTGTGTGTGTGAGGAGTGTTGTGTGTGTGGGGAGTGTTGTGTGTGAGGAGTGTAGTGTGTGTGAGGAGTGCTGCGTGTGTGAGGAGTGTTGTGTGTGAGGAGTGTTGTGTGAGGAGTGCTGTGTGTGTGAGAAGTGTAGTGCGTGAGGAGTGTTGTGTGTGTGAGGAGTGTAGTGTGTGTGAGGAGTGTAGTGCGTTTGAGGAGTGTAGTGTGTGTGAGGAGTGTAGTGTGTGTGAGGAGTGTAGTGCGTTTGAGGAGTGTAGTGCGTTTGAGGACTGTAGTGTGTGTGAGGAGTGTAGTGTGAGGAGTGTTGTGTGTGTGTGAGGGGTGTTGTGTGTGCGAGGAGTGTTGTGTGTGCGAGGAGTGTTGTGTGTGTGTGAGGGGTGTTGTGTGTGCGAGGAGTGTTGTGTGTGCGAGGAGTGTTGTGTGTGCGAGGAGTGTAGTGTGCGAGGAGTGCTGTTTGTGTGAAGAGTGTATTGTGTGAAGAGTGCTGTTTTGTGGGTAATGAGGAGTGCTAGTGCAGGTGACAGTAATTGCTGTAAATGAAGTACTTCAGGTAGTGTGAGATGAGAGTTTCATAGCTATTACATCACAGTGGAGGACAAGGAGTAACTGAAAGCTATCGTTAAGCATATTAATACTACAGAACAGTGGACTGACGTGGTATGCATACAGTGCATACAGTGTAGCAGCTGATCAGGGAATTCATCGTGTTTGGTTTGTTGCACATTATACATAGTTTATGCTCATTTCCTGTAGAGTTTGGTCAAATATTTGAGATGATCGGTGCCCGAGAGAGACAAGCTGAGGCAGGAGAAGCCTTCAGGAAGTTTGGCAATGCCCACCGCCAAATGGCCCAGGAGGGACAACGCCTGCTTGACCGGATGCGGCCAATGGTCAAAGACTTGAGCACCTTCATTGACAAGGCTGTGCCTGACATGAAGCTCACGCTTGAGAAGTACAGAGATTCAAAGATTGAGTTCCTGGTGAGGCTTGGCATGCTTGTTGAAGTACAGTGGAACCTGTCTGAGACAGCCACCTTTGGGCCAGTTCTAACTGACCTTTACAGAGAGTTGGCTGCTCTACAGGGGTAGACTGCAATGCTTTAATGCCAATTGGGGGCAGAAAGGCTGTCTGTTTTAGAGAGGTGGTTGCCTAACTCAGTGACCATCTTAGATAGGTTCCACAATACTTGCTTTGAAAAGTGTGTGTTGGAGGAATCAATGTACGTGCACACTGAACCACAGCTAGTGTTTAGTGCAATAGAGGCGCTGGGGAAGGGAGGGGGAGGCAAAAGGGGCAGTTTGCTTCAGGCTCCCACTGCGAGAGGACTCTGAGCAAGCAAGTATGCAGCAAATGGGGTACCAGTCTCTCGTATTCCCCTATCCTCACAGTGCCGACCACTTGTAGTAATGGTATGCTTTGTAATTCCTCTAATAGTCATACTGCTTGAAGGTGAAGGAAATGGACGATGAAGAGCAAGATTCACTGGTGAGCGTAGTTTGTTTGGAAGTGTGCCTGTGCAGAGGATGAATGAGTTGCGAGCAATCAGATACATAGCATTCAGATTTCATGTGGGGAAGTTTGAGAAGTTTAAGAAGAAAGTTTGAAAGTTTTATCAAATGGCTTTGGGAAGATTTAAATTTGCACTTTTGTTGTTATAGAGATACGGCGAACTGCTGACCAGAGTGTTGCAAGGTAACTATGAATACAGGTGAGCGTTGGTGTTGGTGGCTCTTGTACAGAACAGACTCTTAGTCATTTGATGTTTGCTGTGTACACTGTACTTTTCTGTTGGCTGTTAGTACGTTAAAGTGTAAGTAACAAGAATTCTTTGTTGGATGTTTTGTTACAGCTGTGTGTGTGCATGTGTGTGCATGCTTGTTTTTGTGTGTGGTGCCTATCTGAAATAGTTTATTGGACTCCTGCTGATGGCACGAGAGAGGAGCCTGTTATGTGCATGTGTGCATCACTGCTGCATGTTTGTAGGGTGTTTTTGAGGTGTCGGCATGCGAGCAAGCAGAGGTTCATGAAGAGGAGAACAGATGTATCACAAAAGCTGCAGCTTTTGGACAATAAGAGAGGTGCATATGACAAATTGATGGAACCATCTATTGTGATGGGAGTCTCTAGTGTAATGGGAGTGTCAAGTGTGATGGAACCATCTACAGTAATAGTTGATGGAGTCTTGTGTGTATTGAAGCCATCTAATGGATGGGAGTCTCTAATGTGATGGAACATCTAATTGATGGGATTCTCTAATGTGATGGAACCATCTAATTGATGGGAGTCTCAAGTGTGATGGAATCATCTAATTGATGGGAGCCTCTAATGTGATGGAACCATCTAATTGATGGGAGTCTCTAGTGTGATGGAACCATTCACATACTGTAGGAAGTCTCTGAGAGGACCCCTCTCTGTACATGTCAGTACATGCTTACACTTGTATCTTGTTCTTCTTGCCCTCCCCTTCCTGTGTAGTGCATGATCTCACCGTCCATCTGGAGCGCATGGTGTCCGCCCTCTACATCTATACCAGGGAGTGTCACGCTGCCCTCCAGGCTGCAACCGTGTTCCCATTCCAAATGGAACTCAGACTCGACTCCATGAGTCAGAAATTGGAGGAGGTGGAGGATGATGATGTCGAGTCCCTTTTACCCTAAATGGACACTTCCCAGCTGCTGCTGTCATCGAATGCCAACCCTTTTCCCTTTATAATCACTCACCCAACTAATTCCTCATCATTCATCTTTGTACCTACAGTATGTATTGGCTTATCCCAATGGTGAATAGCGCTAATGAAGATGTCCGTGAATTAACACTTATGTACAGTGTATAGGTGTGCATGTACATCAAAGCAAGTAGATACAACGCACAGCATTGGACAGGTACATGCAATGTGATGATGTCTGCACGGATATGTTCTTGCAGGCTGAGTCGATCAGGAAGAGCAAAGGATTTGAATGTAGTCTCTGTTTCACTGGATAAGGCCCTCCATTGATTGTAATTAAATTGACTGAGACAGTGTCACAAAGCTTGGCCAGTGCAATGACCCTGAAGTGCACACAACATTGTACTTTTGGGTATATCATAGAAATGTCACCTCAGTTCCATCCCATGTCGTACTTGTGTTGTGGGACAGTGAGTGCATATAAATCTGCTTCCTCTATTCAGTGACATTCATCTATTGCAGACATTTCTGGGGCAATAATTTGGGACAGGCCCTGATCAGACATGCATCTGAATTCACAGCTGACTCAGGGTGTTATTTATAAGTACTGTACATACAGTATACGGCTATACACGTTCCTCCGAGGCTTCACTGCACTCCAGCACACCAAGACGGGGCACACTTCACATGAAACACAGCACATTTACCAACACCTTAAACTGTCTGACAAGAGACACAATGGCTGAAATGAGTACACACATAAACAGATAAAAAGTTCTATATCATCTTTTTACTGCTGCTTTGCGAAATAGCACAGGGTCTGCCATGTACTCTGGAGCCTTGCGTACATACGGCAGAAAACCAGCATGCCGCGATGCCTTTATCGCTTTGGCCAGTTGCCTCTGTTTCTTCATGCATATCCCAGTCACTGTACGAGGAAGGATCATACCAGTCTTGGAGGAGACAAACTGAGAGAGTAGTTGCGGGTTCTGCACAGAGAAAAGAGAAAATAAATACCCTCCAACACAATCACACACACACACACACACACACACACACACACACACACACACACACACAAACACAAACACCTTGTAGTCCAGCTCAATGTCGTTGGAGCACAGGCAATCGGTGGGGCAGTCATTGATGCCATTCTCCTGATACAGTACAGTCATCCCCATCGTTGTACGAAGGTAAATGGCTTTGCTAACTTCAAGGTGCTTTTCCCGACAGAGTCCATTCAATGCATTGGGAAGTAGTTTACCCGTCTTACGGGAGACAAGTTGAGATAGGAGCTCTTGATCCTGAGGAAAAGCAGCACTCAACCATGTTCACTGCCACAAGAATAAGGCCCCCTCAGGCCATTCAGATACAAGCATGTGCACACAATCACACGCACGCACACACACACACACACACCTTATGGTCTACTTCTACTTCGTTGGAACACAAGCAGTTGTTCGGACACTGGTTTACACCACTTATCACCATTCTGGATGAACTCGCTGTTTGTCTGCTTCTCTGACAGATGGCAAGTCTGAGAAACCTTCTCTCGAACCTGCTGCACAGGCCAGCAGCCATTTTGTTGATGGAGAGTCACGTGATGAGCTAAACCCACGTGGTACCATGCTGCAGTATGAGTGCAGTTGACGAAGAGTGTCCCAAGGACGCTGTGCAGCGCGTTCTGAAGTACACAGCCTCCGAAGATACCCACCTAGTGGGTGAGTTCAAATGTTACTGTTCTACGTAGCCGTGCTGTGTGCTACTGAGCGGTAGGAAGGTGTTGAGTGTGAGTGCGGGGAGCTCTCGCAACCTCCCCATGCAGGCCTATCGCAGCTGCTGGGAGCCGTACGCCGTGGCGACACAGACGAGGTGTTGCAGTGCTATCTGGAGAAGTCCAAAGAGTGCAATGAGATTCTTCGTTACTTGCAGTGGGATCGGCAGAGACAGAGCAGCGATGGGGTGTGTAGCACGCACACACACAGAGGGAGTAGCTGTACATCACTGTTGTGCAGTGATGTACGTCGCTATTGCAGCGATTCGCGTAGTACCTAATTCATTCATTGTACATGAGGACTGACACGAGTGGTGAAATTATAGTCGTGGATACACAAAAAGTAGTATACTTGGAAGTAGGGTGAATCGCTGGATATTGCACCGACCAGCCTTCTACACCAGTGGTGTTACAGGAGGCTGGGGGCCGTAGCCCTCTTTGACCCCTGTAGTGTAGCATACTTTGTTGCATGTTTCAACCCAAGGTGCACTGCTGGTGGTCGTATCACATGTATCATGAATATTATTATGCCATACAGATTCTTCTCTGCTTCCGGCTTCTCAAGACAATCCTCCTGTACACTGCATCAACCGGTGGGCAGCTGCTCTCTGCTGGCACTGCCCTTGTGCAGCGGCTCCTTCAGCAGTGCATGAGGGTGGTGTATGCAGGCCTGGCTGGTGGACCCTCCAATAGTACTGAACTGGTATCCACGACTGTGAAGCTCCTGACGGCGATGGTGGCACAGGACGTCAGCTGTGCCAGAGATGTGCTGGAAGTGTTTGACTTCTCATATAAGCCACTGGAGAGGTTGTCTCTGCAGCAGAAAGGAAGCAAAGTGAGCGTGTGTGGATGTTTGTCAGTGTGTCCATCCATCTGTCTATCTGTATGTCTGTCTATCAGTCTGTCTGTTGTAGTCTGTCCATCTGTCCATGTATGTGTTGATTTGTGTGTGCTTGAGAGCAAAGTGGCATGGGAAGTCAGTGTAAATAGTGTAAAACCTGTCCTTCTGTCCCACCATCCCCCTGTCCCACCCACCTGTCCCCCTCACCTGTCCCCCAGTCCCACCACCTACTGTCCCCTACCTGTCCCCTACCACCCCCCCCCCCCACCTGTTCCCCTCACCTGTCCCTCACTGTCCCCCTCACCTGTACCCCACCTGTCCCCCACTGTCCCCTTTACCTGTCCCCCACTGTCCCCTTTACCTGTCCCCCACTGTCCCCTTTACCTGTCCCCCACTGTCCCCTTTACCTGTCCTCCCACTGTCCCCCTCAACAGTCCCCCTTACCTGTCCCACACTGTCCCCCCACTGCCCCCCCCCCCCCCCCACTTGTCCCCCACTGTTTCTCCACTGTCCCCCCAGTGTCCCCCCCCCCAACCTGTCCCACTCACCTGTACCCCACCTGTCCCCCAGTGACACTGTCCCCCCCACCTGTCCCATCCACCTGTCTCCCCCATTTGCCCCCCACCTGTCTCCCACTCACTAGCCTGTCCTCCAATGACTTACGGTCAGTGCACCCTTCTTAAACTATATTCTGGAGAGAACACTAGATATGGTGCAGTACTAGATATGGTGCAGTACTAGATACAATGCCGTAGTGTGCCCCCTCATTGGTGTACGTACACAGAATTGACTTGCATTGCTTGTTGGCAGTGCTGTCCTACTCATTGACAAATTCTCCTGTTCCTGTCTCACCTTGCTAGCACAAAGACAGTCCCAGACAGTGCTTCATCAACTTTGCCATCTCCTTTCTGGTAGTGGGAGACACTGATGTCATTCATGGCATTCTCAATATAAAGGGTAATTGCAGCACACAAGTGACAACAGTTGGTACTATTCACACTTCACAAAGTGCACAACTGTTAGCTATCAGCTGTGGTTGGTAGCCATACTGTCAAGGGCAAGGAGTTGGGTACGTTTTGTGTTTGTTTGCAAGTGAAGTATACGTGAAATGTCGTGGTGGAGGGTTGAGAGGAAACTTGCAGCTGTTTACACTTATCTAGCGGGTTATGTGCTCAGAGCTTCATAATGGTCTTGCAAGTATCCCACCCACCCACCCACCCACCCCCCTCCATTGCAGGCTTCTTGTCTTCTGTTTTGAAGCACCTACAGAAGGACCCTGAAGAAGTGGCTGTCACAGTCTTGACAGTTGTCAAGGAAAAGGTGTGTGACTGTGATCATGGTGTCAATGGCACGTATTCATAATTCCAAACAGAGCCCACCTAAAATTTTCCAAGCGTGCTGGTGATCCATTTTTTTCAGCACCAGTAGACCTTGAGGTAAGTATGGAGATTTCCAAGTTTGAAGCCTAAAGCATGTTTGGTTTAGTAAATACAAGCATTCAAAACTTGTGTGTTCCCCATACATTACATAGGCAAAGGGCACCCTTGCCTATGGAATGTATGGGAAAAGTGTCAAATTTGGGCGGTAATATTTACCAAGCCAAACATGATTTTGGTTTCAAACTTGGAAATTTCACTACTTACCACAAGGTCTACCAGTGCTGAAAAGATGGATCGCCAGCATGCTTAGAAAATTTTAGGTGGGCTCTATTTAGAATTATGATAAGTGCCATTCTGTGCATGTGTGATGGCTGTTCATCTTTGCAGGTTGTTCTGAATCCGACAATTTCCAAAAAGGCAAAGTCCTTGTTCTTTACCCGTGCTGTTCTTGTAAGCTTGGCTCAGTTTCTGATCCAAGAGGAGGAAGACTTACAGCTGGTTGCCGAGGGCGATGGACCAGGAGGAGTCCATCTGCCTGTGTTGTGTTTTCAACTCTTAATACAACTATGCACCAACTTCCAAACTGGAGTGTGCTACCGTTCAAAGTGGGGCCAAGTCACACAGAGAAGGTGTGCATACTTCAGCTGTATTGAAGCAGGGAGTGTATAGTACTGTATTGTATAGTATGTACCGCCACAGAGTATAGTATAGGTGTACTAATATGTATAATTCATAATACTGCAATATTGCCCAGATACATCATATTTGCCCCTTCTTGTAGCACTGTAGTAGCCAGGTACCCATTCCTTATGACCATTCCCAATTTCATCCAAAACGGAAGTGGGAATGGAAACAGGGACTGGGTACAGGGCTACTGCTGTAGTGCCCTCTAATGGCAGATTGGCTATCTTATCTTTATTGGGTAGCTAGAGCAGCTGGAACTCTCTAATCTTTGATACTTATTCCTCTGTTTTGTTTGTTGCCTTCTTTCTCCATCACTGCGTACTCCAACCCATGCACACACTACACACACCTGTAGGAGCAACAATCCTGTACTGCTGAGTTTCATTCAGAGCCTCACTCTTCACTTGGAGAGGCCACTAGTCCAGCGTCTCATCATCTCCACCATCACAGCCTGCCCAGACCTGCTTCTTCCCTACATGAAGACACTGCCTTTCTCTTTGGAGCCCCGACTGAGTACCAAGTGGGTCAGCAGCGTCGATTTCATTATCAAGGTACAGTGAGTGGGCAGTGGCTAACAGATTAAGTGACACTGTTAGAGATGGTTGACGGTCTAGTTGAGTGACAGGTTGAGTGACACAGTGAGTGATGTTTCCATAGTGGATTGATTGACAATGGAGTGACAATGTGAATGAGGCATTGAGTGACAGTTAGAATGACAATTTGATTAATGAGCAGAAAGACAGATTGAGGCATGTTGGGATTGACAGGTCGGGTGACAATCGATTGACAGGTTGGGTGACAATCGATTGACAGCTTGGGTGACAATCGATTGACAGCTTGGGTGACAATCGATTGACAGCTTGGCTGACAATCGATTGACAGGTTGGGTGACAGTCAATTTAATGACTGTGTTGTGTGGAATGACATAGAGTGTGGATTGGTTTATATAGACCCATTCATTAGTGGGTTGATGGACATGGTGGCTGCCAATGCATCACATGTGTATGTAGCACAAGATTACAAGAGTGTACATGTATGTGTTTATGTACCTATGTACCCTTCAGGTATGTACGTGGTTGCGCAATGAGCTGTGGGGATGATGAAATCCATGTGGTGAGAGTGTCTCACTGCTGTATTGGCCTGTGAGCGCTCACTTGTGATCCACGACACGTCAAGTGTCATAGTTATTTGACCCACAAAACTGTGCTATCTTCTTTGACATACCCTCTTTGTTGCACAGTCATATTGGCTTCTTCCACTGATGTCAAATTTCTGAGCAGAGCACAACTGTTAATGAAAACACAATTGCAGGACATTTTAACCCGAAGGTCTTTGTCAACTGCTTACAGGATTTATCTTACATAATCATCTTATAAACAGTTGACAAAGACCTTCGGATTGAAATGTCCTGCAATTGGGTTTTGAGTAACAGCTGTGTTCTGCTCAGAAACTTACATCAATGGATTCCTCAGTGCATGTTTCAGCCATTACAGCAATGTTGGCTTCTTCTCTGTACATTTTGTAGCTATATTCATCCTTGCCACCTGTTGGGCAACTCTATGGAGCCATCACTACCGCCACTGCTTCAGATGGGTCCCACGATAAGGAGGACAGCACTTTGGACCATAGCAACACTGTGCTTGGGTTCTGTCTACCGCCACCCTTCACTAGGAACAGCCTCAATGTGGGAATACAGGTTTGTGCTAGGGGAGGGTGTGGTGGGGGGGGGGGGGAGAGGGAGTGGCAGGAGGATTGGAGGAGTGGCTGGAGGGTAGGAGGGCGTGACAGGAGGATGGAAGGGAGTGGCAGGAGGGTAGGAGGGTGTTCAGTTGTGCGCTAACAGTAGTTAGTAAGCGTCAATGCAATGTACATATGCTGCATTGATTGATATGAAGTGCCCTCTTTTGGCTATTCTTCTGTCAGTGGGAATGATGAGGATACCAGTGTCGTGAAGCAGTCTGCACCGTACTGGTGTGCCAGCTGCTCACTGTGAGCGGTGCACCATTGTCATAGTTACTCTGACCCACTGCAAGGCATGTAGCAGAAGTCCAAGCAAGACAGGCTTGACCTGACAACACCTGTACAGCAGAACAGTAAAGCATGAAACGTGTGAAACATACACGTACATAACCAGTGCTGTAATAATTTTTGATAGCACATGGTTGCTACTTTAGTAACATAGTGCACAAATACGGCCTACCAAGAGTGCCAAAAAGCTACCATACGCAGGCTAGGCTAACGCTTCTGTCCCACAGCTCTCACAGAATCTGCTGCCATGTCTTGGCTTATAGTGTACTCTTGTTTGTTGCATTTTGTGCTCTCAGAACCCCTCCAGTCTTGTGAAGCACCTCTCATTGGCAGTCATGGCCCTGTCTCTCCAAAGAGTGGCAGCACTGCTGAGTGCAACTGCCTCCAAGTCATCATCAAAGGACGCAAGGAAGGAAGCATTTAGGGACACTGTGCTGAGGAATCTTCCGGACATAAAGACTGTGATAGCCCTTCACCACAACCTGATCAAGGCAGGCAGTGAGAGAGCACCGACAGTCAGTGGTGCGAGCGAGACACCGCCAGAACTGCAACTGAGGTGTGAAGGTACGTATGTATGTGCAGAGACCACACAATAGTGGCTTGTGGTCCAAGAACAAGCTGGAGCAATCCAGCACAAGCCGTTATGATAAGTGTGCCAGCTTTAGACAATACCACATAGTGTGATTCATTGGAACACAGATTACTCAATCTCTTTAAAGCATTCTGCTACCGCTGACTGGCCTGTATTGCCTCAGGGCAAACAAAGGAGTTGCATTTCTTTGTACGTGTCAGTAAACGAGACTGCAATTTGAACTTATTCCTTCCCCCTTTCTCCTTGTTAGGGCTGTCAAGGGGTAAAACCCTGTTGTTACAGGTCCTGGATGTTATGGCTGGATATCTCAGGATTTCACCCCTGGTGTTTGTGTACGCTGGCTTTGATGTGGGGAAGCTCCTCACCTCCTCCACTGCCTTATCAGCGTCTACAGAAGAAGTAGATGTGGCACTTTGGAAGAAGATTCTGGTGCTGTTATCGAGTGCACCTAAGGGAACATTGAAGTGGTACCATCAGGTATGTACGTAGGTCGGCTGTGGGTTAACTGCAATAACTCATCACAATCCCACTCGCTGGTTCTGCCAATATCCAACATTTGGCTCAACTGGTGTACACACTGCATGTTTGGCCTCTGTGCACTTGTTGTATCTCTTACATAGGTGCACACATCAATGTACAATATCTATTATACATACATCAACCATTACTGTGCTGTACAGTATACGTAAATAGCTCATCACTATTAGAGCTGCACCAATAATCGGATTGGTTATCGGTATTGGGCGATAACAGGGTCTCAAGGGTGGTCTTCAGCTGATGTACGCTTTTCTTTGTTAGCAGCACAGATCAAGTTAATTGTTGCTCTTGCTCAGTTCGTTCGTTTTTCATTACGTCTTTAAGTCTTCTTAATGTGATTTTGAATATTGAAAGTCCAACTTTTGGGTGAGGCGGCCATTTCAATAACATCATAGTCGCAAATATGATATTGTTATTTTTGTTTCTTTACTTTTCTGCAAGTTTCTTATAAGCCTCCAGCTCAGTAGTACAAAAGGTGTGAGATTTTTGAATTGGCTATCGGTATCGGTCACTGTCTGTTAGAGAATATCAGATTATTGGAATATCGGTACATCCATATCGGTGCAACTCTAATCTCTATTGTTGTAATGTTGCCATGGTAGAAAGATGCTATTGTGCAGTGTACTCATAATTAATGCACGTATGTATGTTTGTATGTGTAGTGTGTGCATCCGTGTGTGTCTGAATGTGCGTCACCACTTTTCCCATTCCTCACTTTTTAGGGGTCGAATATGCTCCAAACTGTGTTGGAGTTGGTGTTCCATAAGGATCCCACCATCTCACAGGCTGCAGCTGTCCTTCTCTATAGGGTACTTCAAGAATGCCCCCTCTTGGAGGACCTTCCAGCAGAGGTGATGCTCTTTGTTGACGTTGTGCAGCAACATGCAAGGCACAAGTTGATTGACTCAAATGGAACTTCTAAGGTAGCTGATTTTCTGGCATCAGCATTCCTTGAACTGACACACAATTCAACCTTCCAGTCCAATATCTCTGAGAATTTGGGAGTTGATCTGGGCACCCCTAATGTAGTGAGAGCTTCGAGGGTTGTAGGAGTCACACCATGTGTCCTGATGATGAGGATGCTGAGTGTGATGGAAGGTGAGTATTGTGCAGTGCATGCATGTACACACACACACACACACACACACACACACACACACACACACACACACACACACACACACACACACACACACACACACACACACACACACACACACACACACACACACACACACACTTGCACAGATGGACAGACAGACATACAGATCACTTTCATCCACACTGCACTAATATTCTCTCATTTACTCATGTACGTATATTTTTCCTTTAGTTTGTGATCTTTTCCTACTTGGTGAGCTCCTACAACGGTGTTTACACCAAGCAAATAACACCATTGCTATGGCAACCACCTTCCTTAGTCTGTTAGAGTCACAAGAGTGGCTGCAACTGGTTAAAGACAGTCACGACCAGTCAGTCCTGCATTACCAGCAGTTACTTGTGGCATATCTCTCTGCTTGGGGCAGGGGCATCCCACGTGTGAGAGGCAGACCAGGTGAAGGAGAAGAAAGCTGTCAAGGAAGTTCTGTGAAGAAGCGGCTGAAGAAGCTATGGAAGACACAGCTGCACACTGCAGATATCCCTGTGACACTCATTCTTGTAGAGATTTTGGCTACTTCACCAAGTGCCCTTGCTGATGAGCTCCCATGTGCTTACAAATGGATAGTGAAGCACCTTCCAGAGACTACTGTAGCAGCTATCGATCACTTTTTAACATTTTTCCCTAGTTATTTGTCATCTTTGGCCTCTGTCCACGAGGACACAGCTGTCGTTCCTGTATCTCTCATTTTGAAGAGTAAGCTCCTTGGTTGGTCGACGTTTCCTGAAAATGATAGGGGTCTGCCTCAAAGTAAGAGAAAGAGGCGTGACCAGAGAATTGCAACAGGCATTTCCCCCTATCCATTCTCCCCATCTGGGTTGCTAGAGGGAATGCTTTGCGATGACGCCTTCCAAGTTGAAGTGATTGCCGCTACAAAGCACACCGTTTCTCAAACTGACATCATGCACAGTGTGCACATCCTTCAATCCCTACTGATCCTGGCCCTGAGCAAGCAGGAAGAAGGAGCGGCAGAGGGAACTTCGGGTGTTCAGCCTGCAGTTACAGTCCTTGTGGATCTGCTGAAGACACTCCTCAGCAAGCTAAACGATCTTATCAACCGAGACAGAGCTGAACCTAAAGGGAGTGAAACGCCCTCTTTAGAAGAAGGTCTTTCAGCATTCCTTGACAGTGTGTTCTCTCACTCATTACTCTCAAGCCCCCTTCAGTTTGCTTCCGTAGAGTCTGCAGAAGACACCCGGTTTGTAGCATCAGGGAAGAAGAGGAGACAGAAGGACCGTGCAATGAACTCCAGGCACATTGGCCTACAAATGGCAGAGCTCATAGCCTTCTGTGCCCACCTCTGTCCACCCTGGAAGGCTTCTGCGACATTTCAGACAATTCTGAGGCAGTCTGTGGCAGGACTGGAGGAGCAGTACTATACAGGTATGTCTGGTACTGGTCATGTGATCTTGGTCACATGACCAGTATTAGTCACATGATCAGATATGGTCACATGACCCATGTCAGGTCACATGATATAGTGAGCAACAGCAAGTATGTAGAAACTGATGGCAGGTTGGTTTGATTCCCAAGGCCCTAGTCAGTTGTGTCCAAATGTTCGTTGCAATCACCAGTTGCCTAGTTCAGTAGCCTCAATGGTCTACAGTTTTGCTATATTTATCGTTAGTTAATGCAATTTTATTTTACAACAATTAAATCATTGAAGACACTTGTCAAGCCTGAATGCATCTTATTTGCATCTTCGCACAAACAGTGTCACTCTACTACTGTGCTTGACATTTCGCATTGAGGTGATGTGATGAGAGATCAATAATTGGAGGGTGTCATTCCCCGTGTTCACCCTGTGAGTATGAGTTATTGCAATCACCTGATCACCTCATTGTGAACACAATACAACTCCTTTGTTGCATTACCTGAATGAAGTGAGGTATCTGCAAGACAATACATACATACTGTATACATATTAGACTAGACCAATATGTTATACAATACAGACCTTTACTATAGTAGGCATACTGTGTTATTTGTATGTGCTCCTGTACTGCATGTGTGTGAGTCCATGGGGTATTACTTTCATGCATGCACTCTTCCCCCGAACCTGTGTATGTTCCCGGTTTTGCTGTCATCTCCCACCATCTATCATCGCTCGCAGGCTCCTGTTCCATCATGAAGGTGCTCTTTCCACTAATGGAAGTGGAAGAGAAGTTGAGTGTGATTGACACTCTCATAGACTTGTGCATCAACCAGGCAGGCACTGGAGAGAAGCAACCCATCGTCGACTTGCTCCTCACCATACTGCCCAAGACTGACCACACACAAGATGATGGTAGCTATGGTAGTGAAGATGAGATGACTGCTGGCGAACCTGTGAACACAGGGGGTGGGCAAACATTATTTCAATGCATATCACCATCTTCGCTGGAGAAGGTGATCAAAGCAGTAACTTCTGATGCTGCAAAACCAGAGACAGGTTGTCAGTTGGAGGCCATTGCAGAGGCTGTTCTCTCAGCTCTCCTGTCGCCTTCCTTGGTATGCCAGAAGCACAGTGAAACTGCTATAGGGACAGCAGTAAGAAAAACTGCTAGAAGCATTCTTGAGGTGCTGGATCACTTTGACAGGGTCTCTCCAGCTGTACTTCCTCCCCTATTGAGCCGGCAGTCTCTCTCGTCGATGGCTTCCGGCTGTGGACACCCTGCTCACCTCGTTCTGAGCTGTGTCAGTGAGAGTGTGCTTCAGGTGTACTTTCAACACTGTCTCAAGCAGCCTTCTCCTTCCAGAGTGAGAACATGTGCTCTCTTGTTCCATCACGTGCCAGCCTTACAGACCTGGCTCTCTTCTGACGAGGGGATCACCTTCTTGAGAGACGCACTAAGCCCGGCTGCGCAAGACAGTGCATTGGTGTGCCTTCTACCCTTCATTAAGGCATACTTTGAAGTTGTTTCTACCGGCACTGCTGTCCGTAGCACAAACATCTTCACTCGCTTGGAGGAGGTGTTGTGGGAATCCTGCTGTGAGCTACTCCTGCAAGCTGGAGCGGATAAACAGGAGAGAGCTGGAGATGTGCTCATTCTACTGGTGAAGGGAATGCAGAAGAAAAGGTTGAAGAAGAAACAGAAGAATCTCATGAAGACATTGCTGGCTGCGAGAGAGGAAGGAAAGACTATCTGGTCAAGGTGAAACAGCATGTCATTGTATTTGTACCAAGCACATGATGAATTCTGTATGTTTTACAAGCAACCTACATAACTAAATGCCTTTGAGTGGTAGTTTTGTGTGTATCAGCAGATTATTTGAATTAAGCCTTTCTCCATCGTATTCTCCCTCTTTAGGATCCACCTTCATGTGCTGGAGGTGTTGATTCCTTATGCTGCAGTGAACAAGCCTACACTGCTCTTTGCAGCCACCGCTCAAATCATTGACGATCTTCACACTCAACTCGTCAAGAGCTCCAAATCGTCTACTTCTTCAACAGAAGCGGCTTACTGCTCTTTGGGTTCGTTGGCTCTATCCCACTGCCATCTGTGCTGCAAGATTAGGGGAACTGCAGTTCAGTTAGAACCTTTTGGAGGGCAGGCCAAATTGGCCCACATGTACAACTCCATTGTTAGATGCATACTCAAGTGAGTGCCAGTCCCTTCACGGAGGGGTGTGGCAGTGCAACTTTACAGAATTACTATTTGATCGATTTTTGTTTAATTTTATAGTATTGAATGTTTGCATGAACTTTCATTTTAACATTGAGGTGATGTGATGAGAGATCAATAATTGGAGGGTGTCATTCCCCGTGTTCACCCTGTGAGTATGAGTTATTGCAATGACCTGATCACCTCATTGTGAACACAATACAACTCCTTTTGCTCTATACCTTATGTGTACATAACAGTACATAATATCTACTTGCAGTGTACTGTTTGCATACCGCTGCAACTTGCGGTGCAGGCTAGGTGGCTGTGTGTATGTGTGTGTGTGTGTGTGTGTGTGTGTGTGTGTGTGTGTGTGTGTCTGTGTGTTTGTGTGTGTGTGTGTCTGAGTTTGTGTGTATGCAAGCATGCGTGTGTGTGCGCATGTGGTTTGTGTATGCGTGCGTACGTATGTGCATACATGTGTGCATGTGTGTGTGGGTAGGGGAGATGGTGCATTCACTTGTTCTTGTTGTCTACTATCTTTGTACCTTGTCCATGCGTAAGAGCCTGAGTAACCTGTGTGTATGTATCTTTTTCTGATGCTACTTCTGTTCAGGTCCCACTTCTTGAGTCATGTGCACTTGGACTTCCTGTGCCATCTGATAACATTTGTGAACTGTGCCAAGAATAGCATCGCAGGAAGTGATGTCATTCCAGGAAGCATGATACAGCAAATGATTTGGAATCACTCCAGATTTCTTGACGTCATTTTGGCCAATTTGGAACCAAATCCACTGCCAGCCACTTTACTGGCAAAAGGCAAGTCCCACAACCTGTGGTATGGAGTGACCGTCACACTACTGTGTGCATTCCACATTTTATGTGTTCTATATTTTTTGATAGTCTCATTACGTAAGAATGCTGTTCGCTATGTTTGGAATCTTCAGTTTAATCTGTTATTATGCCAGCATGTCTCCAACTAAGATGGCACACTTGTGGTGTTGTTCTATTCTTTGCAGATGCCATAGTTCAGTTGTTGGTGGCGTTGCTCCCGGCTACAGACCCCACCCCCGCGCAGTGTACAATCTTACTGGCCGCATACCAAGCCACCCTCAGCAACACAGGTGGGTGGGACCTACAAAATGTCACTGTCACTGTCGCTGCATCATGTGCTGTTATGAATACTCCCCCTTCGTAGACCGGGGTATACTGTATTTGCTGAGCCAGTTTGAGGTGTCGGGTGTAAAGTTGGCTAACTCTTCCCGAATAGTGTGGGGAAAGCCTGCACTGGATCACTACCAGTCCACACAGAAGCTGGTTTGGTTGCTATGGAAACAGCCGTCAATGCAGGAGGTACTGTCATGTTTGAGGAGAGACCAACTGTTCCACTCTGTTACTGGTTTTCCCCTAAACAAACCCTTGGAGGTATGTACTTATACACGATGTGTGTGTGTGTGTGTGTGTGCATGCACATGTATGTGTGTATACTGTATGTATGTACGTCTGTGTGTGCGTGCGTGTGTGTGTGTGTGTGCATGTGTGTGTGTGTGTGTGTGTGTGTGTGTGTGTGTGTGTGTGTGTGCGTGTGTTCATGCGTGTGCGTGGTGTGTGCGTGTGTGTGTGTGTGTGTGTGTGTGCGCGTGTGCCTATGTAAGTAGATGTACCATTATGTATGTGCCTGCATGTTTGTCATACTTCAGAGAGTTTACACAGTGTGAAAGTAGTACAGTACAGTACATGTGTGTTTGTGTTGAATCAAATTGAAGGTCAAGTGGCCAATCTGCCTTTGCTCTATTACAGCCTACCAATCCCTATGACAGTAACCATGGCAACTACCAGGACAGTAACATCTATGATCCTTCTTTCCTTCTGCCATTCTTTGCCCATCACTTGCACCCTGGTGAGTGTGGTCTGTGTGTCTGGAGTGTGTTGGCTGGGAGTGTGCTGAGTGCCAGTGTGTGTGTATGTATGTGTGTGTGTGTGTGTCTGTGCGCGCATGTGTGCATGTGTATACCTACTGTACAAGTATGTATGCATGTTTTGTGTGTATGTACCTGTGTGTATGTAGACGTGGGTGTGGGTGTACATACGTACATACCCGTGTGTGGGTGTGTGTGTACCTGTGTATGTACATGTCTGTGTGTGGGTGTGTTTGTATGTGCAAGATATGTGGGTAGAGGTGTTGGAGCGTGTACATGGATTGGTGGGATGGCTGAGGGCAGGCACAAGAGGAGTGCCTAAAACAACTGGTTAAAGTGGGGATTTCAGGGGATAATGTACATCTACTCATCTGCATGGCCTTACTCCAACAGGTGCTGTCGTTGATTGTCGGCGGTTTGTTGAGTCTGGTTGTTGGAGCTATCTGCTGTCAGCACTGGCCTCCTCTTGTGTGGAGGTCCGGGCTGCCAGTTACCACTGCCTCATTCAGTTTAGGGGGCACCTGGAGGGAGCCAGGTTTAGAGAGAAGGCACAGGTGTGAATGTGTGTGTGCATGCATGTATGTGTGTGTGTGCATGTGTTAGTGTGCATGTGTGAAGAGGAGAAACGAAGCTAGGGAGTATGGAGCAAGGTTTAGTAGAGATACTAGTGTGAAACAATGAAGAGGAGTATGCATGTGTTACTGTGTACACTTTAATTTTGCGGGGTTAAACTTTGCAGTTTTTGCGGTTCAGCCACCATCCGCAAAGGTTTCACCCCATGAAATCTTACACAAGGCCTTAGCTATCCTGCCTGAGACTCTGCAGCTGCAAAGTAAAAATGCGAAAATTGCAAAAACTCACGAACCGCTAAAGTTTCACCCCGTGAAAGTTAAAGCGAATACGATATTTGAACATACGTACATACCTATGTAAGTGGTGTGAGGGAAGGAAAGCTGAGAAACATCTTCTGTCTATTACTTTTATATAACTGCTCTTGTTGGCATTTCTAGGTTGTCATGGTGATGTCAATTCTGCAAAACTCTATCACAGAAGAGAATCAGCAGCTTTCAAGTGTCCATGCTCAGCTGTTTAGCAAGCTATCACAACTCTTTCTAAAACCAGGTTTGAATGCACACACACGCACATACACACAGACACACAGACACAGACAAGCCCTTACGTGTTCTGTGTATTGTAGGTGAGCTCGCCATGCTTGAGTGCACGTCTGATTGGGCTGCAAAGTGCCAAGGGATGAGATACATTCACATGAGATCATTTGATCAATGAGCTAATGATAAATCTAAACACTCTAATTTTTTGCTGATGGCACTTTAGTCCAAAGTTGTACAGTTACATATGTGAGGGTGTTATGTGCTTGTGTGAGGGTGTTGTGTGCTGGTGTGAGGGTGTTGTGTGCTGGTGTGAGGGTGTTGTGTGCTGGTGTGAGGGTGTGAGGGTGTGGGGATGGTGTGAGTGTGAGTGTTGGTTTGAAGGCATTGCGTGCTGGTGTGAAAATGTGAGGGTGCAGTGTGCTGGTGTGAGAATGTGAGGGTGTGGGGTGGTGTGAGGTGTAAAGGTGCTCTGTCTTGCTTTCTTCTTGCAGACAATGAGTTGTACTCAATTCTCGGCAACTTTGTGGTGTACCGCCCAGTAGTTGACCTCTCCACTGTCCCTCTTGCTAATCTTCTATTCTACAGCTCCAGTCCAGTGGTTGGTTTGTTGTGTGGACCCTGTAACTGTGTGCTTTGTGTGTGTGTGTGTGTGTGTGTGCATGTGTGTGTGTGTGCGTGTGTGTGTGTGTGTGTGTGTGTGTGCGTGTGTGCGCGCGTGTGTGTAGCTGTGCCTGTTCACCAG